>JAQMRL010000034.1:1899195-2264195 GCA_035578175.1 Catonia carolina
TTCAGGGAGTTTTTTCATGGCTGTTTTTGTAATCTACGCCTCTTAAAGCATCAGAATCGATGATTAATAGAAAAAGTTTGAAAAATTCCGTAAAAAGTACATGAACTATAGTCTTGCTGTTTTCAGTGAAACGATGAAAAATTAAAAGTTTTGGTTTTGCCTTTTACAAAGTTCAGGTAACTTTTTCATGGCTGTTTTTGTAATCTACGCCTCTTAAAGCATCAGAATCGATGATTAATAGAAAAAAATGAAAAATTCCGAAAAAAGTACATGAACTATATATAGTCTTATATATATTCTATATATAGTCTTGCTGTTTTCAGTGAAACGATGAAAAATTAAAAGTTTTGGTTTTGCTTTTTTCAAGGCTGAGGGAACTTTTTCATGGCTTTTTTTGTAATGTACGCCTCTTGAAGCATCACAATCGATGATTAATAGAAAACGTTTAAAAAATTACATGAACTATAGTCTTGCTGTTTTCAGTGAAACGATGAAAATTTAAAAGTTTTGGTTTTGCCTTTTACAAGGCTCAGGGAACTTTTTCATGGCTGTTTTTGTAATCTACGCCTTTTAAAGCATCAGAATCGATGATTAATAGAAAAAAATTAAAAATTCCGAAAAAAGTACATGAACTATAGTCTTGCTGTTATCAGTGAAACGATGAAAAATTAAAGGTTTTGAATTTGCCTTTTACAGGGCTCAGGGAGTTTTTTCATGGCTGTTTTTGTAATCTACGCCTCTTAAAGCATCAGAATCGATGATTAATAGAAAAAGTTTGAAAAATTCCGTAAAAAGTACATGAACTATAGTCTTGCTGTTTTCAGTGAAACGATGAAAAATTAAAAGTTTTGGTTTTGCCTTTTACAATATTCAGGTAACTTTTTCATGGCTGTTTTTGTAATCTACGCCTCTTAAAGCATCAGAATCGATGATAAATAGCAAAAGGTTGAAAAATCCTGAAAAAAGTACATGAACTATAGTCTTGCTGTTTTCATTGAAACGATGAAAAATTAAAAGTTTCGGTTTTGCCTTTTTCAAGGCTCAGGGAACTTTTTCATGGCTTTTTTTGTAATTTACGCCTCTTGAAGCATCAGAATCGATGATTAATAGAAAAAGTTTGAAAAATTCCGAATAAAGTACATGAACTATAGTCTTGCTGTTTTCAGTGAAACGATGAAAAATTAAAAACTTTTGTTTTGCTTTTTTCAAGGCTGAGGGAACTTTTTAATGGCTTTTTTTTTAATCTACGCCTCTTGAAGCATCAGAATCGATGATTAATAGAAAAAGTTTGAAAAATTCCGAAAAAAGTACATGAACTATAGTCTTGCTGTTTTCAGTGAAACGATGAAAATTTAAAAGTTTTGGTTTTGCCTTTTACAAAGCTCAGGGAACTTTTTCATGGCTGTTTTTTGTAATCTACGCCTCTTAAAGCATCAGAATCGATGATTAATAGAAAAAAATGAAAAATTCCGAAAAAAGTACATGAACTATAGTCTTGCTGTTATCAGTGAAACGATGAAAAATTAAAAGTTTTGATTTTGCCTCTTACAGGGCTCAGGGAGTTTTTTCATGGCAGTTTTTGTAATCTACGCCTCTTAAAGCATCAGAATCAATGATTAATAGAAAAAAATTGAAAAATTCCGTAAAAAGTACATGAACTATAGTCTTGCTGTTTTCAGTGAAACGATGAAAAATTAGAAGTTTTGGTTTTGCTTTTTTCAAGGCTGAGGAAACTTTTTCATTGCTTTTTTTGTAATGTACGCCTCTTGAAGCAACACAATCGATGATTAATAGAAAACGTTTAAAAAATTACATGAACTATAGTCTTGCTGTTTTCAGTGAAACGATGAAAAATTAAAAGTTTTGGTTTTGCCTTTTACAAGGCTCAGGGTACTTTTTCATGGCGTTTTTCGTAATCTACGCCTCTAAAAGCATCAGAATCGATGATTAACAGAAAAAGTTTGAAATATTCCGAAAAACGTACATGTCTTGCTGTTTTCAGTGAAACGATGAAAAATTAAAAGTTTTGGTTTTGCCTTTTACAAAGCTCAGGTAACTTTTTCATGGCGGTTTTTTTAATCTACGCCTTTTAAAGCATCAGAATCGATGATTAACAGAAAAAGTTTGAAAAATTCCGAAAAAATACATGAACTACAGTCTTGCTTTTTTCAGTAAAACGATGAAAAATTAACAGTTTTGGTTTTGCATTTTAGAAGGTTTAGGGAACTTTTTCATGGCTATTTTTGTAATCTACGCCTCTTCAAGCATCAAAATCGATGATTAATAGCAAAAGGTTGAAAAATCCTGAAAAAAGTACATGAACTAGTCTTCCTGTTTTCATTGAAACGATGAAAAATTAAAAGTTTCGGTTTTGCCTTTTTCAAGGCTCAGGGAACTTTTTCATTGCTTTTTTTTGTAATTTACGCCTCTTGAAGCATCAGAATCGATGATTAATAGAAAAAGTTTGAAAAATTCCGAAGAAAGTACATGAACTTATAGTCTTGCTGTTTTCAGTGAAACGATGAAAAATTAAAAGTTTTGGTTTTGCCTTTTATAAAGCTCAGGGAAATTTTTCATGGCTGTTTTTGTAATCTACGCCTCTTAAAGCATCAGAATCGACGATTAATAAATAAAGTTTGAAAAATTCCGGACAAAGTAGGCTCAATATCTATAGTTCTGCTGTTTTCAGTAAAACGATGAAAAATTAAAAGTTTTGGTTTTGCCTTTTACAAGGCTCAGGGAACTTTTTCATGGCTGTTTTTGTAATCTACGCCTCTTAAAGCATCAGAATCGATGATAAATAGAAAAAGTTTGAAAAATTCCGAATAAAGTACATGAACTATAGTCTTGCTGTTTTCATTGAAACGATGAAAAATTAAAAGTTTCGGTTTTGCCTTTTTCAAGGCTCAGGGAACTTTTTCATGGCTTTTTTGTAATTTACGCCTCTTGAAGCATCAGAATCGATGCTCGAAATTCCGAAAAAAGTACATGAACTATAGTCTTGCTGTTTTCAGTGAAACGATGAAAAATTAAAAGTTTTGGTTTTGCCTTTTACAAGGCTCAGGGAACTTTTTCATGGCTGTTTTTGTAATCTACGCCTCTTAAAGCATCAGAATCGATGATTAATAGAAAAAAATGAAAAATTTCGAAAAAAGTACATGAACTATAGTCTTGCTGTTATCAGTGAAACGATGAAAAATTAAAAGTTTTGATTTTGCCTCTTACAGGGCTCAGGGAGTTTTTTTCATGGCTGTTTTTGTAATCTACGTTTCTTAAAGCATCAGAATCGATGATTAATAGAAAAAAATTGAAAAATTCCGTAAAAAGTACATGAACTATAGTCTTGCTGTTTTCAGTGAAACGATGAAAAATTAAAAGTTTTGGTTTTGCCTTTTACAAGGCTCAGGGTACTTTTTCATGGCGTTTTTCGTAATATATAGTCTTGCTGTTTTCAGTGAAACGATGAAAAATTAAAAGTTTTGGTTTTGCTTTTTTCAAGGCTGAGGGAACTTTTTCATTGCTTTTTTTGTAATGTACGCCTCTTGAAGCATCACAATCGATGATTAATAGAAAACGTTTAAAAAATTATATGAACTATAGTCTTGCTGTTTTCAGTGAAACGATGAAAAATTAAAAGTTTTGGTTTTGCCTTTTTCAAGGCTCAGGGACCTTTTTCATGGCTGTTTTTGTAGTCTACGCCTCTTAAAGCATCAAAATCGATGATTAACAGAAAAAGTTTGAAAAATTCCGAAAAAAGTACATGAACTACATATACATAGTTCATGTACTTTTTTCGGAATTTTTCAAACTTTTTCTACTAATCATAGTTGTTGATGCTTTAAGAGGCGTAGATTACAAAAACAGCCATGAAATAGTTCCTTGAGCCTTGTAAAAGGCAAAACCAAAACGTTTTTCATGAACTACAGTCTTGCTGTTTTCAGTGAAACGATGAAAAATTAAAAGTTTTGGTTTTGCCTTTTACAAGGCTCAGGGTACTTTTTCATGGCGTTTTTCGTAATCTACGCCTCTAAAAGCATCAGAATCGATGATTAACAGAAAAGATTTGAAAAATTCCGAAAAACGTACATGTCTTGCTGTTTTCATTGGAACGATGAAAAATTAAAAGTTTTGGTTTTGCCTTTTACAAAGCTCAGGGTACTTTTTCATGGCGGTTTTTTTAATCTACGCCTTTTAAAGCATCAGAATCGATGATTAACAGAAAAAGTTTCAAAAATTCCGAAAAAATACATGAACTACAGTCTTGCTGTTTTCAGTAAAACGATGAAAAATTAACAGTTTTGGTTTTGCATTTTAGAAGGTTTAGGGAACTTTTTCATGGCTATTTTTGTAATCTACGCCTTTTAAAGCATCAGAATCGATGATTAATAGCAAAAGGTTGAAAAATCCTGAAAAAAGTACATGAACTAGTCTTCCTGTTTTCATTGAAACGATGAAAAATTAAAAGTTTCGGTTTTGCCTTTTTGAAAGCTAAGGGAACTTTTTCATGGCTTTTTTTGTAATTTACGTCTCTTGAAGCATCAGAATCGATGAAAATAGAAAAAGTTTGAAAAATTCCGAAGAAAGTACATGAACTATAGTCTTGCTGTTTTCAGTGAAACGATGAAAAATTAAAAGTTTTGGTTTTGCCTTTTACAAGGCTCAGGGAAATTTTTCATGGCTGTTTTTGTAATCTACGCCTCTTAAAGCATCAGAATCGATTAATAATAAATAAAGTTTGAAAAATTCCGGACAAAGTAGGCTCAATATCTATAGTCTTGCTGTTTTCAGTGAAACGATGAAAAATTAAAAGTTTTGGTTTTGCCTTTTACAAAGCTCAGAGAACTTTTTCATGGCTGTTTTTGTAATCTACGCCTCTTAAAGCATCAGAATCGATGATTAATAAAAAAAGTTTCAAAAATTCCGAAAAAAGTACATGAACTATATAGGCTTGCTGTTTTCAGTGAAACGATGAAAAATTAAAAGTTTTGGTTTTGCCTTTTACAAGGCTCAAAGAACTTTTTCATGGCAGTTTTTGTAATCTACGCCTCTTAAAGCATCAAAATCTATGATAAATAGAAAAAGTTTGTAAAATTGCGAAAAAAGTACATGAACTATAGTGTTGCTGTTTTCAGTGAAACGATGAAAAATTAAAAGTTTTGGATTTGCCTTTTACAAGGCTCAGGGAAATTTTTCATGGCCGTTTTTGTAATCTACGCCTTTTAAAGCATCAGAATCGATGATTAATAAAAAAAGTTTGAAAAATTCCGGACAAAGTAGGCTCAATATCTATAGTTCTGCTGTTTTCAGTAAAACGATGAAAAATTAAAAGTTTTGGTTTTTCCTTTTACAAGGCTCAGGGAACTTTTTCATGGCTGTTTTTGTAATCTACGCCTCTTAAAGCATCAGAATCAATGATAAATAGAAAAAGTTTGAAAAATTCCGAATAAAGTACATGAACTATAGTCTTGCTGTTTTCATTGAAACGATGAAAAATTAAAAGTTGCGGTTTTGCCTTTTTCAAGGCTCAGGAAACTTTTTTATGGCTTTTTTTGTAATTTACGCCTCTTGAAGCATCAGAATCGATGATTAATAGAAAAAGTTTGAAAAATTTCGAATAAATTACATGAACTTTTCTTGCTGTTTTCAGTGAAAACGATGAAAAATTAAAAACTTTTGTTTTGCTTTTTTCAAGGCTGAGGGAACTTTTTAAAGGCTTTTTTTTGTAATCTACGCCTCTTGAAGCATCAGAATCGATGATTAATAGAAAAAGTTTGAAAAATTCCGAAAAAAGTACATGAACTATAGTCTTTCTGTTTTCAGTGAAACGATGAAAAATTAAAAGTTTAAAAAAATTAAAAGTTAGAAGTCTTGCTGTTTTAAGTGAAACGATAAAAAATTAAAAGTTTTGGTTTTGCCTTTTACAAGGCTCAGGGATTTTTTTCATGGCTGTTTTTGTAATCTACGCCTCTTAAAGCATCAGAATCGATGATTAATAGAAAAAAATGAAAAATTCCGAAAAAAGTACATGAACTATAGTCTTGCTGTTATCAGTGAAACGAAAAATTAAAAGTTTTGATTTTGCCTCTTACAGGGCTAAGGGAGTTTTTTCATGGCTGTTTTTGTAATCTACGCCTCTTAAAAAGTACATGAACTATAGTCTTTCTGTTTTCAGTGAAACGATGAAAAATTAAAAGTTTTGGTTTTGCCTTTTACAAAGTTCAGGGAACTTTTTCATGGCTGTTTTTGTAATCTACGCCTCTTAAAGCATCAGAATCGATGGTTAATAGAAAAAGTTTGAAAAATTCCGAAAAAAGTACTTGAAACTACATATACACAGTTCATTTACTTTTTTCGGAATTTTTCAAACTTTTTCTATTAATCATCACTGAAAACCGCAAGAATATAGTTCATGTGCTTTTTTCGGTATTTTTCAAACGTTTTCTATTAATCATCGATTCTGATGCTTTAAGAGGCGTAGATTACAAAAACAGCCATGAAATAGTTCCTTGAGCCTTGTAAAAAGCAAAACCAAAACGTTTTTCATGAACTACAGTCTTGCTGTTTTCAGTGAAACGATGAAAAATTAAAAGTTTTGGTTTTGCCTTTTACAAGGCTCAGGGAACTTTTTCATGGCTGTTTTTGTAATCTACGCCTCTTTAAGCATCAGAATATATGATTAATAGAAAACGTTTGAAAAATTCCGAAAACTAGTACAGAAACTATAGTCTTGCTGTTTTCAGTGAAACGATGAAAAATTAAAAGTTTTGGTTTTGCCTTTTACATGGCTCAGGGAACTTTTTCATGGCTGTTTTTGTAATCTACGCCTCTTAAAGCATCAAAATCGATGATTAATAGAAAACGTTTGAAAAATACCGAAAAAAGTACATGAACTATATTCTTGCGGTTTTCAGTGAAACGATGAAAAATTACAAGTTTCGGTTTTGCCTTTTTCAAGGCTCAGGGAACTTTTTCATGGCTGTTTTTGTAATCTACGCCTCTTGAAGCATCAGAATCGATGATTAATAGAAAAAGTTTGAAAAATTCCGAAAAAAGTACATGAACTTGCTGTCTTGCTGTCTTGCTGTTTTCAGTGAAACGATGTAAAATTAAAAGTTTTGGTTTTGCCTTTTACAAAGCTCAGGGAACTTTTTCATGGCTGTTTTTGTAATCTACGCCTCTTAAAGCATCAGAATCGATGATTAATAAAAAAAGTTTGAAAAATTCCGGACAAAGTAGGCTCAATATCTATAGTCTTGCTGTTTTCAGTGAAACGATGAAAAATTAAAAGTTTTGGTTTTGCCTTTTTCAAGGCTCAGGGAACTTTTTCATGGCTTTTTTTGTAATTTACGCCTCCTTGAAGCATCAGAATCGATGATTAATAGAAAAAGTTTGAAAAATTCCGAATAAACTACATGAACTATAGTCTTGCTGTTTTCAGTGAAACGATGAAAAATTAAAAACTTTTGTTTTGCTTTTTTCAAGGCTGAGGGAACTTTTTAATGGCTTTTTTTGTAATCTACGCCTCTTGAAGCATCAGAATCGATGATTAATAGAAAAAGTTTGAAAAATTCCGAATAAAGTACATGAACTATAGTCTTGCTGTTTTCAGTGAAACGATGAAAAATTAAAAGTTTTGGTTTTGCCTTTTACAAGGCTCAGGGAACGTTTTCATGGCTGTTTTTGTAATCTACGCCTCTTAAAGCATCAGAATCGATGATTAATAGAAAAAAATTGAAAAATTCCGTAAAAAGTACATGAACTATAGTCTTGCTGTTTTCAGTGAAACGATGAAAAATTAAAAACTTTTGTTTTGCTTTTTTCAAGGCTGAGGGAACTTTTTAATGGCTTTTTTTGTAATCTACGCCTCTTGAAGCATCAGAATCGATGATTAATAGAAAAAGTTTGAAAAATTCCGAATAAAGTACATGAAAAGTACATGATAAAAATGAAAAATTCCGAAAAAAGTACAAAAAAAAAAAAAAAGAAAAAAGTCTCTTGTAAAAGTGGTCTTGCTGTTATCAGTGAAACGATGAAAAATTAAAGGTTTTGAATTTGCCTTTTACAGGGCTCCGGGAGTTTTTTCATGGCTGTTTTTGTAATCTACGCCTCTTAAAGCATCAGAATTGATGATTAATAGAAAAAGTTTGAAAAATTCCGTAAAAAGTACATGAACTATAGTCTTTCTGTTTTCAGTGAAACGATGAAAAATTAAAAGTTTTGGTTTTGCCTTTTACAAAGTTCAGGGAACTTTTTCATGGCTGTTTTTGTAATCTACGCCTCTTAAAGCATCAGAATCGATGATAAATAGCAAAAGGTTGAAAAATCCTGAAAAAAGTACATGAACTATAGTCTTGCTGTTTTCATTGAAACGATGAAAAATTAAAAGTTTCGGTTTTGCCTTTTTCAAGGCTCAGGGAACTTTTTCATGGCTTTTTTTGTAATTTACGCCTCTTGAAGCATCAGAATCGATGATTAATAGAAAAAGTTTGAAAAATTCCGAATAAAGTACATGAACTATAGTCTTGCTGTTTTCAGTGAAACGATGAAAAATTAAAAGTTTTGGTTTTGCCTTTTACAAAGCTCAGGGAACTTTTTCATGGCTGTTTTTGTAATCTACGCCTCTTAAAGCATCAGAATCGATGATTAATAGAAAAAAATGAAAAATTCCGAAAAAAGTACATGAACTATAGTCTTGCTGTTATCAGTGAAACGATGAAAAATTAAAAGTTATGATTTTGCCTCTTACAGGGCAGAGAGAGTTTTTTCATGGCTGTTTTTGTAATCTACGCCTCTTAAAGCATCAGAATCGATGATTAATAGAAAAAAATTGAAAAATTCCGTAAAAAGTACATCAAAAAGTAAAATCATGTAAAATTACATGAACTAAACTAAACTGAACTAAATTACATGTCTTGCTGTTTTCAGTGAAACGATGAAAAATTAAAAGTTTTGGTTTTGCTTTTTTCAAGGCTGAGGAAACTTTTTCATTGCTTTTTTTGTAATGTACGCCGCTTGAAGCATCACAATCGATGATTAATAGAAAACGTTTAAAAAATTACATGAACTAAACTAAACTGAACTAAATTACATGTCTTGCTGTTTTCAGTGAAACGATGAAAAATTAAAAGTTTTGGTTTTGCCTTTTTCAAGGCTCAAGGACCTTTTTCATGGCTGTTTTTGTAGTCTACGCCTCTTAAAGCATCAAAATCGATGATTAACAGAAAAAGTTTGAAAAATTCCGAAAAAAGTACATGAACTACATATACATAGTTCATGTACTTTTTTCGGAATTTTTCAAACTTTTTCTATAAATCATAGATTCTGATGCTTTAAGAGGCGTAGATTACAAAACCAGCCATGAAATAGTTCCTTGAGCCTTGTAAAAGGCAAAACCAAAACGTTTTTCATGAACTACAGTCTTGCTGTTTTCAGTGAAACGATGAAAAATTAAAAGTTTTGGTTTTGCCTTTTAATAGGCTCA
The DNA here is from genome assembly GCA_035578175.1 of Catonia carolina. Classification (NCBI taxonomy): domain Eukaryota; kingdom Metazoa; phylum Arthropoda; class Insecta; order Hemiptera; family Achilidae; genus Catonia; species Catonia carolina. Next base: position 1,908,677 of record JAQMRL010000034.1, read on the forward strand.
GGGAACTTTTTCATGGCTGTTTTTGTAATCTACGCCTCTTTAAGCATCAGAATATATGATTAATAGAAAACGTTTGAAAAATTCCGAAAACTAGTACAGGAACTATAGTCTTGCTGTTTTCAGTGAAACGATGAAAAATTAAAAGTTTTGGTTTTGCCTTTTACAAGGCTCAGGGAACTTTTTCATGGCTGTTTTTGTAATCTACGCCTCTTAAAACATCAGAATCGATGATTAATAGAAAACGTTTGAAAAATACCGAAAAAAGTACATGAAAGTATATTCTTGCGGTTTTCAGTGAAACGATGAAAAATTACAAGTTTCGGTTTTGCTTTTTTCAAGGCTCAGGGAACTTTTTCATGGCTGTTTTTGTAATCTACGCCTCTTGAAGCATCAGAATCGATGATTAATAGAAAAAGTTTGAAAAATTCCGAAAAAAGTACATGAACTATATAGTCTTGCTGTTTTCAGTGAAACGATGAAAAATTAAAAGTTTTGGTTTTGCCTTTTACAAGGCTCAGGGAACTTTTTCATGGCTGTTTTTGTAATCTACGCCTCTTAAAGCATCAGACGATGAATAATAAAAAAAGTTTGAAAAATTCCGGAAAAAGTAGGCACAATATCTATAGTCTTGCTGATTTCAGTGAAACGATGAAAAATTAAAAGTTTTGGTTTTGCCTTTTACAAAGCTCAGGGAACTTTTTCATGGCTGTTTTTGTAATCTACGCCTCTTAAAGCATCAGAATCGATGATTAATAAAAAAAGTTTGAAAAATTCCGGACAAAGTAGGCTCAATATCTATAGTCTTGCTGTTTTCAGTGAAACGATGAAAAATTAAAAGTTTTGGTTTTGGTCTTTTTCAAGGCTCAGGGAACTTTTTCATGGCTTTTTTTGTAATTTACGCCTCTTGAAGCATCAGAATCGATGATTAATAGAAAAAGTTTGAAAAATTCCGAATAAAGTACATGAACTATAGTCTTGCTGTTTTCAGTGAAACGATGAAAAATTAAAAGTTTTGGTTTTGCCTTTTACAAGGCTCAGGGAACGTTTTCATGGCTGTTGTTGTAATCTACGCCTCTTAAAGCATCAGAATCGATGATTAATAGAAAAAAATGAAAAATTCCGAAAAAAGTACATAACTATAGTCTTGCTGTTATCAGTGAAACGATGAAAAATTAAAAGTTTTGAATTTGCCTTTTACAGGGCTCAGGGAGTTTTTTCATGGCTGTTTTTGTAATCTACGCCTCTTAAAGCATCAGAATCGATGATTAATAGAAAAAGTTTGAAAAATTCCGTAAAAAGTACATGAACTATAGTCTTGCTGTTTTCAGTGAAACGATGAACAATTAAAAGTTTTGGTTTTGCTTTTTTCAAGGCTGAGGGTACTTTTTTATGGCTTTTTTTGTAATGTACGCCTCTTGAAGCATCACAATCGATGATTAATATAAAAAGGTTTAAAAAATTACATGAACTATAGTCTTGCTGTTTTCAGTGAAACGATGAAAAATTAAAAGTTTTGGTTTTGCCTTTTACAAGGTTCAGGGAACTTTTTCAATGCTGTTTTTGTAATCTACGCCTTTTAAAGCATCAGAATCGATGATTAATAGAAAAAAATGAAAAATTCCGAAAAAAGTACATGAACTATAGTCTTGCTGTTATCAGTGAAACGATGAAAAATTAAAAGTTTTGAATTTGCCTTTTACAGGGCTCAGGGAGTTTTTTCATGGCTGTTTTTGTAATCTACGCCTCTTAAAGCATCAGAATCGATGATTAATAGAAAAAGTTTGAAAAATTCCGTAAAAAGTACATGAACTATAGTCTTTCTGTTTTCAGTGAAACGATGAAAAATTAAAAGTTTTGGTTTTGCCTTTTACAAAGTTCAGGGATCTTTTTCATGGCTGTTTTTGTAATCTACGCCTCTTAAAGCATCAGAATCGATGATAAATAGCAAAAGGTTGAAAAATCCTGAAAAAAGTACATGAACTATAGTCTTGCTGTTTTCATTGAAACGATGAAAAATTAAAAGTTTCGGTTTTGCCTTTTTCAAGGCTCAGGGAACTTTTTCATGGCTTTTTTTGTAATTTACGCCTCTTGAAGCATCAGAATCGATGATTAATAGAAAAAGTTTGAAAAATTCCGAATAAAGTACATGAACTATAAGTCTTGCTGTTTTCAGTGAAACGATGAAAAATTAAAAACTTTTGTTTTGCTTTTTTCAAGGCTGAGGGAACTTTTTAATGGCTTTTTTTGTAATCTACGCCTCTTGAAGCATCAGAATCGATGATTAATAGAAAAAGTTTGAAAAATTCCGAAAAAAGTACATGAACTATAGTCTTGCTGTTTTAAGTGAAACGATAAAAAATTAAAAGTTTTGGTTTTGCCTTTTACAAAGCTCAGGGAACTTTTTCATGGCTGTTTTTGTAATCTACGCCTCTTAAAGCATCAGAATCGATGATTAATAGAAAAAAATGAAAAATTCCGAAAAAAGTACATGAACTATAGTCTTGCTGTTATCAGTGAAACGATGAAAAATTAAAAGTTTTGATTTTGCCTCTTACAGGGCTCAGGGAGTTTTTTCATGGCTGTTTTTGTAATCTACGCCTCTTAAAGCATCAGAATCGATGATTAATAGAAAAAAATTGAAAAATTCCGTAAAAAGTACATGAACTATAGTCTTGCTGTTTTCAGTGAAACGATGAAAATTTAAAAGTTTTGGTTTTGCCTTTTACAAAGCTCAGGGAACTTTTTCATGGCTGTTTTTGTAATCTACGCCTCTTAAAGCATCAGAATCGATGATTAATAGAAAAAAATGAAAAATTCCGAAAAAAGTACATGAACTATAGTCTTGCTGTTATCAGTGAAACGATGAAAAATTAAAAGTTTTGATTTTGCCTCTTACAGGGCTCAGGGAGTTTTTTCATGGCTGTTTTTGTAATCTACGCCTCTTAAAGCATCAGAATCGATGATTATTAGAAAAAAATTGAAAAATTCCGTAAAAAGTACATGAACTATAGTCTTGCTGTTTTCAGTGAAACGATGAAAAATTAAAAGTTTTGGTTTTGCTTTTTTCAAGGCTGAGGAAACTTTTTCATTGCTTTTTTTGTAATGTACGCCTCTTGAAGCATCACAATCGATGATTAATAGAAAACGTTTAAAAAATTACATGAACTATAGTCTTGCTGTTTTCAGTGAAACGATGAAAAATTATAAGTTTTGGTTTTGCCTTTTTCAAGGCTCAGGGACCTTTTTCATGGCTGTTTTTGTAGTCTACGCCTCTTAAAGCATCAAAATCGATGATTAACAGAAAAAGTTTGAAAAATTCCGAAAAAAGTACATGAACTACATATACATAGTTGACATGTACTTTTTTCGGAATTTTTCAAACTTTTTCTATAAATCATAGATTCTGATGCTTTAAGAGGCGTAGATTACAAAAACAGCCATGAAATAGTTCCTTGAGCTTTGTAAAAGGCAAAACCAAAACGTTTTTCATGAACTACAGTCATGCTGTTTTCAGTGAAACGATGAAAAATTAAAAGTTTTGGTTTTGCCTTTTAATAGGCTCAGGGTACTTTTTCATGGCGTTTTTCGTAATCTACGCCTCTAAAAGCATCAGAATCGATGATTAACAGAAAAAGTTTGAAAAATTCCGAAAAACGTACATGTCTTGCTGTTTTCAGTGAAACGATGAAAAATTAAAAGTTTTGGTTTTGCCTTTTACAAAGCTCAGGGAACTTTTTCAATGCTGTTTTTGTAATCTACGCTTTTTAAAGCATCAGAATCGATGATTAACAGAAAAAGTTTGAAAAATTCCGAAAAAATTACATGAACTATAGTCTTGCTGTTTTCAGTGGAACGATGAAAAATTAAAAGTTTTGGTTTTGCCTTTTACAAGGCTCAGGGAAATTTTTCATGGCCGTTTTTGTAATCTACGCCTCTTAAAGCATCAGAATCGATGATTAAAAAAAAAAGTTTGAAAAATTCCAAAAAAAGTACATGAACTATAGTCTTGCTGTTTTCAGTGGAACGATGAAAAATTAAAAGTTTTGGTTTTGCCTTTTACAAAGCTCAGGGAACTTTTTCATGGCTGTTTTTGTAATCTACGCCTCTTAAAGCATCAGAATCGATGATTAATAGAAAAAGTTTCAAAAATTCCGAAAAAAGTACATGAACTATAGTCTTGCTGTTTTCAGTGGAACGATGAAAAATTAAAAGTTTTGGTTTTGCCTTTTACAAGGCTCAGGGAACTTTTTCATGGCAGTTTTTGTAATCTACGCCTCTTAAAGCATCAGAATCTATGATAAATAGAAAAAGTTTGAAAAATTGCGAAAAAAGTACATGAACTATAGTCTTGCTGTTTTCAGTGAAACGATGAAAAATTAAAAGTTTTGGTTTTGCCTTTTACAAGGCTCAGGGAAATTTTTCATGGCTATTTTTGTAATTTACGCCTCTTAAAGCATCAGAATCGATGATTAATAAAAAAAGTTTGAAAAATTCCAAAAAAAGTACATGAACTATAGTCTTGCTGTTTTCAGTGGAACGATGAAAAATTAAAAGTTTTGGTTTTGCCTTTTACAAAGCTCAGGGAACTTTTTCATGGCTGTTTTTGTAATCTACGCCTCTTAAAGCATCAGAATCGATGATTAATAGAAAAAGTTTCAAAAATTCCGAAAAAAGTACATGAACTACAGTCTTGCTGTTTTCAGTGGAACGATGAAAAATTAAAAGTTTTGGTTTTGCCTTTTACAAGGCTCAGGGAACTTTTTCATGGCAGTTTTTGTAATCTACGCCTCTTAAAGCATCAGAATCTATGATAAATAGAAAAAGTTTGAAAAATTGCGAAAAAAGTACATGAACTATAGTCTTGCTGTTTTCAGTGAAACGATGAAAAATTAAAAGTTTTGGTTTTGCCTTTTACAAGGCTCAGGGAAATTTTTCATGGCCGTTTTTGTAATCTACGCCTCTTAAAGCATCAGAATCGATGATTAAAAAAAAAAATTTGAAAAATTCCGGACAAAGTAGGCTCAATATCTATAGTTCTGCTGTTTTCAGTAAAACGATGAAAAATTAAAAGTTTTGGTTTTGCCTTTTACAAGGCTCAGGGAACTTTTTCATGGCTTTTTTTGTAATCTACGCCTCTTAAAGCATCAGAATCGATGATAAATTGAAAAAGTTTGAAAAATTCCGAATAAAGTACATGAACTATAGTCTTGCTGTTTTCATTGAAACGATGAAAAATTAAAAGTTTCGGTTTTGCCTTTTTCAAGGCTCAGGGAACTTTTTCATGGCTTTTTTTGTAATTTACGCCTCTTGAAGCATCAGAATCGATGATTAATAGAAAAAGTTTGAAAAATTCCGAATAAAGTACATGAACTATAGTCTTGCTTTTTTCAGTGAAACGATGAAAAATTAAAAATTTTAATTTGCTTTTTTCAAGGCTGAGGGAACTTTTTAATGGCTTTTTTTGTAATCTACGCCTCTTGAAGCATCAGAATCGATGATAAATAGAAAAAGTTTGAAAAATTCCGAAAAAAGTACATGAACTATAGTCTTGCTGTTTTCAGTGAAACGATGAAAAATTAAAAGTTTTGGTTTTGCCTTTTACAAGGCTCAGGGAACTTTTTCATGGCTGTTTTTGTAATCTACGCCTCTTAAAGCATCAGAATCGATGATTAATAGAAAAAAATGAAAAATTCCGAAAAAAGTACATGAACTACATATACATAGTTCATGTACTTTTTTCGGAATTTTTCAAACTTTTTCTATTTATCATCGATTCTGATGCTTTAAGAGGCGTAGATTACAAAAACAGCCATGAAATAGTTCCTTGAGCCTTGTAAAAAATAGTCTTGCGGTTTTCAGTGAAACGATGAAAAATTAAAAGTTTTGGTTTTGCTTTTTTCAAGGCTGAGTGAACTTTTTCATTGCTTTTTTTGTAATGTACGCCTCTTGAAGCATCACAATCGATGATTAATAGAAAACGTTTAAAAAATTACATGAACTATAGTCTTGCTGTTTTCAGTGAAACGATGAAAAATTAAAAGTTTTGGTTTTGCCTTTTACAAGGCTCAGGGTACTTTTTCATGGCGTTTTTCGTAATCTACGCCTCTAAAAGCATCAGAATCGATGATTAACAGAAAAAGTTTGAAAAATTCCGAAAAACGTACATGTCTTGCTGTTTTCAGTGAAACGATGAAAAAATTAAAAGTTTTGGTTTTGCCTTTTACAAAGCTCAGGCAACTTTTTCATGGCGGTTTTTGTAATCTACGCCTTTTAAAGCATCAGAATCGATGATTAACAGAAAAAGTTTGAAAAATTCCGAAAAAATTACATGAACTACAGTCTTGCTGTTTTCAGTGGAACGATGAAAAATTAAAAGTTTTGGTTTTGCCTTTTACAAAGCTCAGGCAACTTTTTCATGGCGGTTTTTTTAATCTACGCCTTTTAAAGCATCAGAATCGATGATTAACAGAAAAAGTTTGAAAAATTCCGAAAAAATTACATGAACTACAGTCTTGCTGTTTTCAGTGGAACGATGAAAAATTAAAAGTTTTTGTTTTGCCTTTTACAAAGCTCAGGTAACTTTTTCATGGCGGTTTTTTTTAATCTACGCCTTTTAAAGCATCAGAATCGTTGATTAACAGAAAAAGTTTGAAAAATTCCGAAAAAATACATGAACTACAGTCTTGCTGTTTTCAGTAAAACGATGAAAAATTAACAGTTTTGGTTTTGCATTTTAGAAGGTTTAGGGAACTTTTTCATGGCTATTTTTGTAATCTGCGCCTCTTAAAGCATCAGAATCGATGATTAATAGCAAAAGGTTGAAAAATCCTGAAAAAAGTACATGAACTAGTCTTCCTGTTTTCATTGAAACGATGAAAAATTAAAAGTTTCGGTTTTGCCTTTTTCAAGGCTCAGGGAACTTTTTCATGGCTTTTTTTGTAATTTACGCCTCTTGAAGCATCAGAATCGATGATTAATAGAAAAAGTTTGAAAAATTCCGAAGAAAGTTCATGAACTATAGTCTTGCTGTTTTCAGTGAAACGATGAAAAATTAAAAGTTTTGGTTTTGCCTTTTACAAGGCTCAGGGAATTTTTTCATGGCTGTTTTTGTAATCTACGCCTCTTAAAGCATCAGAATCGATGATTAATAAATAAAGTTTGAAAAATTCCGGACAAAGTAGGCTCAATATCTACAGTCTTGCTGTTTTCAGTGAAACGATGAAAAATTAAAAGTTTTAGTTTTTGCCTTTTACAAAGCTCAGGGAACTTTTTCATGGCTGTTTTTGTAATCTACGCCTCTTAAAGCATCAGAATCGATGATTAATAGAAAAAGTTTCAAAAATTCCGAAAAAAGTACATGAACTATAGTCTTGCTGTTTTCAGTGAAACGATGAAAAATTAAAAGTTTTGGTTTTGCCTTTTACAAGGCTCAGGGAACTTTTTCATGGCAGTTTTTGTAATCTACGCCTCTTAAAGCATCGGAATCTATGATAAATAGAAAAAGTTTGAAAAGTTGCGAAAAAAGTACATGAACTATAGTCTTGCTGTTTTCAGTGAAACGATGAAAAATTAAAAGTTTTGGTTTTGCTTTTTTCAAGGCTGAGGGAACTTTTTCATTGCTTTTTTTGTACTGTACGCCTCTTGAAGCATCACAATCGATAATTAATAGAAAACGTTTAAAAAATTACATGAACTATAGTCTTGCTGTTTTCAGTGAAACGATGAAAAATTAAAAGTTTTGGTTTTGCCTTTTTCAAGGCTCAGGGACCTTTTTCATGGCTGTTTTTGTAGTCTACGCCTCTTAAAGCATCAGAATCGATGATTTATAGAAAAAGTATGAAAAATTCCGAAAAAAGTACATGAACTAGTCTTGCTGTTTTCAGTAAAACGATGAAAAATTAAAAGTTTTGGTTTTGCCTTTTGCAAGGCTCAGGGAACTTTTTCATGGCTGTTTTTGTAATCTACGCCTCTTAAAGCATCAGAATCGATGATTAACAGAAAACGTTTGAAAAATTCCGAAAAAGTACATGAACTATAGTCTTGCTGTTTTCAGTGAAACGATGAAAAATTATAAGTTTTGGTTTTTATCTTACAGGGCTCAGGGTTTTTTTTTCATGGCTGTTTCCGTAATCTACGCCTCTTAAAGCATCAGATTCGATGAATAATAGAAAAAGTTTGAAAAATTCCGATAAAAGTACATGAATAGGTCTTGCTGTTTTCAGTGAAACGATGAAAAATTAAAAGTTTTGGTTTTGTCTCTTGCAGGGCTCAGGGTACTTTTTCATGGCTGTTTTCGTAACCAACGCCTCTTAAATCATCGGAATCGATGTATAACAGAAAAAGTTTGAAAAATTCCAAAAAAAGTTTATGAACTATAAAATGTCTTGCTACTTTCAGTGAAACAATGAAAAATTAAAAGTTTTGGTTTTGCCTTTTACAAGGCTCAGGGTAGATTACGAAAACAGCCATGAAAAAGTACCCTGAGATCTGTAAGAGACTAAAACAAAACTTTTAATTTTGCACTATTTCACTGAAAGTAGCAAAGTAGTTCATGTACTTTTTTTGGAATTTTTCAAACTTTTTCTGTTAATCATCGATTCTGATGCTTTAAGAGGCGTTGGTTACGAAAACAGCCACGAAAAAGTAACCTGAGCCTTGTAAAAGGCAAAACCAAAACTTTTAATTATTCACTGTTTTACTGAAAGTAGACTACTTTTTTGACAATTTTTAAACTATTTCAGTTAATCATCGATTCTGATGCTTTAAGAGGCGTAGATTACGAAAACAGCTACGAAAAACTACCCTGAGAACTAGAAGACACAAAAACAAGACTTTTAATTTTTCATTTTTTCACTGAAAGTAGCAAGACAATAGTCTTGCTATTTTCAGTAAAAGAATGAAAATTTGATTGTCATGTTTTTGTGTTTTACAGAGCCCAGGGTACTTTTTGATGGCTTTTTCTTATAATGTACGCCTCATAAAGTGTTCGAAACAATCGTTATTACAAAAAGTTTGAAAATTTACAAAAAAAGTACATGGACTATGGTATATAGTCTATGTTCTTTTTTTGTAAATCTTCTTGTTGAGTAAGCCATAAATAGCCATAAAAATTTAACAGAAATTAGTTTTTACAAAAAAATGCATGAACTATATTCATATTTTTTTTGTGTTCAATTTTTTTTTTGCCTTAACAATGAAAAAAATTTTGTTGCTTTTCAATAAATTTTTTACTACTAACCAGCGGTACTTGATGAACACGAGTCGAATAAGCAAAGCATGTTGTTGTTGTTTAGGTGATCAGCCATTTTTTTTTGTTTTTTAACGTCCGACTGTGCTGCAACTAGTGCTAATGCAGACGGTGAATGATGAAATGATTTTTTGTAATGTATGAAAAAAGTGCCTGAATGGGATTTGAACCCAAGACCGCATGATGAGAGGCAAGCACGTTACCAACTTCGCCAATGTGGCCGGCTGATGCCGTTTTGCTACTGCCTTTTGGTCATTAGCCAGAGGGCTGGTTTGAACGTGTAGAGGTTTTACTCAGTAAAACGAGGAGTGAGGTGGTTTACTATCGCCACAACTCACCGAGTTGAAAAAGTATGCTTATCAGCAATCCGGGCCCTCTGAAAAGCACATATTTTCACTCTGCAAATGACACCTTCACTTCATTCACCACATTGGTCAAACTGTATAATAAAATTCATTACTTTCAGAGGAGATAACTGTGATTAGTGTCACAGTACACCTCTACCGCTTCTGTTCTTAAATGATTCAGTCATTTAATTGGCTGACCATATAATAAGAAACAGAACTATTTATTTTAGCCCTGCAACTAACAGATTGAGTGTAAATAATTAAACACTCCACCTGTCTATTATGGGCAGAATTTCTAAATAAGAGACAAATAAATAAAAAAGAGTTGTGTATGTTAAACACTGATCTTTTATTGGACTTTATAACATTCAATTTTTGTTTATTATAATAATATTAATAATAATAATAATAATAATATAATAGTAATTTATTATTTACACGTTTGTGTACATGTGGTTTTTTTTTTAATTTAATTTCAGCACAATTCACAATCATTTATTTATAAATATATTCAAATTAGCGTAAGCTTCAATTTAATAATTAAAAGTAACATTATTGATGTGCTTTGACAATTACTTACATTCACTCAAACTAAATTATTATATAAAAGGAACATCAGTAAAAAAGAAATATTTACTACAAAAACCGGAAATTTATTATAAAAAAAATTTGTTGTTGTTTAGGTGAACAGCCGAAAGGCTGGTTTGAACCTCTAGAGCAGTGTTTCCCAAATTTTTTTTTCTCGCGGCACACTAAAAAAAAAACGGCCAATAGCCGTTAGCGGCACACTCAATCAATGGCTTTATGCCATTACTTGATATGAACGTACTTATATAATAGGAGGGCAGTCCATAAAGTCTGTCACGTGTTGATATAAATAAAAACTAAGTACAAGAAAAAAATTTTATTATACATTTGAAAGTGCAACTAAAATGCTATTTTTCTACATAATCACCAAACAAATTAAGACGCTTATATCATAGCAGTGAACTAATTTTGAAATGCCGGAGTCATAAAAGTTATTTCTTTATCATCGGCTAGGCATTATTTTGTAGGACCGTTTAAATTTAATTTATTTTCCTTGAGTTCCGCGGCACACTTGGCCAACCTCGCGACACACTGGTGTGCCGCGGCACACAGTTTGGGAACCTCTGCTCTAGAGGTTTTACTAAGTAAAAACGAGGAGTGAGGTGGTTTACCATTGCCACAACTCACTGAGTTGGAAGAGTATTCTTATCAGCATGCCAGGCCCTCTGAAAAGCACATATTTTCCACCCTGCAAATGACACCTTCATCACTTCATTCACCACAGGGTCCAACTGCATAGTGAAATTCATTACTTTCAGAGGAGATAACTCTGACTAGTGTCACAGTACACCTCTACCTCTTCTGTTCTTAAACAGTTCAGTCATTTAATTGGGTGACCATGTGATAAGAAACACAACTATTTTTTTTAGCCCTGGACCAAACAGATAGAGTGCAATTAAAATTAACACTCCACCTGCCAGTTTTGGGCAAAAAAAAAAAATTTATAAAACATAAAAATTTAAAATGAAGACATTTATAAAAGCGTAGTTGTTTATGTAAAGTCGTTTATGGTGCACACGTTTATGTTTACAAGCATTTCCAGAGAAAGAAATGAGGAAAGTATAAAAGAAAATTACGGTGAAAAAACAAACAGAAAATAGTATCAGGAAAATGTATAAACATTTTACATATTATGTATTGAATAGAATGAAGAGATAAATGCATCAGCTGCAGTTTGAAATTAATTCTATTTTGTATAATGAATTTCACTAGCCTTCCTTTTTAACTGCGTCAACTTTTATTTGTCACGTGTTTCGGTGGATCCACCATGATCAGAGTAAATAACATATAATTGAAACTAAAAACTTTATTTATTAAAAATCTATAAAAGATGATACATCTTTAGTCATTTGTATAAAACTGACTTAAATTTTAAATCAGTTTTATACAAATGACTGAAGATGTATCATCTTTTATAGATTTTTAATAAATAAAGTTTTTAGTTTCAATTATTTATGATATTTACTCTGATGATGATGGATCCACCGAAACACGTGTAAGTAAAAATAAAATTTGAAAGTTGACGCAGTTTAAAAAGAAGGTTAGTGAAATTTATTATATAAAATAGAATGAAGAGAAAAGAAAATATAGTAATTTGTCTGTAGATGATAATGCGATTGTACGGTAAGTTGAGTAATTCGCCTGTTTGGGGACAAATAGAGTTCAATGGAGAAGGCAAGCAGTTTCTTTGAGGAGTTTTTATCTACTATAAGCAAATTACAGAACAGACTTTTTGAAATAAAAAATATTTTTTATGAATATTATCACCAGCTGTTGCACTAATATCATCGTCTACAGTCGGTCCACATAGACTCTACATAGAGCCTGCCACAGAGAACGCTTTCAACTCGCAGCAAGCAGTGCTCCCCTCCGAATTGAAGTGGACTCGCTGGTGGGGTATATAAACAGGTGTTTTGAACCGCAAGTGTCACTCACTCGCCAGGTCTTGACCAGGAAGGAACAAGAAAAGAAGAGGAAGACCAGCCCACCTGAGGGGAATAGCCCAGCAGAGACGCAGCCATCCCTGGTTGACGCTACCGGTGGCAGACATCACATTCCCGCATCGGTCAGTCGAACAAAGCCGTTGCATGTCAGCCGACACCACAGTGAAGAGTGAGTCCAGCGCAGACCCGGAGAGAACCTCGGCTGCGCTATCGGTGGACAGCCTACGCCGACCCGACACTGCGGGGCTCTGGGGGGCCACCACTGCCACACTACAGTGGGAACCCAACTGCTGCTGAGGTAAGGCTACACCTAGACCTGGTAGTTGAGTCGTCACCCTTCAGACACCGCGCCGCACACACCGGGTCAACGCATTCACCCAAAGAAGAGGAAGCCCAGCCCAGCCCAGCCGAGGGGAATAGCCCAGCAGAGACGAGACCGGACGCAGCCATCCCTGGTCAACGCTATTGGTGGCAGAGATCACATTCCGGCACTGGTCAGCCGAACAAAGCCATTGCATGTCAGCCGACACCACAGTGAACAGTGAGTCCAGCGCAGACCCGGAGGGAACCTCGGCCGTGCTATTGGCGGACAGCCTACGCCGACCCGACACTGCGGGGCTCTGGGGGCCACCACTGCAGTGGCGACCCAACTGCTGCTGAGGGAAGGTTACTCCTGGACCCGGTCGCCGAGTCGTCACCCTTTGGACACCGCGCCACACACGCCAGGTCAACGCGTCCACTCACCTACATCAACAATGTTTACAAAAGAAACGGTCCTTTTTAGGGCCAACCACAATGCAAGGCGAGGCTTAACCACTTGCCATCGGCCCCATTCGGTGACATTATCAATATTATGTATACACCCTCCTAGCGTCCACCTCAGATTCCATGCGTTTCCTAAAGGAAATGAATGGCTGTTTACACCATTGCGCTCCATTTTCTAGATTTTTTCAAATCATTGTCCTGTTGGAGACATTTTGAGCTTGGGAACAGCCAAAAATCACCATATCTGATGAATAAGATGGCTCCAGAAACCTCAGTGAACTTTTTGAGAGACTGTGTGGGCCGCCATGTTGAGACAACAGGAGGGCTTAGTAATCAACAATACAGCTGTTTCGAGGATTGTTCCCAAGTTAGCCTATATCTCCGTGTGTCCGAACAGACACAATTCAAAATCAGAAACAAGTACATTAACAATACTGTATTCGAGTAAAATTTAAACAAGACTGACACATGTCTACTCTGAGTTACACCACAGTTATTTGCGGATACTATTTCAACAGATCTTGTACGTAGAATTCATATTTGCTGCAGATACCGACTAAACTGATATAAAACAAACATGGACAGCCAGAGATGGTTCAGCAATAGATAAAGAAAAAGAAAAGAAAGATGAAGATAAAGAAAAAATGATGAATGTCCAAAAATTTCTCTCTCCGTTGATGCTTGCCATCACGTTAATTTGATAACTTGATCCGTACCGACTTGAATATAATCTAACACACAAATATTGGATAACGGATCAACAAACCCAATAATCATGTTCAAAATTATTAAATATATAAATTTACAAAACAATAATACATAAAATACAGTACTGAATTGAATACGTACAATATAAAATGAAAACCAAGAGTTATTATTTACAAACTTATCATAATAAATAACAATACATTAATTACATTATATAATACATAATAAATAAATAAATAAATAAATAAATAAATATACATCAGTCTAAAATCTTTAAAGATATGGTCAAATATGGGATCACAAAAAAAGTCTTTAAACATTCACCTGATTCACAAGTGCATACAACCTTCAATATTTTGTTATTATTGAGAAAATAATAATGCGCGATTACAATTAAAACAATTTAGCCTGATTACATTGATCTTTAGCCTGTTCACATTGAACTTTAGCCTGATTACATTGAACTTTAGCCTGATTACATTGAACTTTAGCCTCAGCTTAATAATGTATTAACACATTGTGGAGATGGGTGGCATGAATTAGGCGTTCATGTAACATACCATATTATGGCATGTTATTTGTTTACCAGCGGCAATCTAAGATTGTTACTAATTTTGAAAGAAACGAAAAATGTTAAAGGAAATAGGAAACAGTCACAATGACGCATATTAATTGAAAGGTTAGCAAACTGCAATTGAAAGGTTGCAAACTGACGCATTGCGGTTAACAAACTGTGCAATTGCATGGTAGTGAAATTTAGTGTCTCACTGTTGAGGTTGGTAACACTGCACAAATTTCTCTTTCCACTCGATACGCAAAAGGCATTCTTATATGCACAAAGAGCAGATAATGAATTGGAAAGGTACAGTCACTACAATAGATCTAAAATATTTGACCATATTTTAAAAATGAATAAAATGGCACAATACATGTTGATGTTACCCGCTTCAGTTATTTACGCATGCACAATGCATGTTGATGTTACCCGCTTCAGTTATTTACGCATGCATAATGCACGTTGATGTTACCCGCTTCAGTTATTTACGCATGCACAATGCACGTTGATGTTACCCGCTTCAGTTATTTACGCATGCACAATGCACGTTGATGTTACCCGCTTCAGTTATTTACGCATGCACAATGCACGTTGATGTTACCCGCTTCAGTTATTTACGCATGCACAATGCACGTTGATGTTACCCGCTTCAGTTATTTACGCATGCATAATGCACGTTGATGTTACCCGCTTCAGTTATTTACGCATGCACAATGCACGTTGATGTTACCCGCTTCAGTTATTTACGCATGCACAATGCACGTTGATGTTACCCGCTTCAGTTATTTACGCATGCATAATGCACGTTAATGTTACCCGCTTCAGTTATTTACGCATGCACAATGCACGTTGATGTTACCCGCTTCAGTTATTTACGCATGCATGCACAATGCATGTTGATGTTACCCGCTTCAGTTATTTACGCATGCATAATGCGGTGCCTCAATTAACATCCAGACATGGGATATCTTTTCAAATAAACATTTGTTGCACCTAAAAAACAAGTAACAAATGTGATAAAAATAAATACTTAAATACTAATGTACAGTTCAACTGGAATCTATCACAACTATTTTCTTTTAAATGATAAACACAATTCACTAACAGTTGATTCTATTACAATACTTTTTATCAACAGGATGTGTCAAAAAGAATGAATTTGCTGTTAAATCTCACAACCTTTAACAAGTATACATAGAAAATTATAAAATGTTTTCCCAATTCACACGATATAATACTACCTTTAAATTGAGAAATGTCGATAATTTAGGACTAAAGACATTTAATTTGAGAGGTAGTACGTGTACACTTTTACAAATCTATTTTATATAATAAATTTCACTAACCTTCTTTTTAAACTGCGTCAACTTTTATCTTTACTTACACGTGTTTCCGTAGATCCACCATCATCTGAGTAAATAACATAATTGAAACTAACAAAATTTTTCACTTATTTAAAATCTATAGAAGATGATAAAATCTTCAATCATTTGTATAAAACTATTTACTGTTTTTAAACAAATGATTGAAGATTTTATAATCTTCTATAGATTTTAAATAGGTGAAAAATTTTGTTAGTTTCAATTATGTTATTTACTCTGATGATGGTGGATCCACCAAAACACGTGTAAGTAAGAATAAAAGTTGATGCAGTTTAAAAAGAAGGTTAGTGAAATTTATTATATAAATTAGAATTACTTCAAGTTATACTGTTGATAGTGTTAATGATGGTGACAGAAAGTGAATTAAGGTTGTTATCCCGTTCTCAATTAGTTGTTGTACAAGTGTACTACCTACTACCACCTCTACTAAAAACAAAAAGCAAAATAAACCAGGTATCCTTGTACAGACCAAAATTTAAAATAATCATGACAGGCTCCGCGATATCAAATAATATTTTGTTCAGGTCATCAACCTGTAGGCTGGTTTGAACCTGTTGAGGTTTTACTAAGTAAAACGAGGAGTCAGGTGGTTTACCATTGCCACAACTCACTCAGTGGAAAAGTACGCTTATCAGCATGTTGGGCCCTCTGAAAAGCACATATTTTCCACTCTACAAATGACACCTTCACTTCATTCACCACACAATCCAACTGTATAATGAAATTCATTACTTTCAGAGGAGGAGATAACTGTGATTAGTGTCACCTAACACACCTCTACCTCTTCTCTTATTAAATGATTCACTCTTTTAATTGGGTGACCATGTGATAAGAAACACAACTATTTATTTTAACCCTGCAACTAACAACAACAGATTGAGTGCAAATAATTTAACACTCCACTTGTCTGTTAGGGCTAAAATAAATAGTTGTGTTTCTTATCACATGGCCACCCAATTAAATGAGTGAATCATTTAACAAGAGAAGAGGTGTGGGGGTGTGTTAGGTGACACTAATCACAGTTATCTCCTCCTCTGAAAGTAATGAATTTCATTATATAGTTGGATTGTGTGGTGAATGAAGTGAAGGTGTCATTTGTAGAGTGGAAAATACGTGCTTTTCAGAGGGCCCGGCATGGTGATGAGCATACTTTTCAAATCAGTGAGTTGTGTCAATGGTAAACCACCTGACTCCTCCCTTTACTTAGTAAAACCTCTACAGCTTCAAACCAGCCTTTCAGCTGATGACCTAAACAACAACAACAACTGTCTGTTATATAGACAGATCAAATAATATATGATCGATTTCAATTTATTGTAAACAACCGACTGGATGAACGAGCGTTGGTGAAATTTAACAGAAAGAATCAACATCTTTTAAAAACACATCATCGTACATAATTAATAATAATAATAATAAGAACATATATGCTCAGCAGAAAATTTATATAAATATATATATATATTTACATAAAGAATAGTTTCTCTCTTTAATTATTATAATTGCAGTGCACAATTGCCTATTAATATATAATAATAATAGCTACAATACGTATAAAGTATAAATAAATACAGTCAGTGTACATCAAACATAATCACTTAACTGAGGCCACCTCACTGATATGTCGGTGACTCATCTCCTTTCAACTGAAAATTAAATATGATAAGCATAAATTATAGCTTGAGTCGCAGCTGCGTGTAGTTGTTGTGGAATCCAGTGCATTGTTATACGAGGCGTATTTTTAAAGTAAGGGCCGTTTGAAAATAAAAAAAAAATTAAAAAGAAATTTGCAAAAACTAATTTTTATTTTCGGAATCTACATACTTTTATCTATTTTTCTACATAGTTCCCAAGTTTTTGTAAACACTTATCATATCGCACAACTAAATTTTGGAAACCTTCTTCATAAAAATTTGCCGCCTGCTGTGATAACCAAGAATTCACGGCCGTTTTCAATTCATCGTCATCGTCATAACGGCTGCCGCCCAAGTGATGTTTCAGATGACGGAAGAGATGACAGTCGCAAGGCGCAAGGTCAGGGCTGTAGGGTGGGTGGTCCAAAACTTCCCAGCCAAAAGAGTCCAATGCAGCTCGGGTCTGAGCGGCAGTGTGAGGCCTTTTTATGAAGAAGGTTTCCAAAATTTAGTTGTGCGATATGATAAGTGTTTACAAAAACTTGGAAACTATGTAGAAAAAATAGATAAAAGTATGTAGATTCCGAAAATAAAATTAGTTTTTGCAAATTTCCTTTTATTTTTTTTTAATTTTCAAACGGCCCTTACTTTAAAAATACACCTCGTAGTAATGGGAGAATGAATGAGTGTTAGTAGTGTTTCACAGCTCATGGCATTTGTAGTGGTAGCGTCTACTAACTAGACTAAAAACATATTCTTATCATCCGGCGCATTAATTTGTGTTTCCGGTAACAAACAGTTAACGTAGAAAAGGGTCCACGATGTACTTTATATGCTCTAAGTATTATAGTATATAACTTGTTATGTTTGTCATACTGAAATTAAATTTTATTTTTTTTCGTTTAACGTCCGACTATATGCAATTACTGCTAATGCAGACTGAAATTAAAGCAGTCACGCATGCGCACTGATACTTTTCCCCCTTTACCCTTAATCGCAAACAAGGGCAAACTCAATTGGTGACTCAAGTGAGTATACTACATACAGCTTCTAAAATTGTTCAACATATTTAGTATGATAATAGTGAATCCACCGCACCAAAACATGTTAGTAAAAAGATAAAAACATAAAGAGATCAAGTGCCGTATTGGTAAGGCAATGAGTTTGGCGTTTAGGAGTCATGCTCTCTCTCACTATGGGCACTAAGTTGCGGCTGTTACGGTGTTACGTGTTTTCCGTGCTTCTGTATGGAGATCACCTCAGATACGACTTGGACGTTGACAAAGGCAACCACTGCTAAACTTGAAGCCTTCGAACTTTGGTTGTACAGAAGAATGTTGAAGATATCATGGACAAACAGGGTGACCAACACCGAGGTACTGCGCCGAATGAGCAAGAAACCAGAGGTAATAAACATCATAAAGTGTCGCAAGTTGGAATACCTTGGTCATATTATGAGGAACCACGGTAGATATGAACTGTTGCAGCGCATCCTGCAGGGGAGATTGGATGGTGGAAGGCGGCCAGGCCGAAGAAGAATATCCTGGCTTGCTAACCTGAGGGACTGGTATGGACAAAGCTCAGCCCAACTTTTCCGCATTGCAGAGGACAGGACCAAGATAGCTATGATGGTAGCCAACGTTCGAACCGGACAGGCACGTTAAGAAGAAGAAGTTTACAACAAAATTATTTGGTAAACACCTAAAAACTACAACTACTTGTTTTTTTTTTTTTATTTTACGGCCACAAAGGACCACTTAAGTTCAATCTTTCAACGTCTAGCTCTTTCAGATGTTCCACCAAAACGCCCCTGCAGTTGTCGTTCCCGTACTTCTCCTCTTCTTCGCCAATAATTCTTCAATGTTTCGGATCTTCTCAGTCTCTCAGCGTCCGAAATCACCATGGCTTTCCTGACCCTCATTTGTTCCCTAAATTTAACCGATCGCTGTTTGTATGTCCTGTAGCTCCCTGACTTAGTTTTGAGGTCAGCTATTGTGATGTTTTAATTAATAAGTATTACTTGTTTTAATTAATAAGTACTTAAACAATTAATTGTAGGCTGCAGGGTGCACACACACACACACACAACTTATGTCACTAGACAACTTGCTGAGGTGCACCACAAAAAAAACAACATTTTTTTTAGTTGTAAACCGACAACAGTTTGCCACACTACTGGTTCAATGAAAGAAAAAGAGCCACCATTTACCCGAATTCTGCTACTTTGACTACACAATTCACCTCAGATAAGTGATTCCATATAATCATAATTAAAGTACAGTTCAGCCGTTGTTAGTTAGCTCCTACTGTCAACAAACAAAAGCCACCTACTACAGGGTGGACGCTAGAGTCTGCCACTTTACAGATTTTGTATTCCTATTAAGTTTACAGTCATGATATGATGTAGGCCTAACAATTTCATTTAGAAAAAAAAATTTAAAAGTATTTTATATTTAAATACTTTTGAAAGTATTTTGTAGTTACTTTTTAATCAGCGTGTACACATTTTGATATAATGCGCATGCTCAGTGACGTCATTATTTGTTTACATAAGGAGCAAACTAAGAGAGGCTGGACTTTATATATAAATGTTTGCTTAGGTAATTATTTAATTACATATTATAAAAAATGTTTTACATCTTTGTACTAAATAACTTACTTATTGTACATAAATAATAAATTAATATATTAATATTATGTTCATCAATAAATAGGTTTCACATAAAATGTCATAAATTCATAAAACTGTTACTACTAAATTTAATAAAAAAAAAAAATTCTCATGACTTTCCTCTTCGTACAAATGTTTAATCCAGCCGTAGATACGGCTGGTGCAGGGGGTTAGAGAG
This sequence comes from Catonia carolina, assembly GCA_035578175.1. Classification (NCBI taxonomy): domain Eukaryota; kingdom Metazoa; phylum Arthropoda; class Insecta; order Hemiptera; family Achilidae; genus Catonia; species Catonia carolina. The sequence continues at coordinate 1,928,696 of JAQMRL010000034.1, forward strand.
AGTTTCACACCGAATCGGAAAACATTGTTTTCGGGTTTTTTTTTATATCAGAATGTTTTGCAATGAGAAGGATGACATTTATAAAGATGAGTGATGAAAAAATGCTAGACCTGACCGGGAATCAAACCCGGGACCCCGACATAGAAAAGCTAGTTACGTTAACAACTACACCAACAGGCCGGTCACAAAAAGTTGGAAAACAGAAGATCCTCAGTTCAATTACCAGAATTATTATTATTTCCCACCGGGTTAGTCTAGAGGTAAAGTCATCACCAAAATCAGCCGTTTAAGAGCTGATTTTCGGAGACAAAACAAACACAACGTAAGGGAAAACAGAGAAGTGGATGTCTTGATACAAAATAATATCCTAGATCATGTGCAAACAGTGAAGTTTCTAGGAGTGTCACTAGATAGGACCCTATCGTGGGATTATTACACCGATCAAATTTGTAGTAAAATATCATCTGGGGTATTTGCATTAAAGCAAGTTGCCAGATTAAATGATAAAAAATTGCTTATAGCAGCTTATCATGGTTTAATTTTATCTCATATCAGGTATGCCATATTAGTATGGGGTAATTCATCACAGGGTAACATGGAAAGAGTTTTTAAAATACAGAAAAAAGCTATTAGGTGTATGATGGGAGTCAACCACCTTACCTCATGCAGATCACTATTTAAAGAGCTGCAATTGCTCACGGTTCCTTCTTTGTACATTTTTGAAGTGATAATGTACGTAAAGAAAAATACCTTTTTACAGAATTTAGATGTTCACAACCACTACACAAGAAACAGAATCGATTATTATGTTGCTAATCACAACACTAAATTGTTTGAACAAAAACCAACTTATGCAGGTAGAAAATACATCAATAAATTGCCTCAAGGTTTAAAAAGTTGTGACAATTTAAGTCATTTTAAAAAAAAGCTAAAACAATATTTGATTGATGAAACATTTTACAGTGTGCACGAATTCCTTTCTAAATAGTTTTGGTATTTAACTTTAATTAAACAAATATTGTGTACAATTTGATACAAAGGGGTTCTTGACAAGCCTGCTGAGTTAAGCAGTAGTAGGGGGAAATTATTGGTAAGTGTTGAATTTTTCATTGTGTTTGATTTATTTTTATTATTTATTGTGTGTGATATTTAATTTAATACGGTTCATGACAAGCATACTGAAGCAAGCAGTAGCAAAAACAAATTTTGGTGGTAAGTAGTAAATTTATCACATTGGTGATAAACTTTCAGTTCATCAAATTTACCTTGACATGTCCTATACTCCCTTTGGAGTCTCCAGGATGCAAGTAGCAAAAAAAAAAAAAAAAAAAAAAAAAAAAAAGACGAAGGTTCCTGGTTGAAATCCTAGTAAAGGTAGTTACTTTTATACGGATTTGAATACTAGACACTTTGTTGTTACCGGTGTACTTTGATGGTTGGGGTTCAATTAACCATACTCTCTCAGGAATGATCGACCTGAGTCTGTAGAAGACTACACAGTCTCATTTACACGTCATACACATTATCCTCATCTCATTGGGTCATGGGGTTGCTTATTGTTCTCAATTGAACAGATTGCAACGTACACAAATTAGGGATGACAAAAAAAACAAATTATTATTAGTCGTAAAGCTCCCGAAGTGGAAGACGCTAAGTAAATCTGGTTTGTTTTTAGGATTTCTTGTCCTTTTTATCTGCCCACCAGTAGTTTTTCATTCTTTGTGAGAATTCAGTTTTTCTCTGTTCACTCCATTTTGTTCCGGTTGTTGGAGCTTTTGTCTCTGCTGGTTTAAACTCCCATTTTTTAACTTTTGTTCTAAAATTGTCTCTTATTAAAATTTCTTCTTTGGTGATTTTGGCCAATTCTAAATCTTTTTTAACACTTTGTATCCATTCCCCCCCCCCACCCATTAACAAGTGATGATACATATTTTTACCATTCTCGTTGTGAGTCTATTGTCAGGAAGCCTCATAATGTGGCCATAAAATTGAAGGCGTCTTTTCCTCATGTCTGTCTCTATGTTGGAATATTCTTCAATTTTCGACGTTCTCTGTAATCTGTACCCGTTTTCGGTCCATATAGGTCCAAGAATTTTCCTAATTAATTTTCTTTCTTTCTTGCTTCTTTAAGCCTTCCATGTCTGTTTTCATTATTATTATTATTACTATTACTATACTATATTTCAAGAATGATGAGCTCTGAGAATGTATGCGTTGCCCCCCCCACCCACCCACTTTATAGCTAGCCAATGACGTGCTACCAACGTTGCCGATACTTGCTCTTGTAGCTCTGTTAAATATTTTTTCAGCCATTTTTTTTCTGGTTTCGTTTTTTCTTTTTTTTTTTTATTCCTAATTTGTGTACGTTGCAATCTGTTCAAATTAGAACAGTAAGCAACCCCGGCCGTTTTTCCTCATCATACCACACCGTTACACGTTTTTAGTTATTACGTCGAAAATAACTACGGACTTAAGTGTCCAGCCAAGTAATTAATGAATGTACTGAAAGTTATTAATTACAACCCGTTCACCGTTAAATACTTCCACTGCCATCATTTCTGGACATTCCTCTCCGGTGTGTACTTCATGAGGAAGGCATCATAAAAATATATTGTGCTAAACAATCGTCTGAAACATTCCAATGTCCTTTTCAAATAGAAAAATTGAAATTAATTTTTACCCGGTATTTTCTGATTCAATTTCCTTCAAGGCCAGCTGCAGTTCGCGTAGTTGGTAATGTGCTCGCCTCTCATCATATGGTCTTGGGTTCAAATCCCATGCAGGCACGGCATATTTTCATACGTTACAAAAAAAAATCATTTCATCATTCACCGTCAGCATTAGCATTATTACGTCTGTTATTATTATTACGTCTCATGCATTATTACGTCTCCCTCGGTAGTACTGCAGAGCAATCAAACGTTAAACAAGAAAAAAAGACTTCAATTGTGGAAAACCATTATATTCATGACCTTGTCACCGCCATCCCTTCTAATTAATCATTTACTGTGTTGCCAGCTTCAATAAATCTTCCGCCCTTTGACGGTGTCCCGACAAACCTTTCGGCTCTGCACCGACAGAGGCCTTTGTCATCAAGGCCAAGCCAGTTGCCGCTCTCTACCACAGCACTCTTGGTGAGATAAAGAGCTGCACTGAGCTGAGTAATTCAATTCCGATCAAGACTCCGAGGGATTCACTTCGAATCAGACAACAGACAAGACGTCCACCACGGCACACGGCTACAGGAGTCCAGCGAAGACTAATCGATGACCCCGCAAGAGAGAAGATGATGCTTCCGCTCACCGACCCTTCACTGTAAGCCGTCAACCGGACCATCATCGCCCGCTGACCCGAGCGATGCCCACAGCAGTCCCTCGACTGAGCCTCTCGCCCACCGGACCCAAAGAAGTAGCCATCGACGCACTACCGCAGCGGAAGAAGATGATGTCTCCACTGGACGACGACACGCCATGTTGCCCAGCTCCTCGACTGCCACGACGACTACAACCGACACTTCCCATCAAGACGACCACTGCTTAAATGGCCCTTTTCAGGGCCACCAAACAAATAAGATTTACCACTTTATGTCGCCAACTGGTGACAAACTTTTTTTGCAGATAATCAGAATGAAAAAGATAATAAAAGAACTGAGGATACTCTGTTTAAAAAAGGTGACTGATGAATACAACCGATTTTAATCAATTAAAAAAATGACTACTGATTAATACTACTTTTATTTAAATCGGTGGACATTCTCTTCTTTTTTAAACCCGACAGCCAGACTTTGAAAAAAGAAACGAATGAAAAAACATGAAAAATGGCACTTGCAATAAATAAATAAGCTACAACAGTTATATAGCCTACCGATGACTGACTTAACTACATAAAAAAATCTACAAAACATGTACAATATTTATAGACACTTAAATTATTATGATACACAATAGACCAGCTTAAAAAACGAACAAAACAGAGGTAGGTGTTCACAAATCAACTTACTTCTCAATTTGTTAGTTTCACAATTAATTGTACAAGCAACATAAAAATAATAATACAACAATTATTTAATACTCACTATCAACACCAAGAAGAAGTTATTTGCAAGTCGGGATATCAACATGGAACTTAAGATGAGGATGCTGCGTTGTTACGTTTTTTCCACGCTCTTGTATGGGGTTGAAGCATGGACCCTCAAGAAGAACCACATCGACAAACTACAAGCATTCGAGATGTGGTGTTCCCGTAGAATGTGGCGTATTCCCTGGACGGATAAAGTTAGTAATGTCGAAGTGCTGATCCGGATGCAGAAGAAATGCAAAATCATTAACACCATAAAAAGAAGAAAGCTTCAATATCTGGGTCATATAATGAGAGGACAGAAATACAAGCTTCTTCAACTGATAGTCCAGGGAAAGATTAGTGGAGGGCGGAGCATCGGAAGACGCCGTGTGTCCTGGCTAAAGAACCTGAGGGATTGGTTTAACTGTGGCAGTGTTCAACTATTCAGAGCTGCAGTCGACAAGGTCCGGATTGCTGTGATGATAGCAAACCTCCGATAGGAGATGCACTATAAGAAGAAGATCAACACCATTCAAGGGACATTTTATATCCAACATTTGGTACACAGTATCAGTCTTTCTGATTTTCAAAAGAGATTTTTTTCTTCAAACATACAGGGTTTGTATAAAAAGTAACCGGACTGAGCTTGTGACGCCCAGGTAAAACGTTTGTAGATCGGTTGTTGGTGCTCTAGTGGTGGTGGGGGATCGAGGGAAGGGGAGCGGGCCCGAGTCAGTTGCTTCTAGACGCTTGGAGGGTTAGCATCGTGCGAGAGCGCAATTCGTGTTCAGTGATCTCATCGGAGTGAAAATGGAGCGTACCATCGAGCAACATGTTAACATTAAATTTTGTGTCAAACTCAAAAAAACGCCTACGGAAACTCTTAAAATGATCAATGAGATTTACAATGAGGAAGCTATATCCAGAACTCAAGTCTTCCAGTGGCACAAGAACTTCCGAGAGGGCCGCGATGACGTCCACGACGAACAGCGCGCCGGACGTCCATCAACCAGTCACACGGACCCAAACGTGCAACAAGTGCGTGATGTGTTGAACACTGACCGCCCGGGTTCGCCGAGTCCATCCAGAGATTGCAGATTCCTGAATCCTCCACCACGACAATGCGCCGTCACACACCTGTCTGCTTGTTACCGACAAATTGGCCAAACACTCGAAGGCGACGTTGCCACAGCCTCCCTACAGTCCGGATACGGCACCACCGGACTTCTTCCTATTCCCCAAGATCAAGAGAGTACTAAAGAGGACGCGGTTCAGGACTCTAGAAGCTGTTCAACTCGCTACGACGAGGGCTCTAGAAGCTTTACAGGTTGCCGACTTCCAGGGGGCATTCAGGGACTGGAAAATTCGATACCAAAGGGTTATCGACTTTAATAGGGACTACTTCGAAGATTTCTAGAAAAAAAAGTGTAAAAATTTTGCCAATAAATATGTTTTCTAAGTTCAGTCCGGTTACTTTTTATACAAACCCTGTAGTAGATGGCAATCGTATACGATACGAGCTAATGGATATGAAACCAACTGAAATAGGCGCCCGTATCGTATACAGGTGCCGTCCAGCCGTTCAAAATGGCGCGCCCGTATCGTATACGGATGCCGTCCAGCCGATCAAAATGGCGCACCCGTATCGTATACGGGTGCCGTCCAGCCGATCAAAATGGCGCACCCGTATCGTATACGGGTGTAATCCTGAAAGTGTTAAAACAACAGATTGAAAAAGTTTCGTTGATTAGTTAATGACGTTGATAGTGAGTTTCAAATACATGATTACATTTAACATGAGGAAACTAATTCACATTCTATTTACATATACAAATTACATTTATATATCCGTCGCATGACATCCAAAATGTCAGACTATGTCTCAGCCATTCTTTTCAATGTTCAACATTTTAAAAAACAAAACAAAACAAATTACGTTGTAATCTTTCACATAAAAATCTGGTGTGAAACATTCACACAACTTTCTCTTGCCAATGCAAATTATTTAAACAGTATAACCTAACATTAGTAATACAACCTCAATAAACATAACCTAATTTTAATCATGACTGAAAAACGTAAAATGAAAATCGAACACAGTCCGGCTTAAAAATACAGAAAATCACTCTTTCACGCTAAACTAGGCTCTGTAGTGAAAAATGACCTGAATAAAAGTTGTAGATCTTTTAATTTCCTATAAAATTAATTATATACACTTTTGTCATAAAATGCATTCTAAGGCTGAAATCTTAAAAAAATCGATTTTTCACACGTTTTCGTGAGAAAAAAACAGAAAATTGCTAATTACCACTAAACTAAGCGTTATACAAAAAAATGTTTAAAATAAAAGTTGTATGATTTTAAATTTTCTACAACTTTTATTATAAACATTTTTGCGCTTAAATGCATATTCAAGCCGCAATCTTAAAAAAATAATTTTTTTACACGAAAAGAGCCTTACCAAGAATTTCAGCACACATCTACCTTATCTTGTAGAGCATAAAAAATTTAGTAAACCAAGCGATTTTTAAAAAAATTGTAGGACCAGTTTTTGAGAAAATCACAAAAAAGTGAAAAATCACACGAATAAACTACTACTACTTCTGGTTGACTGATTTTGATGAAAATGTTCGGGTCGCGTTCGGTAGTGGTATGTAACTTAAGTTTCAAGTTTCAAAGTCGTACGATGTTTCGTTCTTGAGATATTCTGTTTACACACACACACACACAGACGAATCACTAACAACAAGTTTTTTGGGTTCAGGAGGTCTGTTTACGTGTATATTCGGGTGAAGAGTGGATTTCTTAAAATCGACATGAAAACAATACTTTCCTTCCTATATATTCATATACCCACCGGGGGTTGGTCTAGAGGTAAAATCGTCGCCAAAATCAGCTGTTTAACAGGTGATTTTCGGAGACGAAGGTTCCTGGTTGAAATCCTAGTAAAGGTAGTTACTTTTATACGGATTTGAATACTAGACAATGGTTACCAGTGTACTTTAATGGTTGGGGTTCAATTAACCATACTCAGTGAGTGTGTGTGTGTAGAAGACTACACAGTCTCATTTACACGTCATACACATCATCCTCATCTCATTGGGTGATGGGGTTGCTTATTGTTCTCAATTGGATAGATTGCAACGTACACATATTAGGAATAAAAAAAAATATATATTCATATAGACAAGAGAAAGTAAAAACCATAAAATTATAATATTTTCTTAAGTTTTGCATATAAAAGATGATTGAGACATAGAGAGACAACCTCGTTCAGTTACAGTACATGATAGATTAATTCTACTTAAAATTAATGCTTATTATTTATTTTGGTAGGATGGCAGAAAGTGACTAGAATACAGTTTACAATATTTAGTTTACTTACAAAGATGTATGCCATTTATTTCGCTATCTATAGAGCTTAGTCTTTTTCAACTTTATTTATTCAAATAGTGTAGTATGTGCCGCAAATCGCTTATTCTAAATAAAAAAAAAAACAAAAGACAGTACAGACTCACAAACACATTTCGCTTGATTGGGCAAACTGGAGAGAAGAATTTCGACACGATTCCACAATGTTAAAACATCTAGAGCAGCGATTCCCAACCAGTATGCCGCGGCACACTGTCAAACATCTAGAGCAGCGATTCCCAACCAGTATGCCGCGGCACACTGTCAAACATCTAGAGCAGCGATTCCCAACCAGTATGCTGCGGCACACTGTCAAACATCTAGAGCAGCGATTCCCAACCAGTATGCCGCGGCACACTGTCAAACATCTAGAGCAGCGATTCCCAACCAGTATGCCGCGGCACACTGTCAAACATCTAGAGCAGCGATTCCCAACCAGTATGCTGCGGCACACTGTCAAACATCTAGAGCAGCGATTCCCAACCAGTATGCTGCGGCATACTGTCAAACATCTAGAGCAGCGATTCCCAACCAGTATGCCACGGCACACTGTCAAACATCTAGAGCAGCGATTCCCAACCAGTATGCCGCGGCACACTGTCAAACAACTAGAGCAGCGATTCCCAACCAGTATGCCGCGGCACACTGGTGTGCTGCAATGCCTACGTACGTATGCCGCGAAATTTCATGCAATCTTGTTTACGTGTAAAAGTTTATCTCGCCGCTTGCATATACAACGCTTAACAGTGAAAATATATTGTGACAATAAGAAGAGAATGGTTCACGAAAATTCTAGCATTTCATTCAATAAAATGGTAATTCATTCATAAAAATAGTAAAGAGAGGACAATAGAATAAAAAAGTAACAATGGGATGGCTATAAAAGTAACAATGGGGTGGACCTATTCATGAAAGTTGTTTGAAAGAACTGTGCTACTGTGTTATTGTTGTACAACTATTTGTGAAAAGGTTGACCTGTAACACTTTCTACAATAGATCTATTGTTACTTGTTTACATCAGTTATGACTTTTCGAGAACTAATAAAAAAGATTATTGATCGAAGTTTCGTGTTTTTCGGGAAGATTCTCTTTTTGATCCCGTTATATAAATAGACCCCCGAGCGCGATCAGTGAATTAATATTCGTTTGATCTTTGACGAGTGGCAATCGAGCGTAGTGCAGGCCGCGTTCCGAGCATTGTGTTGGTCAACGATTGTTATACTGTCTTTGTTTGTGTGTGTGTATCGTGTAAAGTTATTGTGTATCCGTATTAAATTCAGTTTTTGTGTATTCAGTTTCATTTTGTATGTATATTCTATAAAATTGATTGTAAGTAGTGCTAAGTAAATTATTAAGTTATTTGTTGTATTACTTCATTATAATTAGTTGGTTGTTTATTTTTGTAAATCTTTTAGTTGTAATCCAATACTTGTAGTAATTGTAAACTTTAGTGTATTAATTATTTAATAACCTAGATCCCGAAATGTACCTTAGCGATAAGTATCACAATATATTTGTGTTTGTATTAAAATGTAGTTATTCAATTCATTGTTTTTCCCTTAGTAGGTAAACCTCCCCACCATTTCTAATTATTTATTAGTCGTGTCCCGATGTTTATAGACGGTAATACAAAAAAAACCTATATAATTATAGTTAATTACAAAAATAAGTGTATCAAGTAATGCCGTAACTAAATATGGATTCCAGTTAGTGTGCCGCGAGGTAAAAATGCTTGGAAATCGCTGATCTAGAGATTGGTGATATAAAGTGCGTTTCACCGCCAAAGTTCTAAAGCAGTCAACATTATGGTAGATTACTTAGGACAATGTAGAGCGCAAGTTTTTTTTACGAAAAGTAGTCACAAGTTCAATCTGGTCATGTATCTGATGTATTCTGTTAATAACACAGTTGTACTGAGAGAATTCAATTAACTTTTAGATAGTTGTAAAGAGGATGCTGATAAAATCTATCAACAACTTAATACCGTTTAGCGTTTGTGAGACTTTACTGTACACATATCAACAATTTCAACTTATAAAAGGAATCCTAGTAAATAGTAAAGCTAGTCTATTAGCATTAGCATGTTTATATTAAAAAAATTCATTCACATACACACACACACCAACCGAAAACTATATTTTTACAGTACTTACATTTTATATATGTATATATATTTAAAATACATAAAAAAAAACCAAACAACTTCTCTATATAAGTTATATTGTAAAATGCACATTACAAAATAATTTTTTAAATCAAAATAAAATATGCTTTTATAAAAAGTTTCCGTCGACAAAATAACTTCTCTCGGATTTGAAAAAAATTTGCAAAAAATATTTTATTACTAAAATACACAATAATAATAATATTACTAAGCTAATTTGTACAGCGCGGTGAGAAATTAGTTTTAAATAGTTTCGGGTTCAATTCCCAGGCGTTAATTTATTTTTAAACGACGTTTTTATTCATAATTTGACGTAAGACATTTTAAAATCGAAAAGAGTTCTAAAGTAGTTACAGTTAAATATGCAGTTGATATTATGCAAAATCAGTAACATAACGGTAATTATGTAACAACACGTGCTTGTCCCTCTGTCTTCACAATGTTAACGAACCGGATTAGTTTTTTATGACAACACACGACGTAAGCATCAACGCTTTAAGTAATAAAAATATATGTTGTTGTTTAGGTGATCAGCTGAAAGGGTGGTTTGAACCTGTAGAGGTTTTACTAAGTAAAACGAGGAGTGAGGTTGTGCATGCTCATCACTTGTATTGGTGGTTGCATACGTCGGAGTACTCTTAGTGGCGTAGAACGCAGACTCTACATGACAGTGCTAGAATTTGGGCCAAATCTCTGTAGATAACTTCATTTTTCATTTTTTTCCTGACACGAGGTTTCTAATGAATCACATTTAAGAAACACGTCGAAATTACTCACGGTACGAAACACGAGAAACTAAAATCTGTTAAAAATAAATCTTTATAATGCATTCTGCAGTTTGAAATTATTTCTATTTTATATAATGAATTTCACCAACCTTCCTTTAAATTGTGTCACCTTTATTTCAATTTCTACTTACACGTGTTTCAGTGGATCCACTATCATCAGAGTAAATAAAATAATTGAAAGTAAGAAATTTTTTATCTCACTTCAGTTATTTGTATAAAACTGTTCTCACTTCAGTTATTTGTATAAAACTGTTTTATACAAATAACTGAAGATGTATCATCTTCTATAGATTTTTAATAATGAAGATAACAATTTTTTTACTTTCAATTATATGTTATTTACTCTGATGGTGGATCCACCGAAACACGTGTAAGTAAAAATAAAAATAAAAGTGACACAGTTTAACAAAAGAAGGTCAGTGGAAATTATTATATGAAATAGAAATAAAAAAAATCTGTTAATTGACATTTAAGCATATCTGGAATAGCTAACAACAATGACCGACAGATGACAGATGACAGATGACAGATGGAGCAAAAGCACTGGGAGCGTAATTTATTCAAAACAAAACGATTCATTTTTATCACTCTTACAATAATCTAATTTTGTTCATATTAAAAGCATTAACAAATGAAATGAATAATTTTATATTAACATTATAATATGTTGTATAAATATATAATATATATATTCTAAGTGAATTAGTAATCTTTCATATATGACTGCTTATAATAATTAATTAATTACAGATAGACTAAACTGCTCGACACTACTCATTCCATTTGTTTCTTAAACTATTCATTATTAGTTAATAGTTATACAAAAAATTAATTAATTAATTAATTAAACTAATTGATTGATTAATTAGTTAAACTAACTAATTAATAATTAAACTAATTAATTAATTAATTAATTAATTAAAATTGTTAATAGTTATACAAAAAAATTTGTTTATAATTTTTAAAAAAAACTAAAAATGAATAATAATGATACACAGTGATATGTTACCGAGTTCAAATTTAGTCGATACAAAAATTGTTCTTCCTATATAAGTTTTATTAATTCTATTCTAAAACGATGCAATTTCTTTTTAAATATATTGATATTGTATTTTAAGATTTCTTTGTAGTTTTTTTTTATAAATTTCATACATATTTTATGTTATTCAAAATTTGGCAAACAATAGTATCAACAATATTGGGTATGTAGCATGTACAAGGACACGCTCTACAGTTGGGTCTCTACTAGAGACCTGCCCAAATCAGTTTCCCATTTATAATTGCTATAAAAAATAGGGGTTGGTGGTAGAAGGGTGAAAATTTAGGAGTGTATGTAATTTTTTAATGCCACATTATAAAGAAATAAAAAATAAAAAAAAACTTTTGGTTAAATTATTACTCAAAAGTTGAATTACCGAGTTTCTAACGTACTGTACATTATAAAATGTTATAAGTACTCAAGTACTTTTATAATCACGCAACAAATGAAAAAACATGTACAGTAACACCATAGTACCATTGAGCCGTTGTTAGTTTCCTCCTCCTCCTCCTCCTCCTAGTGTCTGTCAACAAACAAAAGCCACCTACTACCCTGTAGGGTGCACGCTACACTCCACCACTTTATGGATGTCTCGTATTCCTATTAAGTTACCTATGTTTTAAATTATAAATATACTTAAAGTACTAAAAACATCAGCCATGATATGATGGTAGGCCTAACAATCATTTTCATTTATAAAAATACTTTTAAAAGTATTTTGTTGTTACTTTTTAATCAGCGTATATAATGCATCCGCATTATATAACAAAATGTGTACACGCTGATTAAAAAGTAACAACAAAATACTTTTAAAAGTATTTTTATAAATGAAAATGATTGTTAGGCCTACCATCATATCATGGCTGATGTTTTTAGTACTTTAAGTATATTTATAATTTAAAACATAGGTAACTTAATAGGAATACGAGACATCCATAAAGTGGTGGAGTGTAGCGTGCACCCTACAGGGTAGTAGGTGGCTTTTGTTTGTTGACAGACAGAAGGAGGAGCAAACTAAAAACGGTGGCTCAACTATAGCTGAGGAATAGATGAACTTGCAATGGCAATATTAGTGGGCATTTGTGTAAAAGGTGGACATATATCAGGTCCACAGTTGAATAACATAAATATGTAATGAAAGACAACAGATTTAATAATAACGAGAGAGAGCATAAAATTTAGTTGATAGCGTAAATAGACTAAGCTCTATACGACAAGGTACATCTTTATTATTTTGCAAGTCAAGCATTTGATTCTTTTAGATTATCAAAATACTCCATGATCTGTTGGTAATCCATGCCCAGATTCAGATCTTCGAGCGCTAATAATTCCTCTCTCGCTCTTTCCTCTTCTTGCGAAAACATCGGGTTACCGACTATCGTCGCGCGTTTCACTTCGGAAGGACTCTCCGAGAATTCGACGAATTCATTATTGGGTACATTATCGTCATCTCCTTCTTCCATTAGAATCTGACTCGGGTCGAGCATTTGATGCGGTTGTTCGTGGTTGTTGTGTATATTATTACGGTCGTGGTTATGTTTACTCTTACCTCCTCCTCCCACTCCACCACCACCGCTGTGGTTTCTGTGGTGGTGGTGGTGGTGATGGTGCCGTCTTCCGTTGGTGTGTTCGGGTAACTGCTGCGATCTATTGCCACCTCTCATCGCGTTTTCCGGCGGCGGCTGCCGACTCATCTTAGCCGTCACACCGATGTTTCGATGCGGTGGTACCGGCGGACGATAATCCGAGTCGTCATCTCTCTGCGGATGTTTGTGATGCAACAACGAATGAGGCGGTAACGGCGGTGGTGGTGGTAAACTGTAAAAAAAAAAATTGTTCACTCGTTTTTAATGAATCGTACAAAAACCACTCAGCAGAACTGCCCAAAAAGCGAGCACGCTTTTTACTAACATTTGTTCAAATTTATTCATCCAAAGACAATTGACACAGTAAATACTTTACAACCGACTTGGGCCTTTATTGTATGCTCAATCAGCACTTACTTTTTACTTTCTCTTGCCTATATAAATATGTTGTTTAGGTGATCATCCTGTAGGCTGGTTTGAACGTGTAGAGGTTTTACTAAGTAACAACTAGGAGTGAGGTGGTTTACAATTGCCACAACTCACTCAGTGGATAAGTACTTTTATCAGCACGCCAGGCCCTCTGAAAAGCTTATATTTTCCACTCTGCAAATGACACCTTCACTTCATTCACCACAGGGTCCAACTGTATAATGAAATTCATTACTTTCAGAGGAGGAGATAACTGTGATTAGTGTCACCTAACACACCCCCACACCTCTTCTCTTATTAAATGATTCACTCATTTAGTGAAATTATTAATAATGTGATAACGTATTTTGAGTGGGAATTGAAAGAGGGGTGTGGTGGTGTATGATTGGTTTGTCATTTGTTATTCTAGTAGTAGGTCTAATAATGTCAAGGAGGGAGGCAGAGGCGTTGAAGCTGCCGTTGTTATGCAATTCGGCTAGTATCACTTGTGATGTGTTAGTGGAAGAGCAATTCCTTTCTCACTTTCTCACAACTATGATGGTGACTAACGTCAAAGTACACGTCTACTACACCTCTCCTCTTCTAAATGCTTCCTTCACTCATACTCCATTGGGTGCTCATTTGATAAGAGAGGAAACTAGCAGATCGAGTGCAAATAAATTTAAATGTATAAATATATACTTACCCACCAGATTCTTATTGGTACAGAAAATCTTAAAGGCATGACAAGGGCCGAACAAGTAAGAAGAGACCTTGACAACGCTCAACTCACTTCTGAAGACGCAACAGACCGTGATACGTATAGAAAAAGAATAGACGAGTGGGAAGTGCAGCCAGAGATCAGAGCCAAGAAGATTGGTGCTACGTGGACAGAGGAGAGGAAAAAAGCCATGAGTGAGAAGATGCGGATCTCATGGAGAACCTGCAGGAAGAACCGTAGAAGCTTCATGTGATCCATAAGGGTCTACAATGTGCATTATAATAATAATAATAATAGTAATACACAACTCACAGATGAAGGATATCGTCTACAATCACACACAGTGATGGAAAAATACTCAAACATTGAAGTTGATTTCCGTAAATGACGGCTGAGATTTTATGGTCATATAATGAGACTGGATGACTCTCAGCTTATAAAGAAGATTCTGATGCACTCACAGAAACTCAAAATTACAACCGTCTGGATCAAGCAAGTGCAATCCGATCATAGAGATGCAAATATCACACCTTCAGACCTCAAAGACCGTAAAACCTTCAGGCATAAAATTCACACCTGGGAAGTTGCATCTGAGGGTAAGCCGAAGAGACCTAGGGCAAAATGGATGGATGAACGTCGTGTTAGACGCCGCGAATTTATGAAGGAGTACTGGAGAAACAAGAGGAATGGCGGCAACAGTTCATAATTGACTTTATGTGATCCTGAATAAATAAATAAATAAATAAATTTATGTGATCTAAATAAATAATACATAACGGAACCGAAAAACTCTCACAAATCCTAGGATTACAAAAAATGAAAAAAGCATTGGGACAAGTTCAGAATCTGTACAACAAGAAATCGATGTCAATAAAACTGAAAATCAGGCACTACAACACGGTTGTGAAACCAGCAGCATTGTATGCAAGCGAGGCTTTAGCTTTGGATAAAAGAACTGAAATGGAAGACATCAAGAAAGAGGAAAGAAAGATAATCAGGAAAATTTTAGGACCAAGACAGACCAAAGACGGATACAGGTTACAGAAAATAGAAACGACAGAAAAATTCTCCAATATCGAAATTGATATGAGAAAGAGAAGAGTGAAATTCTATGGACACATACAGAGATTACCGACACACAGATTCTCGATCAAATTACTAAGTGGCAATCAACGACAAACTGGGTAACACAAACCAAGGGTGATCTACAGAAGGTGAATATTGAAACGGAGGAAATTTTCGACAGAGACAACTTTAGAAGCAAAATCAACAAATGGTAAGTTACACTAGAGCCAAAGGAACTGAAACCATACAGGCCAAAATGGGATGAGGAACGGAAAAAGCAACACAGCATAAGAATGAAACTGTATTGGCCAGATAAGAAAAACAAAATATGAAAAACAAAACAAAGCATTTGTTTAGCGTCTTCCATTTCAAGGGAGTATTCGCAAATAATAATAATAAAATATACTTACATATTCCATAGATTTTCCGGTTGTATCCTAGAAGGACGATCCTTACAATAAGTGGATGAATCTACAATCGGAACGGAAGGAGAATGCTGCGGATGATGTGATGATGATGAAGATGGAGGAAGAGGTGGGGGAACGAGTTGGTTCGCATAATTCGGATTCGGAGTGATCCGTATATGATGTCCGCTGCCATCACTTAGACCAATTCCATTGGCGCAGCTGCCAGGTGTGACTAAACCGCTGGTTCTATGTTGTATATTATTATTATTATTATTATTGTTATTGTTGTTATTGTTGTTATTGACACGTTCTAGTGTCGCTCTGCCCAACCAGATCCAATCGTGCGCATTCGTCGTCGGTTCTTGTTGCTGTTGGTCCGGCAACGGTCTTCTACCGACGGTTAGACCGTTCATCATTCCACCAACCGCTGAAGAAGGGCCACTCATCAATGGTAAAGATGGATCCGGCGGCGAATCTGCAAATAACAAACCATCAAATCAGTAACCGACATTAATCATGACAAATAAACGTATTTTTTGATAACATTTTACTAAAAATAACAGCCTGCTCAATAACAGAATTCTATAAGCTGTTATTAAAATAACACTCTTATTATCATCCAGCCTACAATACAATGTCGCACCTACTGGTTGAGTCACAGCTCCATGTATAGTTCAGTCGCTCTAAGTTTGCTCCTCCTTCTGTCAACAAACCAAAGACACCTCCTACAGGGTGCACGCTAGAGTCTCAGACTTTATGGATCTCGTATTCCTATTAAGTTAACTATTTTTTAAAATTATAACTACTTAAAAGTAATAAAAACATCAGTCATGATATGATGTAGGCCTAACAATTTCATTTATAAATATACTTTTAAAAGTATTTTGTTGTTACTTTTAATCGGCGTGTACCCATTTGTATATAATGCGCATGCTGAGTGACGTCATTACTTGTTTACATTACGAGCAAACTAAGAGAGGCTGGACTGTAGTTGTTGTGGAATGGAGTGAGTGCGTTGTTATAGTAGTGGGAGAATGAATGAGTGTTAGTAGTCATTCACAGCTCATGGCATTTGTAGTGGTAGAGTCTACTAACTAGACTAAAAACATATTCTCATCATTTGGCGCAATAATTTAACAAATACCTACTACCTGGTTATTAACTTGGTCGGATTCATTATATTTAACTAACCAATAATTTATATCAAAATATGTAAATAAATAAATGTAAAAAATACAAACAAATATTATCTAAAATAGGGAAAGTTTGAAAATGAATGTTTTGTATCAAGAGTAATAGAACAATTGTGTTCCCAGCATGCATCACTCATAGCCGGCCATTTACACAGATACTTATAGGGGGGGGTTTGGAACGCCACGTACCAAGAACGCGTACAAGAGTGTGTTAAGGTTAAGGGAGAGACGGGTCATCTACTTGGATCGAGACACTTGGCGCGCAAGTTTAGCGTGTGACAAGCCCACTAATTTGAGGTCTAGAACGTGCCGTTCTTATTTCATCCAGTTGTGACATTGCATCCAAACCGTTCGTTAACTTTTGTTATAATCTTTCTCCTAAATTTTTAGTTTTTATTTTTTGTATTTTTTAAATTTTTAGTATTCTTTAGTTTTTAGTTGTTTCGTATTGAAAATAGATACACGATATTGGACTAACGAGTTCATGATGGAATTTATAGAATTGTATAGGTATCATCCAAGTTTATGGACAGTTTGAAGTAGTGAGTTTACGAACCGCATTTTAAAATTAAAAGCTTATGAAGAAATGATTGAGCTGTGTAAAAAAATCTACGATAAGGCTGATAAGAAGTTTGTTGTGAAAAAAATTCAAGCGATTCCTGGTTGTTTCCGAAAGGAATTTAAAAAAGTAGAACAGTCAAAACGGAGTGGAGCCTCAGGATTATCTTCCCGTAATTCGTTTAAAAGGTTAACGTGTGTATAGTCCCGTTTTTGTAACCAACGTTTTTCCCTTCTACGTTTCCGTTTCTTAGGCTTGTCATCAGCGTAAAGAAATATAACGGCTAAAGCCAAAGCTTTTTTCTTTTCAAGGCTTATTAAACTCATATTTCACAATTAGTAATAATTATTAATTATTATTATTATTATTATTATTATTAATTTTATTAAACAAATAACTTAAACTAAGCACGTGCATAACAAAAAAAAATTTTAATAACCAAGTTACTATACAGTATAACCAATAATAATAAAATACTAAAACAACGTCAACTGAAACAGATTTCTCACACTCCAAACATTTAGTATTTTAAACCGGATGAAACTCTTACTCGTGTACTTGGAACGTACAACATTCGATTTATCTCTCCCATAAACGAACGTGCAAGTATTTGCCGTTCCTGGAGCGCGAGTCTAGCACGTGTAAATTCAAGTTATGTTAGTGGGCAACACACAGTAAGTACGCGGCATGGCGTTCCAAACACGCCAGCAGTAAGTATCTGTGTAAATGGCCGGCTATTCATTATACCCCCACCCCCAACTACACGGAGCTTGGAACCACACGATAAACAATGTAACAAGAGTCTTCTTCTTTTAGTGCGCTATCCGTTTCGGATGTTGGCGACCAGCATGGCAATTTTCACTTTGCTGACAGCAATACGGAAAAGTTCAGCAGATGTCTTTCCGGTCCATTCCCTGAGGTTGTGTAGCCAGGATATTCTCCTTCTTCCTGGTCCTCTCCTTCCATCTATTTTCCCTTGCACAATGAGCTGTATCAAAGAGTATCTGGACTCATTCCGCATGACGTGTCCCAAATACTGAAGTTTACGGATCTTGATGGTGTTCAATAATTCTCTGGATTTCTTCATCCGTCTCAGAGTTTCTTCATTTGTTACATGCTCTGTCCATGATATTTTAAGCATTCTCCGGTACAACCACAATTCAAAGGCTTCTATACGTTTAATCATACTCTTGTATGTTACAAGAGTAACAAGTGTAAAATAATTGTCTTCTTATTTCTTTACCTGGTAGTTGAGGTTTAAATTTGGACGCATAAACGACACACGAGACGACGAATACGACAATAGCGAAACAGAAAGCGGCCAGAAGAACGTACATTCCGATCTCGAGCGGTGTCATCCGATAGTTGCCGTGGTGCCTGGAACCGGTGCTCGTCACCAATGACAATCCGTTGCCACCACCACCGTTGGAATGGTGCTGTCTCGCCTGCACCGTCGGCTCATGGTTGTTCTCATCTTTCAAAGGAATACCTAAAACACCACCACGTATCAAGAAAATTCATTTCATTTCATTCATGAAAAATTTGTCACAAAAATTGCAGCCATTACAATTGATTTTATTTATTATGCCCTGACAATTGAATCGGTGAATGGAAAAAGGGTAATATTCCAAAAAATGCGAAATTGAACAAAGATAGCAGTTTCGTTAAGTTTAGTTCGGCGCATGTATTGGTTGATAAAAGGGAAATATTGCTTGTATCTAAAAGCAGCTAAGCTACATTGAAAATTTAGTAGAGTGGAAAAAGAATAATATTCCACGAATATTACCCTTCTTCCATTCAATAGCAAACACCAGTTGGACCCCACTGGTTTCTCTCTTATTATTATCAAAATGTAACTGTAAATTATTTTG
Source organism: Catonia carolina (assembly GCA_035578175.1). Classification (NCBI taxonomy): domain Eukaryota; kingdom Metazoa; phylum Arthropoda; class Insecta; order Hemiptera; family Achilidae; genus Catonia; species Catonia carolina. Next base: position 1,947,967 of record JAQMRL010000034.1, read on the forward strand.
AAATAAAAATAAAGTTTTGTAGCATATTGGCACATTATATTGTTTTTTTCAACTTAATTTTTCCCATTCACTTGTACTACTAAATCTAGAAAAAGGTGAATAGTCAAACATATTTTAATAATCAAAAATCAATCCGATGATTATTGTAAAACAAATTCTAAAGTCACCATTAAAAAAAGCTTTAATATAGTACTACAAATGACCAATTGAACATTTTACCATTAATCCAAAAACAAAGTCACAAAACAGTTTTTTTTAATTTCTCGAAAAAAAATATTTTGGAATATTACCATTTTTCCACTCACCGATTCAATTATACTTGTCATATGATTTGTTATTGTATAATTTTTGTTACATCGGAAAAACTAATAGATCATTTAAAAAACGATTTTCTGAGCATTATATTATGGTGCTTATTTTTAAAAAAGGAATGTAAAAATTCTAATGTGGCAGAACATCTGCTAACGAAAGGGCATAAAATAAACAGTCACGAAAATAATTTAGAAATTTTGGAAATATGTTTCGATAGTAACAAATTATGGCAGTTGGAAAAATATTATTATATTTATAAATTTAAAAATAAAAAGATAAATTTAATAAACAGCCACGACAGAATTCGATAACGACAAATTATTTCAAATTGTAGTTAGTTGCGATAAGAAATAAAACTAGGTACAAATTTAATGATTATACCGTCATTCGGCCGAATAACTGCGCGCGGAATGGTTTATGATATACTGGCAATAATTAACATGGTCGTTGACCATAATTGTTTTAATGTTTTTACTTTCTCTTGCCTATATGAATATATAGGAAGGAAAGTATTGTTTTCATGTCCATTTTAAGAAATCGAGTTTTCACCGGATCTATACGTTTTCAGACCCCCTGAACCCAAAAAACTTGTTTTTAGCGATTGGTCTGTGTGTGTGTCTGTGTGTGTGTGTGTGTGTGTGTGTGTCTGTGTGTGTGTATGTGAACAGAATATCTCAAGAACGGAACATCGTACGAACTTGAAACTTGAAACTTAAGTTACATATCACTACCGGACCCGGCACGAACATTTTCATCAAAATCGGTCAACCGGAAGTAGTAGTTTATTCGTATAATTTTTCACTTTTTTGCGATTTTCTCAAAAACTGGTCCTACGATTTTTTTTAAAATCGCCTGGTTTACTAAATTTTTAATTCTCTACAAGATAGGGTAGGCGCCATGTTTGCTGAAATTCTGCGTGAGGCTGTTTTTACGTAAAAACATTTTCTTTTTAAGATTGCGGCTTTAATATGCATTTTAGCGCAAAACGTTATATAATAAAAGTTGTAGAGAATTTAAAACTCTACAACTTTTATTTCAAACATTTTTTTGTATAACGCTTAGTTTAGCGGTAATTTGCGATTTTCTGTTTTTTTCTCACGAAAACGTGTGAAAAATTGATTTTTTAAAGATTTTGGCCTTAGAATGCATTTTACGGCAAAAGTGTATATAATTAATTTTATAGGAAATTAAAAGATCTGCAACTTTTATTTAAAGCATTTTTCTCTACAGAGCCTAGTTTAGAGAGAAAGAGTGATTTTCCATATTTTTTGTTATATTTTATGTGATTAGTGTGTTTTAATTCCTGATGATGTCTCCGAGAGAGACGAAAGATCTCGAATGAATATATAACTCTGAGGTGAGTGTTATATTTAATTTGTTTTGTTTTGGCTGTTTATTATCATACATATATACAGTAAAACGGTCACATCCGAACCTGTGATATCAGGTCCCTCCCATATCCGGACATATCTCCAAATTAACTTTTTAATTTCGGTTAAATGGTAAGGAATAGAAAAGTGAAAGTTGCAGCTGGAATGTCGTTTGACAGTTTGCAGAGCTTGTAAAAACCCTCGCTGGGTGTTAAGAAATCAATGACGATGAAGTCAAGCGGTGGTTACTTTACTTTTACTTTACTTTACAACCAGGGCGTTCAGGCTTCTGCAGCCCCTCCTCACCGCGACCTAAAAGATCTTTTGTGATTGCCCTTATTCCTTATTTATGCAAGACCCACACTTTCGATAAAGCGCAGGATCTGCCTAGGATCTATTGCACTTACCTGAGAAGGTGTTAACACGTCCTTACCCATCAGCGCTCTTCTTTTGCAGCCAACCACTTTGCAACTGCATAAAATGTGCTCAGCCTTCTCTTCTGCCTCATGACAGAATCTACACAGGCTCTCTTCAGCAACTCCTATCTTGGATAAATGATACCCAAGATTACAATGACCAGTCATCAGGCCCACTACCCTCCTCAGGTCCTGTCTTCCTAGTCTATTATATATCCCAGCCTTCCTGCTGGAATAGGCAATGAATTTCTTTGCCTGTTCACAGCCTGGCACCTTCTCCCAATAGGAGGTTTTAGCCTCCTATTCCCAGGCCCTAACTATACCTCTATAATAGCCTTCACCAATTCCACAGAATGGCTCTGGGCCTATGAAGTGAGAGGCTGCACCTTTCTTTGCTAAGGCATCCGCTCTCTCATTTCCAGGCACTCCCTGGTGCCCCGGCACCCAACGCAGCGTCACCACGTTACGCTTGGCCACGGCATTCAAAACTTCCCGACAATCATAGGCCAATCGCGACTCAAAAGTACAAGACCTCAAAGCCTTGATGGCCGCCTGACTATCGGACAAAATATAAATGTGCGACCCACTGAGGCGCCTCTCAATACACCTCTCCGCACAGACCTTAATGGCCAATATTTCAGCTTGGAAGATGGTTATGTTACACCCAAGGGCCAGGGAAATCTTTCCCCCGGCCCCCCAGGCCCCCAATCCCGCTCTTCCGCTCATCACTGAGCCGTCAGTATACCAAACCAAGCGGTGGTTACTCAGAGGTTTTAAGTGGACATTAATTCAACAAACTTGCACACAGTAACATCATAGAAATAATATGCAATAGCAATGAGAAAATCTCTGAACCCAAAGAGGTTAGCAACAAGCCTGTAATGAGTCACTCTAAGGCATTCAAAACCATCGAATCTCTGATCAGTTATGTTCAACATCAAGACGAAATAAGCGAAACAAAAGTGATGCCATTACAACGATTGAGTGACATGGTTTCCAAAAAAAATGTGTGCGGTGTGTAAAGCAGACGAAAATCACAAACTTTTTCTGGTAGGCGTATAGTAACTTATGTACTGATGTAGACATACTGTAAGTAAATACTTTTAACCAATTTTAGTTGTTTTATTTTAAAGAATACAGTGTACAAACACAAACGTTAAACCAACAGAAATGTTGAGAATAACATTTAACTATTTCTAGTTATTTATTTCTCAGCCTCTAACTATTTATCAGAATTTTTCCATATACGGATCGGCTGGTCGCCATATTAGTCCGGATGAGACAAGTTCTACTGTATATATATATATATATATATATATATATATATATATATAAAAGATTATTTGCAATGGCAAGAGAAAGTTGTGTGAGTGTTTCACATCAGATATTTTAATACTGATTTAGCGTTCTCTAAATAATACGATCTGAGTCAATTGGACTAGTTATTGTTGAAACAAAGATATGAGTATTTACCGATGAGTATGTCGTTGAGATCGGACATCTCTCTGTTGAGTTTCCGATCGCCCCGACTGATACTGGCACCTCCATCATTCTGGACGAAATCCGGCCTGTGCTGGATTCCACTCGTCGCAAAATCAACTTGCACCTGCAACACGATTCATTACAAAATATGTACTCACCAGCAATCAACGGCTTTTAAAAAACCTTTTCAATGCCAAGGACGCGTTAACACGCAACGAGTTTCCTCTGTGATGTGCCATCGACGCATCTAGATACAAAATGTATCTAGAAACTGCACGGTAGTGAAATGTACGAGTAGTATCTTACTGTTGAGGTTGGCAGCACTGTAAATATGAGGCGTATTTTTAAAGTAAGGGCCGTTTGAAAATAAAAAAAAAATAAAAGGAAATTTGCAAAAACTAATTTTATTTTCGGAATCTACATAGTTTCCAAGTTTTTGTAAACACTTATCATATCGCACAACTAAATTTTGGAAACCTTCTTCATAAAAACTTGCCGCCTGCTGTGATAACCAAGAATTCACGGCCGTTTTCAATTCGTCTTCATCGTCATAACGGCTGCCGCCCAAGTGATGTTTCAGATGACGGAAGAGATGAAAGTCGCTCGGCGCAAGGTCAGGGCTGTAGGGTGGGTGGTCCAAAACTTCCCAGCCAAAAGAGTCCAATGCAGCTCGGGTCTGAGCACAAATGTGAGGCCTTGCATTATCGTGCAGAAACAAAATTCCTTTTGTGAGCATGCCACGTCTCTTGTTTTGAATCTGCGCAGCTTCCTCAGGGTTTGGCAGTAGGCTTCTGCATTTATTGTCGTTCCTCATTCCATAAAGTCGACCAGCAAAACACCATGCCTGTCCCAAAACATGGACGCCATGATCTTGCGCTGTGACAAAGTCTGTTTGGCTTTGACCTTTACGGGAGAGTGCATGTGTCTCCATTCCATGCTTTGTTGTTTCGATTCGGGAGTGAAATACGAAATCCACGTTTCGTCTCCAGTTACGATCCGACTCAGCATGTCGTCACCATTTTCGTCATAACGTGTCAGAAAATTCAAGGAACTCTCTAATGCAAGGCCTCACACTGCCGCTCAGACCGGAGCTGCATTGGACTCTTTTGGCTGGGAAGTTTTGGACCACCCACCCTACAGCCCTGACCTTGCGCCGAGCGACTTTCATCTCTTCCGTCATCTGAAACATCACTTGGGCGGCAGCCGTTATGACGATGACGACGAATTAAAAACGGCCGTGAATTCTTGGTTATCACAGCAGGCGGCAAGTTTTTATGAAGAAGGTTTCCAAAATTTAGTTGTGCGATATGATAAGGGTTTACAAAAACTTGGAAACTATGTAGATTCCGAAAATAAAATTAGTTTTTGCAAATTTCCTTTTATTTTTTTTTTATTTTCAAACGGCCCTTACTTTAAAAATACGCCTCATATATCATTTACCTTCATCACAGCCCACAAACACGCAAAAGACAAACTCGTGACTTCAGTATCTATAGATGCGTTAAAGAATTCCCTACAAGAAAAGTGCAATAATATTACCAATTTCCGACTTATACTGACCTGCAGAAGCACGTTTTAACGCCCAAACGACAATCCATTCGGCATCATCTAAAATTAGATTACCACTATGAAAAGGGTTAATATTTTCTTTGGTGTTTTGTTTAATTAGTAGAAAATTGTTGGATGCAGTTATCACCTACATCAGGGGTCTCCAACCTTTTTCACTCAAGGGCCACATTGTAAATTTTTGGAGGAAAGGCGGGCCAGCAATATTTCAGGGCAAAAAGTCTAGCCCCCCCCCCATACACCCTCCAAGTTTTTTCTAATTAAGAGTTCAGTGGTGGTTTTTGAGACTTTCTTGCTTACTTTTTTAAGTTGCTATATTTCCTTATATATCTTTGTTGTTGGCTAACTAAAATTCTTTACGTGATTGTAAAAAAAAGCGGTGACTAAACAAATAATTATATTTGCTATAAAATAATATTTGTTCTGTAAAAGGAGTTTTCAAATAGGCTTAATGAAAACACAGGATGATACAAAACCAAATCTTTTCAATTTACTACAAAATGTACTTCATTGAATTTTAAAGAAAACTTGACAATACATGAGTTTACAACTAGTGTAAAGCTTAAAAGGAACAATTATTTTTTAGTGAGAAGATTGCATTTGTTTGCCACTTAAAATTTCAGCCCATTTAGGGTCAAACAATGGTTGATCACTACTTGTTTACAGCTAGTTTTACACTTATTGCGAAAAGAAGTGGCAAGTGAGAGACGAGTACTGTACTCATATTCAATGGTAAAAATGCGTAAAAGGAAATATATTATCAAATAAACTTTTTTTTTCAGTATGCTAACTTTCCGCGGGCCGGAAAAAATCTGCTCGCGGGCCGGATGTGGCCCGCGGGCCGTAGTTTGGAGACCCCTGACCTACATCATTTAACATTTAAAAAGTTGTGACAATTTAAGTCATTTAAAAAAAATAGCTAAAAAGATATTCGATTGATGAAACATTTTACAATGTGCACAAAATCCTTCCTAAATAGTTTTCGGTTGAAAAGTATTTAACTTGTAATTAAACAAATATTGTGTACTATTTGATACAAAGGGTTTCATCATGACAAGCCTACTGAAGTAAGTAGTAGCAGAAACAAATTTTCGGTGGTAAGTGATGATGAATTTATCATTGTGATAAACTTTTTATTTATCAGTTTTATCTTGACATGTCCTATACTCCCTTTGGAGTCTCCTGGATGCAAAAAAAAAATCTTTGAATACCACTGCTTACTACATACTTCGAAAACTTTAATTTCACACAATAATCTTCAATAGTAAATCTATTCCAGAAATACTAAAAAATAGTTGTTTATGAAATGTGTTGCTTCCCATAAACCAGTACGAACAAATCAACCAAAATTTAAGCACCTAACCTTTTTTTTTGTAATCCCTAATTTGTGTACGTTGCAATCAGTTCAATGTAAGAACAATAAGAAACCCGATGACCCAATCAGATGAGGATAATGTGTATAATGTGTAAATGAGACTGTGTAGTATTCTACAGACTCAGGTCAACCATTCCTGAGAGAGTATGGTTAATTGAACCCCAACCATCAAAGTACACCCACAACCACTGTCTAGCATTCAAATCCGTATAAAAGTAACTACCTTTACTAGCATTTGAACCAGGAACTTTCGTCTTCAAAAATCAGCTGTTAAACAGTTGACTTTGACTTGAGGGGGCGACTTTACCTCTAGACCAACCCGGTGGGTTACCTAACCTTACAAATGGAATTATTTCACTTTTTTAATTGATGACCAGCTAATTATGAATATCGACACTAAGGTAAAATAAATCTGCAGTTTCCGTGAAATTAAATCGTAAATATTTATAATTTTACTAACAGAATACACATATCAAGAAATTGCGTGTCATGAAGCGCTCAGGGTTTGCTGGAAACAGAAGCCCATTTTCGTACGGTAAAAATAAAAAAAAACCTTACAACATTGTGTCATCTTTTACAAATTAAACTGTAAATTTCTACAGAGCAGAAAAATTAAAGGTACAGGTCATTTGTTCTAGGTAGAAGCTGTCCCACCAACGTTCTGTGCCGCTGAGCTGTTCTGTTTAGTGGTGGGGGAACTGATCAGTCTCTCCATAGTGCTAGCAGCGTTAATAGCCTAACTGTACTATAAATCCTAAAAACATTCACTTTATCTTGTAATTTTATATTTTTGTTGTTCTATTCCCTTCACAAGCCTTCAACTCGTGCATTTGGTAGTAGGCCTACTGTTTTATGTACCTATTGTTTTCACTCTTTTGCTGTTTGGTTTTGTTTATATTAATTTTTCACGTAATGGACCAATTTTACTGACCGATGTGCCAAATTGTGTAGCAGAGCTATGGGGATTTTGCGTAGTATAGTTCAAAGAATTTTGAAAGAAAAAAGAAAAAACCCTGATGTGCTATTCAGAACACCAAATAAGAAAAGAATGAGAAGGAAACTGAAGAGTGAGTGAAGTGGAAGATTTTGATAAGTATGTTGTGAGAAAAACAATATATAAGTTTCATAAAACAAACGCTGCATGGCCAACTTTGAATTTGTTACGCCCTGTTTTGCGGGAGAAAATTAATTTCAAAGGAAATAAATGGTCGCTGTGGAAAATTATTAAAGATATGGGATTCAGATGGAGAAAGGCAACAGAAAATATAAAAATAGTTTCTAACTAGTTTTTTGTCTAGCGTAGTAGTTGTAACAAGAGTAGTACACAGTTAGAAAGAGAGGGAATGATGATTAAGTGAGAAGGAGAGAACAGTTGTCCCGTTGAAACTATCCTTACTCTACCTACTCACCCACCCCTTACAAGCTTCTTCCAAAAACAAATATGTGAGGCGGCCCAAGAAAACCATGCCACATGTCGCGCGGCATTATTTCACAATACGGCGCAAAACAGTTGTTTAGGTCAAAAATACCAATTTTTCGATTTTGACGCTATCTGTTAGCTTAAAGTTTAAACTATTAACTAAACTAACACTTCTGGTGGTAATAAAAAGAATTAATAGAGAAATATGCGATTTATAAAAGCCTTGCACAGCTGACAAATCATGCCTCCTCATGTCACCATAACAACATCACGCATGGTTTATACTTTTAATGTTTACAGTTTAGTTGACAGTTCGAAACACTTTTTTATATTTTTGTAAATCTTTCAATTATTTTTTGATTTAATAACAGCTTATTTTATAACTTTTTACGAGAATTGTTAATACGAGGCGTGTTTTTTAAGTAAGTACCGTTTTGGAATTAAAAAAAGACGAGCAAAGATATCGCAATAATTTTATTTTTACATGAAAGCCTGTACCTTAATCTACTTTTCTACATAATTTCCGTGAATATTGAGGCACTTGTCATAACGTGGCACCAGTTTTTGAATACCCTCCTGATAAAATTCTGCCGCCTGATTTGTTAACCACTGCATCACAAATGTTGAGCGGCATTGACTTTCCTTGAGCGGTACCACAATGAAGGTGAAGATTTTTTAGACCAAATTGTTACTGGTGATGAAACATGGGTGGCCTACGTCGCACCAGAATCGAAACAACAATCCATGGAATGGCGACATTCATCATCACCCAAAAGAGTGAAGTTTAAGCAAACAATTTCTGCCCGGAAAATCATGTGCACAGTTTTTTGGGACAGAAAAGGAGTATTGCTAGTGGAGTTTCTGCCTTGTAATGAGACAATCAATGCAGCGTCTTATTGTGAGACATTGAAAAATCTGCGTCGTGCAATCCAGAACAAAAGACGTGGCAAGTTGAGTAAGGGTATCGTTTTGCTGCATGACAATGCCCGTCCACATGTGGCTAATCAGACCAAAGATCTCATCAAATCATTTAAATGGGAAACTCTAGATCATCCTCCATACAGCCCTGATTTGGCGCCCAGCGACTACCATTTGTTCCTGCACTTGAAGAAACACCTGGGCGGTCGGCGTCTTCAAGACGATAAGTCAAAACATTTGTGATGCAGTGGTTAACAAATCAGGCGGCAGAATTTTATCAGGAGGGTATTCAAAAACTGGTGCCACGTTATGACAAGTGCCTCAATATTCACGGAAATTATGTAGAAAAGTAGATTAAGGTACAGGCTTTCATGTAAAAATAAAATTATTGCGATATCTTTGCACATCTTTTTTTAATTCCAAAACGGTACTTACTTAAAAAACACGCCTCGTAAATATGTAAAACTTCTTTGTAACAGTAGCAGTGGGCATGTATGTTATTCGCCAGTTGACTTGTTTACTGTTTGTTTATGGATGCTATTCATTTACGCGTAAAATTATCAGTGCTATTATGGCTATTAAGGCTACATAAACATTGTATTTTTATTATTAATAATGTGATTTTATTATTCTTTTATTGTTCCTAGTTTATAATGTAGTAGTTAGATTAGGGCTACTCTTTTATCTTCCTTTCCTTTCCTTTCTACGTATGCGTCAACTACAATTATCCAACAAAGGTGCAGAATGTTGTTGATTTTTTGTACCAATTTTTCAATATTTAAGTTAAGTGAAATATTTTTATTGTAGAAGAAGTATAGTTTATTTGGTAATTCAACAGTCTAGTTCTCTGCAGGATAAATTTTATTGTAATGGTACTGTAAATAAAGTAGGCTATAATTTGACAGTCGTTTGGAGCAAACCGTATTTTTTTTAATGTTAAGTAATTAAGGTAGATTATCTTAGAAAACTATCATAATTATAACTTCTTATACAAAATAAATGATAGTTATTTCATAATAGAAAAGTAAAGTATTTCATTCAATTATATTTCAAGTGATACTTTTCTTTGACTTTTAAAGATCTTCTCAAACTTTAGAGGCTGTTTTCCGAAAATTAGTATAAACTAAAACCATACATTCAAAAAATCATAAAAAAATTTATTTTTGGCCTAGAAGGCTAATTTTTTTTTAAATGTTCAGAATTAAATTTTCTTTTAGATGAAAAAGTGCATTTTTGAGACATGTGGCATGATTTCCTAGGCCGCCTCACATATATTCTACATCAGTCTGTATATTAAACAAGATATAAAAGAGAAAGACAAGTTGTTATAAATACCTGAGCCGTGTTTGTCAATAAAGGAGTCCTCTTGGTCGGTCCTCTGCAAGATTCCGGCGTCAGAAGCGCAACTCTTAACAATTCACCTTTACCCTGACCGACCGCAATCACTCTTGGATGAGGAGATGCAACCATCGGCGCAAACGCAACTATTTCCGGGTTTAAGCTATCCACAACCAGTTGGTAATCGGTCACCGAAACATCTCTCAACGGTGTACGCGTGCCGTCGGAGAATTCTAAATATATATCTAACAGTCCTTCCTGAAAAAAAAGCAAAATCTGGTGTGAAACGTGTCTGGTATAAAAAATCTGGTGTAAAAGATAGTTAACTTAATAGGAATAGAACATCCGTAAAAAGGCAGACTCTAGCGTGCACCCTGTAGTAGGTGGCTTTTGTTTGTTGACACTAGGAGGAGCAAACTAAAAACGGCTCAACTATACAGATTGCCATTCTAAAATGGATTACGATCACAATTTAATCTGATTATACGGACCAAACACATTTCATGTGAAACACTCACACAACTTTCTCTTGACATTGTAAATAATTAACAATAAACTCTAACATTAGTAATATAAAACGTTACAAATAAACAACACAACTAACCTCAATAAACATAACCTAATTTTAATCATATATGAAAGACGCAAAATGAAAATCAACCTCAGTTCGGCTTAAAAATACGGAAAATCACTCTTTCACGCTAAACTAGGTGCTCTGCAGAGAAAAATCCTTTAAATAAAAATCGTAGATCTTTTAATTTCCTATAAATTTGATTACATATATTTTTCTAACCACCAGAACACGGTAACATAAAACACTTACCAATGTTTATAGCGCTTTCATGTATCTTGTACACATCTTCAGGAAATTAAAATTTATATAGTCAAAATTTAAAACTTCCTGCTCCTACCATGGTAGATAAGGAATAGTCGATTCTTATCAATTTTTCCCTGCTATTGTATTTATAAATATACTATTTTTCCAAAATTTCAATTTCATTTTGTTTTTATTGTTGCATATTTCAGAACTATGTTATATTTTAGACACTTTTTGTTAAAATCTATACTGAGAATCAATTTTAGAAGTTTTATATTCAACTTATAAAATTTAAATATCATCTTAGCCTGGTATGGCTTCATTATTATTTTATTAAACATCCTATGTATGATTTTTAAACAGCCGTATTATTTAAAATTGAAATATATATTTTTCTAAAGATGTGTACAAGATAGAGGAAAGCGCTATAAACATTGGTAAGTGTTTTATGTTACCGTATTCTGGTGGTTAGAAAATATATATTTCAATTTTAAATAATACGGCTGTTTAAAAATCATGCATAGGATGTTTAATAATATAAAAATTTGATTACATATACTTTTGTCGTAAAACTAAGGCCGAAATCTTATATATACTGTCCATATATCAACTGTCTCTTTCTTTTCTATCGGCATTCTTGTATGCATTCTATTCAATTCAGTTAATTCGCAGGGGCAAACATTTAAAACGGTGGGCATCGATTTGAGACAAGAGTGCTTCCTTCATTCATTGACAACTTCATGTCTGACTTTGTGGAGCTGCAAGTGCAGCTTCAAACAATTTATTTTGCTGCCACAAATATTGTATGCAGAGAGTAGGTTTTAAAATAATTTAATGAGGCCTACATTAGCTATGGGCTGATGTGAAGCGAAGCGAAGCGAAGCGAAGCGAAGCGAGCAACGGTTGCATATACTATAAACGTGCTTTGGTTATAGTTTACATAGTTAGCAGTCAGAGCATTCTTGTGAGTGAAGAAACAATAGTTGTTGTAACTACCCAACTTGGAAAGGCCACATGTCCAGGACCGTTGAGAAGGCTACAAAGGCCTTATGGATATATGTAAGAGTCTGTTTGGGAAGACTTGGGGGCTTAGGCCTCGTATAGTAAAATGGGCTTATGTGAGCATCATTTTGCCAATGGTCACGTACGCAGCTTTTGTATGGTGGCCAAGAACAGATCTGAGGACGGCGCAGGATCGGCTGAGGAAGCTGCAGAGACTGGCCTGCCTAGGGATATGTGGTGCAATGTGCACTTGTCCAACGGCTGCTATGGAGGCGATGTTTGATTTGCCTCCTCTTCATATTCAAGTGAAGAAGGAGGCGATAAGAACTGCCTTGAGGCTGGAGGGCAAGATCGGGGTCCCATCAGGGGAGATGGGCCACACCGAGATCTTCAAAGAGATTGAGGGGATGGGTGTGGTAGGTGGTCCTCGGGACCGTATGAACAGAGCGTACGACTTCTCCGACACACTGAGGGTGGAAATTTTTGATCGTCAGGAGTGGGCGGAGGGACAGCCAGTGATACCGGAAGGGGCTACCGTTTGGTATACTGACGGCTCAGTGATGAGCGGAAGAGCGGGATTGGGGGCCTGGGGGACCGGGGGAAAGATTTCCCTGGCCCTTGGGTGTAACATAACCATCTTCCAAGCTGAAATATTGGCCATTAAGGTCTGTGCGGAGAGGTGTATTGAAAGGCGCCTCAGTGGGTCGCACATTTATATTTTGTCCAATAGTCAGGCGGCCATCAAGGCTTTGAGTTCTTTTACTTTTGAGTCGCGATTGGCCTATGATTGTCGGGAAGTTTTGAATGCCGTGGCCAAGCGTAACGTGGTGACGCTGCGTTGGGTGCCGGGGCACCAGGGAGTGCCTGGAAATGAGAGAGCGGATGCCTTAGCAAAGAAAGGTGCAGCCTCTCACTTCATAGGCCCAGAGCCATTCTGTGGAATTGGTGAAGGCTATTATAGAGGTATAGTTAGGGCCTGGGAAGAGGAGGCTAAAACCTCCTATTGGGAGAAGGTGCCAGGCTGTGAACAGGCAAAGAAATTCATTGCCTATTCCAGCAGAAAGGCTGGGATATATAATAGACTAGGAAGACAGGACTTGAGGAGGGTAGTGGGCCTGATGACTGGTCATTGTAATCTTGGGTATCATTTATCCAAGATAGGAGTTGCTGAAGAGAGCCTGTGTAGATTCTGTCATGAGGCAGAAGAGAAGGCTGAGCATATTTTATGCAGTTGCAAAGTGGTTGGCTGCAAAAGAAGAGCGCTGATGGGTAAGGACGTGTTAACACCTTCTCAGGTAAGTGCACTAGATCCTAGGCAGATCCTGCGCTTTATTGAAAGTGTGGGTCTTGCATAAATAAGGAATAGGGGCAATCACAAAAGATCTTTTAGGTCGCGGTGAGGAGGGGCTGCAGAAGCCTGAACGCCCTCGTTGTAAAGTAAAGTAAAGTAAGTTTCAAGTTTCAAGTTCGTACGATGTTCCGTTCTTGAGATATTTTGTTCACACACACACACACACGCACACGCACGCACGCACGCACGTGCACACACACACACACACAGACCAGTCGCTAAAAACATGTTTTTTTGGGTACAGGGGGTCTGAAAACGTATAGATCCGGTGAAAACTCGATTTCTTAAAATCGACATGAAAACAATACTTTCCTTCCTATATATTCATATAGGCAAGAGAAAGTAAAAATAACATTTTATAATTATTTTAATAATTATAAATTATATAACATTTCATTTTAATAATTATAAAAATAACATTTTGTATAAAAAAGAGAAAGTACAAGAAACAATATTTACAACGGAAAAATAATAACGCACATTATAAATAAAATAGCTAGGTAGAACGCGGTGTGCAATAAAAATAATATTGTAGTGTAATTGTGTTACCGCGATCAGAGATGTAAAGGAACTACCCTCGTTTTGTGTAGTCTAGTAGATGACAAACATAACAAGGGGAAGAGACTGAGAGAGGGAGAGAGAAAGAGAGAGAGAGAGAAGAGTGTGTAAAGATTGAAGTAAAAAAATAATGGACGTGCCGGTTATCAAAGGAGAGGCGACAAAGAGAGCACTAAGCCCAGTGAACAGACCAACATGTCTTACGTAGCTATCATAGGGGCCTTGAAGAAGAGTAAGCATACTGTCGTTTTGTCTATTAACTGTGAACAGTGAATGAGCGAGTGAATTTGTTCACTAGTTCCTAAGGTAAAGATTTCATTCTCTCTTAAAAGTGACAGTGAATAGCGAATGAGTAACTGATTATTGTAAAAGTGATTGAAGGAACTGTAGAATTACGGTCGCCGTGTCGTCCTGCCTTAAACAGTGAACAGAGAATGAGTAAGCGATCTTTGTAACAGTGACTGGGGAACGGTTACTCGCCTATCTGAATAACTGTGGTCACTGTGACTTATAAGTAACAGTGACACTTCTTTTGTCTCTTCTCTAGTATAGTGACAATACCTGATACTGTGCTGTCAATTTCCTTGTGACTGAAGTCTCAGCTACATATCCGTTATCGATAGCACTGTCCGGTAAGATATTCAACTGCAACCCAGAGACGACATCCACTTTCAATCGGGTAAGCGACACTTTATCACTTCCGATCCTCAATTCTTTAGCGCCGATTACACGGCCCGATATCGCAGAAAGGACCTGCAAGGGTAACACAAACACACATCAACTACAGATTGTCATTCTAAAATCGATTACCATCACAATTCAATCTGATTATACATTTCATGAAACACACACACACACAACTTTCTCTTGCCAACGCAAATAATCAACAATAAAATTTAACATTAACACATTCCGTGCAGATGTGGTATATACCTACCACGTAAGAATTTTTGTGAGTGACGGGTGTGGTAGGGACACCACTTGGCAGTCCTTTTCATAAACGCTCTGTCCTTACTAACCAATTCAACGTATCAACGAACGACTTTCACACACACACACACACACAAATGTCATTCTAACTATTACTACTGGAACTACGATTCTAAAAAATCTGGTATGAAACAGTCACACAACTTTCTCTTGCCAGTGCAGATAATTAGCATTAAACCTAATATTAGTAATAAAACATTAGATATAAACAAAAAACTAACGTCAAGAAACACAACCTTATTTTAATCATGAGTGAAAGACAAAAAAATCTGGTGTGAAACACTCACACAACTTTCTCTTGCCAATGCAAATAATTAATAATAAACCTAACATTATTAATAAAATATTAGAAATAAACAAAAACTAACCTCAAAAACATAACCTTATTTTAATCATGAGTGAATGACGCAAAATGACAATCGAACTCAGTTTGGCTTAAAAATACGGAAAATCACGCTTTCTCTCTAAACTAGGCTCTGTAGAGAAAAATGCTTTAAATAAAAGTTGTACATCTTTTAATTTCCTATAAAATTAATTATATACACTTTTGTCGTAAAATGCATTCTAAGGCCGAAATCTTTAAAAAATCAATTTTTCACACGGTTTCGTGAGAAAAAAACAGAAAATCGCAAATTACCGCTAAACTAAGCGAAAAAATGTTTGAAATAAAAGTTGTAGGTTTTTAAATTCTCTACAACTTTTATTATATAAGTTTTTGCGCTAAAATTTATATTAAAGCCGTAATCTTAAAAAAACAACGTTTTTACGTGAAAACAGCCTCACCGAGAATTTCAGCAAACATGGTGCCTACCCTATCTTGTAGAGAATAAAAAATTGAGTAAAATAGGCGATTTAAAAAAAAATCGTAGGACCAGTTTTTGAGAAAATCGCAAAAAACTGAAAAATTATATGAATAAACTACTACTTCCGGTTGACCAATTTTGATGAAAATGTTCGTGTCGCGTCCGGTAGTGGTATGTAACTTAAGTTTCAAGTTTCAAGTTCGTACGATGTTCCGTTCTTGAGATATTTTGTACACACACGCACGCACACGCACGCGCGCGCGCACACACACACACACACACAGACCAATCGCTAAAAGCATGTTTTTTGGGTTCAGGGGGTATGAAAATGTATAGATCTGGTGAAGAGTGTATTTGTTGTGATCGACATGAAAACAATACTTACCTTCCTATATATTCATACAGGCAAGAGAAAGTAAAAAATGTGTATGGATTAATATTGTGAAAAATATGGAAATAAAGTTTTAATATTATTATTATTATTATAATACCTGAACTTCAGTCCTTCCGATACTGCGTCCCTGAACGATTTGTCCATGTAAAGAAGCGATCCTCGGATCGGAAATCCTCAGCAAACTGAGCACTAAATCGGTGACACGGAGCCAAGTACGTCGACTAACAAAATAACTCACTCTACCTGAATCGTGATCGGCAGCTAAAAATCTGGCGTAAACTTCGACCGGACTTTGTTGATAACGTAATCGGCACGACATTCCCGGTTTATCGTCATCTATGGCGTTGCCGACATCTTCCGTCACCATACCATTTAAACCGTTCATATCATCCCCCCACTGTATCAGTTTACTGTTCGTTTCACCGTTATCCGCATCCCTTTTTATTTTTACCGTACTTCTGAAACATACAAATTAATTACACTTCTCATTAACTTTTTTTTTTTTTGTAATCCCTAATTTGTGTGTACGTTGAAATCTGTTCAATTGAGAACAATAAGCAACCCCATGACCCAATGAGATGAGGATGATGTGTGTGACGTGTAAATGAGGTGGTGTAGTCTTCTACACACACACACACACACACACACACTCACAGAGTATGGTTACCATCAAAGTACACCCACAACCACTGTCTAGTATTCAAATCCGTATAAAAGTAACTACCTTTACTAGGATTTGAACCAAGAACCTTCATCTACGAAAATCAGCTGTTGAACAGCTGATTTTAACGACGACTTTACCTCTAGACCAACCCGGTGAGTTTCTCATTAATTAATCATAAAACTATACTATTTATGAAGGGTGATGAGTTCTGAATGTTTGCATTGTCCCCCACCCACTTTATAGCTAGCCAATCACTTGCCACAAACGTTGCCAAAACTTGCTCTCCTACCTCTGTTAAATATTTCGTCAGCCATTTTTTTGGTCTTTCAATAATAAATATAACCTACAAATATACAATCAGCTGATTATATAGGGTGATTCAAAACTATACGGCAATCTCTTGGGATCTCATTCTATAGCTAAAATTAAGATTAAATATTAACATAAAATATTAACTATAATGTAGGTTGGGAGTAACAGCTGATAATGATCAGCTGTTACTCCCAACCTAATATTTTATGCAGTTAAAAATGTGCATTTGTTTTAATTTTAAATAAAGCGAAATTTCAATATATATTATTCATTCTTTTCCTGAGTAATTCACATGAATCTATTCAGAATTAAATGTTCTACAAATTTATTTAAGAAAAAATACACCTTTATTTACCATTTATGGAAGTAATCTTACATTAAACACAAAAATGTGTTATTTCTTTGCACCAATTCTTGTGTTTTATGTAAGATATCTCTGAAAGTATTGAATTTACGGCTCTGGAACCAATTTTATTCAATTTTTCAGATTAAAAAACATAAGAAACAATCATATTTGTATCTTTGTAACTACCTTTAACATTTTTACATGGCCTCACTTCACCGAGGGTACAGAGTTGTAGGTGAAATTTTTCGCTAGCCATAACTCGCTAACTAAGCGTTTTCAGGCATATGTTTATATTAACTTTTTTTCTTATATTTAGCTATAGAATGAGATCCCAAGAGATTGCAGTATAGTTTTGAATCACCCTGTATTATAAAGTATTGCATGTTAATGCACGCTCTATAATCGATGTGTTCAGTATGTGAGATGCAAGACGAGAGTGAACTACTGCGGCTCTTATATGCATGCGCGCGTAATGTTTGTCAGGTACAATCTGACAACGCTGGAAAGCGTTGTGATTGGTCTAAACAAAAGTGTGGAACAGACAGCAGAGCTAGCGCATCAACCGTGAAAAGCACATTAGTTTCTTACACACATTCAATTACAATCTATCAGAGAGCATCTTTTGCTAAAACAAAAGTTAACCTGTCAACTTCGTTTACCCAAAAAGTCGGTTTTGCAAAATGAGTAATGTACACAACAAAACGTGTTTCAGTAATCTCAATATACGCGAGTCGTTTGAAAAGTTCGTGCAAAGTCAGATATATGGCACTACTGGCGCATATCGAGCATGTGTTTAGTTAGTAGCAACTGCTGAAACTGCACATGTGCAGTTTCAGCCAGATCGGTCTATTTCTTTGTATTTCACATTCGTTTTAATCGAGGAAGTCGAGTGATTTTCAAAAAATGCATGAAAAAGAATTTCGTGTGAAGTGTTGCAAGGACGATTTGCAGCTGTTCCAGAAGAATTCGCAGGACTTTAAGCGTCGTTTTGTCACTGTGGATGAAACATGGATACATCACTACACTCCTGAGACCAAAGAACAATCTAAACAATGGGTTATGAAGGGGGAATCTGCGCCAAAAAAGGCAAAGACAGTTCCTTCAGCCAGAAAGATTATGGCGACTGTCTTTTAGGATTCACAAGGAATAATCTTCATCGATTATCTGGAAAAGGGTAAAAATATTACAGGTGCATTTATTATTCATCGTTATTGGACCGTTTGAAAACCGAGCTGCAAAAAAAACGCCCACGATTGCACCACAAAAAAGTCCTTTTCCATCACGACAACGCACCAGCTCACGCCTCAGCAGTTGTGGTCGCAAAATTAATGGAAATAGGGTTCCAACTCGTTTCACATCCCCCCTATTCTCCAGACTTGGCTACCCCGGACTACTATTTGTTTCCCAATTTGAAGAAATGGCTAGCAGGAAAAAGATTTTATTCAAACGAGTAGGTGATTGCAGGAACGAATGGCTATTTTTCATCAGACTTGGACAAATCCTATTATTCGGAATGGATCAACAAACTAGAGCAGCGTTGGACCAAGTGTATAAGCCTAAAAGGAGACAATGTCGAAAAATAAAAAAAGGTTTACCCCAAACAATTAAGTACTTTTTATTTTTGCACGGAGTTTTCAAACGACCCTCGTATGTTAGAAACTGGTAAAAGTTATACCTGTATTTCTCTTGTAGAGAAATCTTATAACAAAACTAATAGCATTTACATTTTTTTCTTTTTATTTCTTTTGTGTTTAACGTCCGACTGTTTTGCAGTTACTGCTAATGCAGACGGTGAAGGATGAAATGATTTTTTGTAACGTATGAAAATATGCCGTGCCTGAATGGAATTCGAACCCAAGAGCGCATGATGAGAGGCGAGCACGTTACCAACTGCGCCAATGCGGCCAGCACATAGCATTTACAGAAATGAATTTTAAGCCAAACTGAGTTTGATTTTCATTTTGCGTTTTTCACTCATGATTAAAATTAGGTTATGTTTATCGAGGTTAGTTTTATTGTTTATTTCTAATGTTTTATTACTAATGTTAGGATTATTGTTAATTATTTGCATTGGCAAGAGAAAGTTGTGTGAGTGTTTCACACCAGATTTTTTGAAAAATATTCAAATAGTCCATATTGTTCACATGAAATTCATTCAACTTTCTAGCCTACCACACATTTACCCTCCTGACATGTAGCATTTACAGAAATGAAATATGTCAGGAGGGTAAATGTGTGGTAGGCTAGAAAGTTGAATGAATTTCATGTGAACAATATGGACTATTTGAATATTTTTCAAAAAATCTGGTGTGAAACACTCACACAACTTTCTCTTGCCAATGCAAATAATTAACAATAATCCTAACATTAGTAATAAAACATTAGAAATAAACAATAAAACTAACCTCGATAAACATAACCAAATTTTCATCATGAGTGAAAAACGCAAAATGAAAATCAAACTCAGTTTGGCTTAAAAATACAGACAATCGCTCTTTCACGCTAAACTAGGCACTGTACAAAAAAATGCTTAAAATAAAAGTTGTAGATCTTTTAATTTTATATAAATTTTATTACATACACTTTTGTCGTAAAATGCATACTAAGGCTGAAATATTTAAAAAAATTAGATTTTTCACACGTTTTCGCGAGAAAAAAAAACAAAAAATTGCTAATTACCGCTAAACTAAGCGTAATACAAAAAAATATTTGAAATAAAAGATGTAGGATTTTAAATTCTCTACAACTATACTTATATACTTTTTGTGGTAAAATGCATAATAAAGCCGCAATCTTAAAAAAACAACGTTTTTACGTGAAAACAGCCTCACCGAGAATTTCAGCAAACATGGCGCCTACCCTATCTTACAGAGCATAAAAAATTTAGTAAACCAGGCGATTTAAAAAAAAATCGTTGGACCAGTTTTTGAGAAAACCGCAAAAAGTGAAAAATGACACAAATAAACTACTACTTCCGGTTGACCACTTTTGATGAAAATGTTCATATCAGGTCCAGTAGTGGTATGTAACTTAAGTTTCACATTTCAAGTTCATACAATGTTCCATTCTTGAGATATTCTGTTCACACACGCAGACAGAGCAATAGGTAAACAGCAGTTGTGTGTGTGGGTGTGAGGGGGTCTGTTTAGGTGTATATTCGGGTGTTGAGTGTATTTGTTGTGATCGACATGAAAACAATACTTTCCTTTCTATATATTTATATTCATATAGGCAAAAGAAAGTAAAAATATAGATAGGGGGAGATTCAAATCAAAGTGCGAATGAATAACTAATGGATAGAATTACCTGAGCTGTTCATCAGGCACTCTCCACCCTTTCACCTGGCTCAATTTAAAATCGGCCACGTTCACTTCCAACGGAAATTCCGGCATCCAGACCTTGAACTGAGCCAAACCGGTGTACGTTCCATATTTCACAGAGACCGATGCATTCCAAGAGCCTCTTATTTCCGACCCATCTACGTAGACTGAACTGCACGACGATGAAACCTACAACACAAATAATCTTACAATGTCGTTGTTTAGGTGTAACAACCCTGTAACAGCCAGTTTTGAGGTTTCATTATTGTAAAACACGACATTTATTCTAGTATAAAAATAAATGAAGTGAAGGAGAAATTTGATGCAGGAATAAAAATTCAAGGAGAAACAATAAAAATGCTGAGATTCGATGATGATATAGTATCGGTATTAGCCGAGACAAACAAAGAACTAGAGGATGCCTTAAATGGAATGGATGAGATCTTGAGGAAGGATTACTTCATGAAAATTAGAGAAGAACAAAACGAAAGTGTTGTGCAGCACCAAGAGTGGTTTAGAAGAGATGGGAAATTTAAAAGTAGGCAATGAAAACATACAGGAAGTTGGGCAATTCTGCTATCTAGGGAGTAAAATAACAAAGGATGGTAGAAGCACAAGTGATATCAAAAGTAGAATTGCTCAAGCTAGAAAAGCCTTTGAAACGAAAAACAGCTTACTTGATTACAAACATTGATTTACAGATTAGGAAAAATTTCTTAAAACATTATTATTGGAGTGTAGCATTATATGGGAGTGAAATGTGGGTGATAGGTGCTGTAGAAAAGAAGAGGATAGAAGCGTTTGAAATGTGGTGTTACAGGAAAATGTTAAAGATTAGGTGGGTGGACAAAATAAGTAATTTAGAGGTTGTTAGGCAAGTGGATGAAAAAAGAAGTATATGGAAACATCTTACCAAAAGAAGGGATAGGCTAGTGGGGCATATCTTAAGACATCCATCAATAATGGAGGGTAATATTGAGGGAGTGAATTGTAGATGGAGGCAAAGATTAGAATATGTAAAGCAAATTACAAAAGATGTAGGGTGTTACAGGTATGTAGATATGAAACGACTTGCAAAAGATAGAACAGGTTGGAGAACTGCATCAAACCAGTCGATAGAATGATGACAAAAAAAAGTATAAAAATCTGGTGTGAAACACTCACACAACTTTCTCTTGCCAATGCAAATAATTAATAATAAACCTAACATTATTAATAAAATATTAAAAATAAACAACAACTAACCTCAAAAACATAACCTTATTTTAATCATGAGTGGAAGACGCAAAATGAAAATCGAACTCAATTTGGCTTAAAAAAAACGGAAAATCACACTTTCACGCTAAACTAGGCTCTGTAGAGAAAAATTCTCTAAACAAAAGTTGTAGATCTTTTAATTTTCTATAACTTTTATTATATACACTTTTGTCGTAAAATGCATACTAAGACCGAAATGTTAAAAAAATCGATTTTTCTCACGTTTTCGTGAGAAAAAAACAGAAAATCGCAAATTACCGCTAAACTAAGCGTTATACAAAAAAATGTTTGAAACAGAAGTTGTAGGTTTTTAAATTCTCTACAACTTTTATTATATAAGTTTTTGCGCTAAAATTTATATTAAAGCCGTAATCTTAAAAAAACAACGTTTTTACGTGAAAACAGCCTCACCGAGAATTTCAGCAGACATGGCGCCTACCCTATCTTGTAGAGAATAAAAAATTGAGTAAAATAGGCGATTTTAAAAAAAATCGTAGGACCAGTTTCTGAGAAAATCGCAAAAAACTGAAAAATTATACGAATAAACTATTTATTTATTTATTCCGGTTGACCGATTTTGATGAAAATGTTCGTGTCGCGTCCGGTAGTGGTATGTAACTTAAGTTTCAAGTTTCAAGTTCGTACGATGTTCCGTTCTTGAGATATTCTGTTCACACACACACACACAGACACACACACACACAGACACACACACACACAGACACACACACACACAGACACACACACAGACCAATCGCTAAAAACATGTTTTTTGGATTCAGGGGGTCTGAAAACGTATAGATCCGGTGAAAACTCGATTTCGAAAAATCGACATGAAAACAATACTTTCCTTCCTATATATTCATATAGGCAAGAGAAAGTAAAAATAAATAAAAGAAATTTTTTTTTGAAAAAGGAGGTAATCACAAAAACAGTATTATTGAAAACTAAAAGAGTGTGCTAATTCTAAGTGAATATTGTAATAGGTGTTTTATTAAGGATGCAACCCTAATAATAAGAAGATAGAAGTAATACATCGGTATGTTGGCAACAGTGTACTCAAGGCCTAACACAGTTAAAATGTTCCAGTCAAGCATTAGTGTGGTAACAGCAGTCGTTTCGTTATATTGTCTCAGCAATGGTTTTATCCGAGGAAGAACACGTGTTTATTGTAGAGACATACATAGAGAGTAAATCTTATAAATGTGTGCAAGATAAGTTTCGTATGCGAATGGAAGGATGCAAATGTAACTTTTTCGTAGCTCTGAAAACAGTAGTTAATGTTAGCCCAGCTTGCGATGATAATCTTTTAAGCGATTTTTTAGGTGATTGAGTCAAATGATTTTTCAAATCTTCGAGAAACTCCGTGGTTAACTTTGTTGGCTGGCGAGGTGGTTTCTCATCGAGTACACTCCCAGTTGTACGGAATTTATTTATCAAACGCAATATTGATGATTTATTCGGAACAGCAGAACACGTAAATTTCAAGTGAAACTTATCTTGCACACATTTGTAAGATTTACTCGCTATGTAAGTCTGTACAATAAAGAAACACACGTTCTTCCTTGTAAAAAACCATTGGTGACACTGTGATAACGAAACGACTGCTGTCACCACACTAATACTTGACTGGAACATTTAACTGTCTTAGGTAGTTGACCTTGAGCACACTGTTGCCAACATACCAATTGGGGGGGGACAGAAAATTTACCTGATGTATTACTTCTATCTTCTTATTATCAGGGTTGCGTCCTTAATAAAACAACTGTTATAAGAGTAGAAGGTGTAACCACTGGGCCAGCCAATGCTTTCACTTAACCACTCACAACAAATTTTAGTAAGAAGAGTGAAAATTTACAGGAGATGCTAGGTGCTGCTACAACATTATAATACCTAAAGTAAATAAAAACTTTATTTCTTTTTACAAAAAAAAAAAAAAAAATATTAATTTTTGCACATACCTTAAGTATACTTTCATCCTCGGAATGACACGAAGACTGCAACGTAACATCGGCCACCTTCCCCGCCTGACTGACGATAAACACTTTCATCGCTTGCGATACTTGACGTCCCGTTAATACGGCTGTGTTCATCACCTCCCAATTCTAAACAGAACAAAACAAAACATCATCACATCACATTTAAATTTCAATGAAAATGTCATATAACAAGTCGACCTATGTATTGTGCAGGTCCAAGAAGCCACAACGAGGAGTGAGGTGGTTTACCGTTGCCACAACTCACTCAATGGAAAAGTACACTTATGGGGATGGGGGTCCCACTCTGCCTTCATGACACCTTCACTTCATTCACCACACAATCCACACTGTATTATGACATTCATTACTTTCCGTGGAGGAGATAACTCTGATTAGTGTCACCTAACACACCTCTACCTCTTCTCTTATTAAATGATTCACTCATTTAATTGGGTGACCATGTGATGATAAGAAACACAACTATTTATTTTAGTCCTGCAACTAACAACAGATTGAGTGTAAATAATCTAACATTCCACCTGTCTGTTATGGGCCGTTGTTGGGTTCAGGGGATTTTAAAAACATGTATATCCGGAGAAAACTCAATTTTGAAAAAAAATTTTTAAGCTTTTATTTGTTATCGGGAACTGTACATTGTTGACAACTACTCAATTTGATCGCTGCTTTTTGCTGTACTTTTTTTGTTGTTGTGGATTAGAGATGAGTTTGAAGAGGAACCCCCCAGTAGAATTTGTTCATGGATGGCTGTCAACTGGTCACCATACAAAGTTGCTTCCCCAACCGGTGTTACTTAACAAATAATAAACTAAAGCTAACAAGCAAGATAATGACTGTAGTATGTTTTCAGATTTCGATTACAACGGTAAAGACCTTTGAGCGCATGCATAGTTATGCCACATATCTCCCTCTCCCTCTCCCTCTCCCTCTCCCTCTCACTCGCTCTATGGCTATGGGACATTAGTTCGTCCAACACCTATAGATGCAATTTTAAACCACCTCACTCCTCCCTAGTTGTCCTTAGTAATGCGTCTACACGTTGAAACCAGCCTACACCTCAACAACAAGATCAGTTTAAATGGAAGTTTTATCATTGATCCTTAAAAGGCTCCATTGGTGCAGTTGGTAACATGCTCGCCTCTCATCATGCGATCTTGGGTTCGAATCCCATTCAGGCAAGGCATATTTTCATACGTTACAAAAAAATCATTTCATCCTTCACCGTCTGCATTAGCAGTAATTGCACAACAGTTGGACATTAAACCAAAATAAATAACAAAAAATTCAAAGATGGTACAACTAAAGGGGTCGGCGTAAGAAAGTGCTAAACCCACAAAATTTCCAGCATATTTTTCTTAAATATTCTGTAAAATTAAAATATTCAGCACGTTTTAAACGGGATATATTTATTATCTTAAAAGTTTAGATTGACAGAAAATAACGAATGCTTAACAAAAATTTAAAAACATGATTTGTAGATTTCAGTAAACTTTTAAAATGATGTTGCGTATAATTTTTTTGGTGGGTTTGCACTGTCTTCTCTTGACCCGTTCAACTGACTCAGTATCAGTAGCTGATCGGTATTACATTACCCAAAGTGTCCAGTATCCAATGACACTTGACAAATTTTATCTAAAATGAATATAAATGATGTACAGTTGAGCCGTTCTTAGTTTGCTCTTACTGTCAACAAACAAAAGCCACCTACTACAAGGTGTACGCTAGAGTCTGTGACTTTATGGATGTCGTATTCCTATTAAGTTAACTATGTTTTAAATTATAACTACTTAAAATATCAGCCATGATATGATGTACGCCTAACAATTTCATTAATTAAAATACTTTTAAAAGTATTTAGTATTTAAATACTTTTAAAAGTATTTTGTTGTTACTTTATAATCAGCGTGTACATAATTTGATATAATGCGCATGCTCAGTGACGTCATTATTTGTTTACATTAGGAGCAAACTAAGAGAGGCTGGATTTTAGATGAAATGAAATACCTTAGTATACTTTGGATAAAAAAATACGGGTTGGTGGTAGAAGGGTGAAAATTTAAAAGTGTATGGATTTTTTAATGCCACATTATAAAGAAATTAAAAATTAAAATTTTTTTGGTTAAATTATAACTCAAAAGTTTAATTACTGAGTTTCTAAAGTACTTTACGTTATAAAATATTATAAGTACGAGGCGTATTTTTAAAATAAGGGCCATTTGAAAATAAAAATAAAAAATAAAAGGAAATTTGCAAAAACTAATTTTATTTTCGGAATCTACATACTTTTATCTATTTTTCTACATAGTTCCCAAGTTTTTGTAAACACTTATCATATCGCACAACTAAATTTTGGAAACCTTCTTCATAAAAACTTGCAGCCTGCTGTGATAACCAAGAATTCACGGCCGTTTTCAATTCGTCGTCATCGTCATAACGGCTGCCGCCCAAGTGATGTTTCAGACGAATTGAAAACGGCCGTGAGTTCTTGGTTATCACAGCAGGCGGCAAGTTTTTATGAAGAAGGTTTCCAAAATTTAGTTGTGCGATATGATAAGTGTTTACAAAAACTTGGGAACTATGTAGAAAAATAGATAAAAGTATGTAGATTCCGAAAATAAAATTAGTTTTTGCAAATTTCCTTTTATTTTTTTTATTTTCAAACGGCCCTTACTTTAAAAATACGCCTCGTACTTATGTACTTTTATAATCGCGCAACAAATGAAAAAACATGTACAGTAATACCATAGTACCATTGAGCTGTTCTTAGTTTGCTCCTACTGTAAACAAACCAAAGCCAGCTACTACAGGGTGCACGCTAGAGTCTGCAACTTTATGGATGTCGTATTCCTATTAAGTTAACTATATTTTGAATTATAAGTACTTAAAGTGCTAAAAACATCAGTCATGATATTATGATGTAGGCCTAACTATTTCATTTATAAAAATACGTGTGAAAGTATTTTGTTGTTACTTTATAATCAGCGTGTACATATTTTGATATAATGCGCATGCTCAGTGACGTCATTATTTGTTTACATTAGGAGCAAACTAAGAGAGGCTGGAGTTTAGATGAAAAATGAAATACCTTTGAGATGGGTAATACGGCTTGTATATCATCCTTATGTACTTCAAGTCGAGCTGTGATTTTCCTCCTGGCATCGTCGTCTCTTTGTGGCCTCAACGCGTGGTGCTGTCTCGAATGATCTCCGCCTTCAGTCACGTAACGGACACTCCACACGATCCGCCCTTCATCCCACAACTCCCCTCCATCGTCTAACACTTGAACTAACCACGTCAACACTTCTTGCACCCTGAACAAAATCAACAAACCAACATCAAACAAACAAGTAAACAAGGTTAAATATAACATTTTCTTTTCAATTCCTAATATGTGTACGTTGCAATCTGTTCAATTGAGAACAATAAGCAACCCCATGACCCAATCAGATGAGGATGATAATATGTATGACGTGTAAATGAGACTGTGTAATCTTGTACAGACCCAGGCCAACCATTCCTGAGAGAGTATGGTTAATTGAACCTCAACCATCAAAGTACACCCACAACCACTGTCTAGTATTCAAATCCGTATAAAAGTATCTACCTTTACTAGGATTTGAACCAGGAACCTTCATCTTTGAAAATCAGCTGTTAAACAGCTGATTTTGGTGACGACTTTACCTCTAGACCAACCCGTTGGGTTAAATATAACATAAATACACGAAATGGAAAAAAATGAGTTAAAAAATTATTCAAAAATAAATCTTTATAATGTATCCTGCAGTTTGAAATTATTTCCACCAGGTTGGTCTAGAGGTAAAGTCTTCGCCAAAATCAGCTGATTTTCAGAGATGAAAGTTCCTGGTTGAAATCCTAGTAAAGGTAGTTACTTTTATACGGATTTGAATACTAGACAGTGGTTGTGGGTGTACTTTGATGGTTGGGGTTTAATTAATTATACTCAGTGAGTGTGTCTGTAGAAGACTAGACAGTCTCATTTACACCTCCCTCATACATATCATCCTCATCTCATTGGGTGATGGGGTTGCTTATTGTTCTCAATTGAACAGATTGCAACGTACACACATTAGGAATAAAAAAAATAAAAAAATACTGGTAAGCACATACAGTCCTCAGATGAGAACAAACACACACACACACACGCAAGTCCATGTTTCATTATATTTCACACATAAATACCCCTAACTAGTTTCATTTATAGTTTGTATAATTTAAGGAGGCCAGCCTACACATGAAATTATTTTTTTTTATTTCAAGATAAAACTTGATGGTGCAACTATAGTACACGGCCTACCTCATTATGTTTAGTGAAATTTTTATTTCTTGATGTGGTGGTAGCACTGCCCCCAAACACTTTTTATGCGTAAATATGCACATATTTTACAGGTTACGTGATATTAAGAAAAACGAGCAAATTACATACAATAATTTACAATAGCAAATAATACTACAGGATGGTGCACATAAAAGTAGCCCCGTAAATAAAGTGCAACACAATTTAAATTAAATCTGTTTATTTACAAATACCAATAATTTTTTTTATTATTTTATTGAATAGTCTAATATTGTTAGGCTACGTTATTACACGATACATTGAAAGTGATCACCATCAGCTTGTACAGATAAGATAGCACAGCGTAGCATATTTCTAAAATACAGACTGGAGTTCAGGAGCTGTAATGGTGCGTATGACGTTCGTGATCGAGATCTTTAGGTTTTCAATGGATTTTCGATTGCTGACATATACTTTATTCTTTAAATTTCCCAATAAGTTGTAATCACAAGGAGACAAATCCGGTGATCGCGGTGGCCATAAGCCTAAAGAGATAATAGTCCTCTCATCGGTAAAAACACTACACACACGAGCCACTGATCTGCGAGATATGTGACAAAGTCACCCCGTCTTGTTAGTAAAAAGAATAATTATGTAATTTCGTGTGGTGCTAATTGATTAATAAATTGATCAAAAATCTGGTTAAACATGCAGGTTGTACACGGGAAGGAGAAAATGGGGGGAATTTTCCTTGACTTGGCATAAACATTATAAGTACAATCTTGGCTAAGTTATGGGGCTACTTTTATGTCCGCCACCCGTTATATTAACTAATAATATGATAAAAATTCACGCAGTTATTTTTACAATTAGTAAATAATACGATAAGGATTCACCCAGTTATTTTCAGTCAGTCTGCACACACTGTGGTAGGTACACACTGTCAATGTCATTGAGAAAAGCAACACACAAATCAGATTCTACGTTTTGTCATAATTTCCCATGATATATGGTCAAGGTGCGAATGAAATAATTCTGTCAGAACGCCTTTTTTTGTTTAAGAATGTGTATTTTTGCATTTAACCACGATCTTTTAATTGCTTGTGTATTGGCTCCTGTTAGTGGATCTACAGAATTTCGCTGATGGTTAACCATTGAATCCAGGTAACCTAATGTAATTCACATAACCTGTAATAATAATACTTCCTAATTTGTTTACGTTGCAATCTGTTCATCAATTGAGAACAATAAGCAACCCAATGACCCAATCAGATGAGGATGATGTGTATGACGTGTAAATGAGGTGGTGTAGTCATGTACAGACACACTCACAGAGTAGAGTATGGTTACCATCTAACTACACCCACAACCACTCTCTACCATTCAAATCCATATAAAAATAACAACTACAGTTTAGCCGTTGTTTGTTTGCTCCTACTGTAAACAAATCAAAGCCAGCTACTACAGGGTGCACGCTAGAGTCCACCACTTTATGGATATCGTATTCCTATTAAGTTAACTATGTTCTAAATTATAAGTACTTAAAGTACTTAAAACATCAGTCATGATATGATGTAGGCCTAACTATTTCAATTATAAAAATACTTTTAAATGTATTTTGTATTTAAATATTTTTTAAGTATTTTGTTGTTACTTTTCAATCAGCGTGTACTCATTTTTATATAATGCGGATGCTCAGTGACGTCATTATTTCTTTACATTAGGAGCAAACTAAGAAAGGCCGGACTGTACCTTTACTATGACTTGAACCAGGAACCTTTGTCTCGAAAAATCAGCTGTTGTTAAACAGCTGATTTTGGCGACTACTTTACCTCCAGATCAGTGGTTCCCAACCTGGGGGCGATCGCCCCCTGATGGCCGATTTGGGTTTACAGGGGGGCGATAAATTTGTGGGGGGCGATGAGTATTCAAAGACAGAAAAATAAAACTGTACTACAGAGTAGAATCTTTACTGTCGCGGATACATGTTTTTTTTACAAACAAATAAACTAAACTCTGTTGACATTTTTTTATGGTCGAGCTCCTACACATGAGATGAAGAATTCTGGACACAACTGCTTTGGTTGATTATTTGTTGTGAACAATAATAAATCTTTTTTACAGAATAACATACTTTATTATTTATCAACACATTACTTCAAATTAAATTAGGTATACGATGCTAAGAGAAGGGGCGATAGGTTTAAGTCATCCTTTACAAAGGGGCGATGCCCCATAAAAGGTTGGCAACCACTGCTCTAGGCCAACCCGGTGGGTACATTTACTATTGACTTTATTTTCATAACCTGTAAAATATATTATAAATATTTATGTTCCAAAAGTGCTAGTGGACAGTGTTACCACATCAAGAAATACAAATTTTACTAAACATAACGAGGTAGGCCTACACCACGTACCAATTTCATTATACTTTCCTTTAGTAAATATTTGTGTTTCTTTTAATTAAGTTTAAAATAAGTATTACGGATAAAAATGTTCACTTTCAACCCCTAAAAATTGTTCAGGATGAGAAATAAATATTTCTTAGGAAAATTACATCTTCTTACCGATTTCAGGTATTACCAAAATATACTTACCGAAATAAACAACAAAATTAGCTCTCCATACTATAGCACTTAATTGTCTACACATACATTTTAACAATGAAAATAAATTAATTGTACTAATTTTAAGAAATCAATACTAAAGTATGTAAAACAAAAAGATCTTTTGGAATTTTTACTTTCTCTTGCCTATGTGTGAATATATAGGAAGGAAAGTATTGTTTTCATGTCACCCAAATATACACCTAAACAGACACCCTCACACCCACACAACAACTGCTTTTTACCTATTGGTCTGTCTGTGTGTGTGTGAACAGAAAGTGTTTGCGTCTTTCAGTCATGATTAAAATAAGGTTATGTTTATTGAGGTAAGTTTTTTGTTTATATCTAATGTTTTATTACTAATGTTAGGTTTTATTTGAATTGGCAAGAGAAAGTTGTGTGAGTGTTTCACACCAGATTTTTTTTTTAATTATGCTTCTAGCTCTATTTTTAACAAAGTTATGATTTTCCTAATATTTTAAAACACGAAAAATTAAATTTCCGGGAAACGAACAAAAAAGATTAATATTGTATTACGTTTTTCATCTTTTAGGTGTTTGTTAAAACTGTAATGTTTAACACTGAATTGTTTTTTCGAGGCATTATTTATATAAAATTAAACTAATATAAAATATCTTCATTCAAAAATAAATCATTATAATGCATCCTGGAGTTTGAAATTATTTCTATTTCATATAATGAATTAATATAATAATTTCACTAACCATCTTTTGAAACTGCGTCACCTTTATTTTTATTCTTACTTACACGTTTTTCGGTGGATCTACCATCATCAGAATAAATAAAAAAATTGTTATCTCACTTATTAAAAATTTACATAAGATGATAAATCTTCAGTCATTTGTATAAAACTGATGATGGTAGATCCACCGAAACACGTGTAAGTAAAAATAAAAATAAAGGTGACGCAGTTTAAAAAGAAGGTTGGTGAAATTATTATATAAATTCATTATATTAAATAGAAATAATATAAAATAAATACAAAAAAACCCTTACACTAAATCAAACGCACACAATCACGAATATAAACAAAACAACATAACCTTCAAAATGTCAAACTATTTTTAAAGTTTACTTTCACAAAAACGAATAAGACATTAAAAGTAAAACTTTAAAATAATAATATTATAAACTTAACTGAAAATAATATATTATTCACTGCTTATGGTAACGCTTTCAAATAAACTATAAACACAGTAAAACGTTTGCTTTATTGAAACAGCTAACCTGCTACGATACAATGCCGCGCAAAATTCTGAAATGATATCGGCTTCACACTCCCAGTGCTGCTACCATACGGATTTTTAATAAATTACGCTAAACAAGAATGAACAACCTTTTTACACATTTTATTCAAAGATTAAAAAATCTGGTATGAAACACTCACACAACTTTCTCTTGTTAATGCAAATAATTAACAATAAACCTAACATTATTAATAAAATATTAGAAATAAACAACAAACTAACCTCAAAAAACATAACCTTATTTTAATCATGAGTGAATGACGCAAAATGAAAATCGAACTCAGTTTGGCTTAAAAAAACGGAAAATCACTCTTTCACGCTAAACTAGGCTCTATAGAAAAAAATTCTCTAAATAAAAGTTGTAGATCTTTTAATTTTCTATAAATTTTATTATATACACTTTTGTCGTAAAATGCATTCTAAGGCCGAAATCTTAAAAAAAATCGATTTTTCACACGTTTTCGTGAGAAAAAACAAAAAATTTCTAATTACCGCTAAACTAAGCGTTATACAAAAAAATGTACGAAATAAAAGATGTAGAATTTTAAATTCGCTACAACTTTTATTATATAACGTTTTGCGCTAAAATGCATATTAAAGCCGCAATCTTAAAAAGAAAATGTTTTTACGGGAAAACAGCCTCACCCAGAATTTCAGCAAACATGGCGCCTACCCTATCTTGTAGAAAATAGAAAGTTTAGTAAATGAGGCGATTTTTAAAAAAATCGTAGGACCAGTTTTTGAGAAAATCACAAAAAGTGAACAATTACACGAATAAACTACTAGTTCCGGTTGACCGATTTTGATAAAAATGTTCGTGTCGGGCCCGGTAGTGGTATGTAACTTAAGTTTTAAGTTTCAAGTTCGTACGATGTTCCGTTCTTGAGATATTCTGTAACACACACACGCACACACCAATCGCTAAAAACATGGTGTGTGGGTGTATATTCGGGTGAAGAGTGTATTTGTTAAAATTGACATGAAAACAATACTTTCCTTCCTATATTTGTATTCATATAGGCAAGAGAAAGTAAAAAACTTACATTAAAACAGTCACATCACGATTATAAAAAAAACAACATAACCTTCAAAATGTCAAACTATTTTTAAAGTTTAGTTTCACAAAAACGAATAAGATATTAAAAGTAAAACTACAAAAATAATAATATTATAACTTAACTGAAAATAATATATTATTTACTGCTTATGGTACCCTTACAAATAACTATAAACACAGTAAAACGTTTGCTTTATTGAAACAGCTAACCTGCTACGATACAATGCCGCCCAAAATTCTGAAATGATATCGGCTTCACACTCCCAGTGCTGCTACCATACGGATTTTTAATAAATTACGCTAAACAAGAATGACCAACTTTTTCTACATTTTATTCAAAGATTAAAAAACATTGTTAATTGACTGTTATAGTAAATATTAATATTAATATTTCTTTATAATATTAATATTTTTGTTATAATATTGCTATAATATTTTCATAAATAAATTTAAAATGTTTCTTAGGCAACATCTGTTTCCATAATTGAATGAAACAGCTGATTTAATTGCCATAGCCGAATTCGATTGAAAAAAAATCTGGTGTGAAACATTCACGCAATTTTCTCTTGCCAATAATAATAATTAACAAAATACAACCAAATAAAACATTAGAAATAAACAACAAACTAACCTCAAAAAACCTAACTTTATTTTAATCATGAGTGAAAGACGTGAAATAAAAATCGACCTCAGTTTGGCTTATAAGTACGGAAATCACTCTTTCACGCTAAACTAGGCTCTGTAGAGAAAAACGGTCGAATTAAAGTTGTAGATCTTTTAATTTCCTATAAATTTTATTACATACACTTTTGTCGTAAAATGCATACAAAGGCCGAAATTTAAAAAAAAATCGATTTTTCACACGGTTTTCGTGAGAAAACAGCAGAAAATTGCTAATTACCGATAAACTAAGGGTTATACAGAAAAACTTTTGAAATAAAAGTTGTAGGATTTAAAATTTTCTTCAATTTTTCTTATTAAGATTTTTGCGCTAAAATGCATATTAAAGCCGTAATCATAAAAAAAACAATTTTTTTACGTGAAAACAGCCTCAACCAGAATTTCAGCAAATATGTCGCCTACCCTATCTTGCAGAGCATAAAAAATTTAGTAAATGAGGCGATTTTTAAAAAAATCGTAGAACCAGTTTTCGAGAAAATCGCAAAAAAGTGAAAAATTACACGTATAAACTAGTACTTCCGGTTGACCGATTTTGATGAAAGTGTTCACGTCCGGTCCGGTAGTGGTATGCAACTTAAGTTTCAAGTTTCAATTTCGTACGATGTTCCGTTCTTGAGATATTTTGTTCACACAGACCAAACGCTAAAAACATGTTTTTTGGGTTCAGGAGGGGTCTGAAAACGTGTAGATCCGATGAAAACTCGATTTCTTGAAATCGACATGAAAACAATACTTTCCTTCCTATATATATTCATAGAGGAAAGAGAAAGTAATAGTTTGTTTTTGTATTTACTCCGGTTTTGCAAACAATAAAAGTTCACTTTCAATATATTTACTTAATTTATTAATTTACATCAATTTTCTAATAACTTAATTAAGCATTTAACAAAGTTATTTTACGTTCCCCCTAATAAAGTGTTATTTTTACTTTCTCTTGCCTATATAAAAATATGTATAGGAAGGAAAGTATTGTGTTCATGTCGATTTTTCGAAATCGAGTTTTCACCGGATCTATACGTTCTCAGACCCCCTCAACCCAAAAAACATGTTTTTTTAGCGATTGGACTGCGTGTGAACAAAATATCTCAAGAACAGAACATCGTACGAACTTGAAACTTGAAACTTAAGTTACATACCACTACCGGACCCGACACGAACATTTTCATCAAAATCAGTCAACCGGAAGTAGTAGTTTATTCGTATAATTTTTCACTTTTTTGCGATTTTCTCAAAAACTGGTCCTACGATTTTTTTAAAAATCGCCTGGTTTACTACATTTCTTATGCTCTACAATATAGGGTAGGCGCCATGTTTGCTGAAATTCTGCGTGAGGCTGTTTTTACGTAAAAAAAATTTCTTTTTAAGATTACGGCTTTAATATAAATTTTAGCGCAAAACGTTACATTATAAAAGTTGTAGAGAATGTAAAATTCTACAACTTTTATTTCAAACATTTTTTTGTATAACGCTTAGTTTAGCGGTAATTTGCGATTTTCTGTTTTGTTTCTCACGAAAACGTGAGAAAAACCGATTTTTTTAACATTTCGGTCTTAGTATGCATTTTACGACAAAAGTGTATATAATAAAAGTTATAGAAAATTAAAAGATCTACAACTTTTGTTTAGAGCATTTTTCTCTACAGAGCCTAGTTTAGCGTGAAAGCGTGATTTTCCGTATTTTTAAGCCAAACTGAGTTCGATTGTCATTTTGCGTCATTCACTCATGATTAAAATAAGATTATGTTTTTGAGGTTAGTTTTTGTTTATTTCTAATATTTTATTAATAATGTTAGGTTTATTATTAATTATTTGCATTGGCAAGAGAAAGTTGTGTGAGTGTTTCACACCAGATTTTTTACTTTCTCTTGCCAACTATATGAATATATAGAAAGGAAAGTATTGTTTTCATGTCCATTTTAAAGAAATCGAGTTTTCACCGGATCTATACGTTTTCAGACCCCCTGAACCCACACAAACATGTTTTTACCGATTGGTCTGTGTGCGTGTGTGTGCGCGCGCGCGCGAAAAAATTTATATAATAAAAGTTGTAGAGAATTAAGAAACCTACAGTTTTTATTTCTAACACTTTTTGTATAACGCTTAGTTTAGCAGTAATTAGCAATTTTCTGTTTTTTTCTCACGAAAACGTGAGAAAAATCGATTTTTTAAAGATTTCGGCTTAGTATGCATTTTATAATAAAAGTGTATATAATCAAATTTATAGAAAATCAAAAGATCTGCAACTTTTATTTAAAACATTTTTCTCTACAGATCCTAGTTTGGCATGAAAGAGTGATTTTCGGTATTTTTAAGCCAAACTGAGGTTGATTTTCATTTTGCGTCTTTCATATATGATTAAAATAAGGTTATGTTTATTGAGGTTAGTTGTGTTGTTTATTTCTAATGTTTTATTACTAATGTTAGGTTATATTGTTTAAATTATTTGCTTTGGCATGAGAAAGTTGTGTGAGTGTTTCACACCAGATTTTTGTAGTAAGTAGTCCGCGACGGCACCGTCCGCCCGTCGGCAGTCGCACATTGGGACATTAGGAAAGCTAAACCGTTTGGATGTAAGCCGCTTCGGCGGCGTGGCAATTTACCGCCCGTTGGCAACGGGCCAAATACTCGCAGACCTCTCTTATAGGAAGGAGAGTTTCTCATCCGATATAACAAAACATATCAGTGGCAGTGGCAGGCTGGCTAATTATAAATAAAAACAAAAGGATTAGGAAGATGGGGCAGTCTAATTAGGTGTATTCGAGTGGGTTTTAAGAGATAATCCTTTTTATTAATTAATTACCAGCCAACTGAATCAATTAAATTTAAATATATAACTAATTAATTACAACATAATGAGAGAGAGAGAGAGAGAGAGAGAAAGAGAGAGTGAGAGAGAAAGAGAGAGTGAGTGAGAGAGAGAATGACAGAGAGTGGGTGAGTGAGTGAGTGAGAGTGAAAGAGAGAGAGTGAGAGAGACAGAGAGAGGGAGAGAGAGAATGACAGATAGTAAGAGAGAGAGAGAGAGAGAGATTGAAATTAGTAATAGAGTAATTGGAATGGAATAACAGCTAATTGGTATGCAGCTAATGTATAGAGAGGGCAGGGCATGTGAGAGGGCTTCCTGATTTGCCTTTTTCATTGTCAGCCACTCACTTACTTTTTTATACGTTTTATTGTACAACTGTACATCATCTGCCTGCCGTAAAAGGAAATGAAAGAAAATATAAAGAAAGATAACAAACACACACTATGTTTGGGGGCCACATTGTCATTCTATTGCGGACCGTACACGATCATTAATAATGTCATTCCCTTATCACAATGACATTATTACTGACCGTCTACGGTTGACAAAGCTGGAATGATTCTCAGTAATGATGCGAATCCGGATTTTCTGATTTCGTTGCTTCATTACTGCGGCAGAGTGGGGATAATGTCAGTAATAATGACCGTGTACGGAGCATGCATCATTCCTTCATCATTATTTAGTTAAGTTTGTAGCGTGGTGCAGTAAACATGAAAGACGAAACTGAAGTATATGTCGCGAGTGAAGTGGTTAGTAATCTAGAAGAGAGCAAAGATAGTACCGATGTTCTTCTAAATTTTATTGAAACATAAATGAGACTCTTCCAGAACTTTTGAATCCTTCTTGCGCATTATATTTAAATAAGACAAAGAGGAATCAAGCGTTGGATAAACTTTTAAACATATATAAAACCATTAAACCGGGGGCTACACGTGCTGATGTTAGGCGGAAAATAAATACACTGCGATGTAATTATAGGAAAGAACTGAAGAAAATTCTTACATCTCGGAGATCGGGATGTAGTACGGATGAAGTGTACAAGCCGACATCAAACTTCAGGTCTTCAAAATTTCATCCTGTTGCGAGATACGTTAAAGTTAATGCTAGTCTTTCAGACACTGGTATACTTTCCCTCATATTTGTATCCTTCCTTTTCAAAAATGGCTCAACCAATCGTAACAATTCACCGAAAGTTTCTTCGTTCATGAGAAAGTAGTTTTTATAATCCTCGGGTTCTGTTGCCCTAACTTCTCTGAGCAACACAACGTGGGAATGCTCACGGTTTTTTAGCCAGGTTTTCATCCAGCGTCGACGTTCAACATTACACTTTAAGCTTAATCCTAAAATTAGAGCAACACACGCTTTCTTACGCGAATCCATTACTGGTACTTGTTAGGTAACCCAAGTAGTAATGAAGTAAAACTATTGTCATTATTACTGATGGTGTACGGCTACAAAAAAATGATGCGGTAATGAAGCTTGAATTTTCGAAGTAATGACATTTCTCGTAATGACATTATTAATGATCGTGTACGGTCCGCATATAGCCTATACACAGTCTATGGGACACGTCATTCAATACACAGTCTATGGGACACACCATTATATTTCTAGCAGACTCTTATCTACTAAAAACAAAATTGTCATCTGGAAACAATACGTACACTTTGTACAGGGTGATTCATTTAAAAGTAGCCCGCCGCTCGAGTAATTTTCATATGCTGTATTGGCAGAACTGATCGCGATGTGATCGACTGACCTTTATACTACAATTTATATCATTATTTAATTATTATATTATTGTTGTTTAGGTGATCAGCCTGTAGGCTGGTTTGAATATGTAGAGGTTTTACTAAGTAAAACAAGTAAAGAGGTGGTTTAACATTGCCTTCCTCACCGAGTGGAAAAGTACGCCTATCAGAATACCGGGCCCTCTGAAAAACACATATTTTCCACTCTGTAAATGACACCTTCACTTCATTCACCACAGGGTCTGGCTGTACAATGAAATTCATTACTTTCAGAGGAAATAACTGTGATTAGTGTCTTTTACACCTCTACCTCTTCTGTTCTTAAATGATTCACTCATTTAATTGGCTGACCATGTGTTAAGAAAAAGAACTATTTATTTTAGCCCTGCAACGAACAGATTGAGTGTAAAAAATTTGACACTCCACCTGTCTGTTATGGGCAGATTATATTATTATAGAGTACAATTTTTCCAAGCAAGATGGTGCAACATGTCACACGTCTCGCCAGTCCCTATCTCATATCAATCAGGCTTTTCCCATGCCAGTTGTTAGTAAAGATTTGTGGCCTCCTCGTTCACCCGATTTGAGTATGTGCGATTTTTTTCTACGGGGTTATTTAAAAGGAACCGTTTACCAAATAAACACCCGCAGTATAAACGAGCTAAAGAATAACATCGTGGCAGCCATTCAAGCTATAGACGTTTCCGTATTGCGTCGTGTGTGCATTAATAACATTGAACGAACGCAAAAATGTGTAAGCGTTCAAGGACGCCACTTTCAGCATCTACTGTAAAGGTGAAGTTGAAATTTGTTTATAAATTTGTAAATAAATATGTAAAATTATGTATTAAGTAATTCTATTTATTCATTTACTATTTGAACCCACCGGGTTGGTCTAGAGGTAAAGTCGTTGCCAAAATCAGCTGTTTAACAGCTGATTTTCAAAGACGAAGGTTCCTGGTTGAAATCCTAGTAAAGGTAGTTACTTTTATATGGATTTGAATGGTAGAGAGTGGTTGTGGGTGTAGTTAGATGGTAACCATAGACTACTGTGTGTGTGTGTGTGTGTCTGTAGAAGACTACACCACCTCATTTACACCTCCCTCATACACATCATCCTCATCTCATTGCTTATTGTTCTCAATTAAACAGATTGCAACGTACAATTCAACGTACGTCGCACGATTCTACACACATTAAGGATTAAAAAAAAATGTACTATTTCAATCCAATTGAGTGCCGAAGGCCGCGCTGTTAAACGCAGCGGGCTACTTTTAAATGAATCACCCTGTACCATTTAAGAAGAAGAGATAATGAATAAGATTGTTAGTTACCTGGGTGGATTGGGGTCGTCCGTGTTCTGTCTCCTGAATGCGGTGACAGTGGCCACCGTGTGCTTTGGATTCACGTCGACACTCATGTTCCACGCTTCCGGAGAACTGCACTCGCCGCCCAACAACTTCAATCCGCTTTTCACTCTCGCCCTGTAACATACACAATCAGTGACACTCTATTCAGTGTACAAATACACTGATTACTTCAGTGTACACTCTACACTCAAATCTCATAAATACCACAAACAAAGGAGAATTCTGGAAATGGACATTAACACTTTGGAGACGACAACCGTACGTGAGGCGGCCGTGATGATATACACCGAGTGACGGCAAACGTATCTCATACGGGCACAACAATATACAGTCCGGCCGCATTGGCCGGATTGGCGCAGTTGGTAACGTGCTCGCCTCTCATCATGCGGTCCTGGGTTCGAATCCCACTCAGGCACGGCATATTTTCATACGTTACAAAAAATCATTTCATCCTCCATTGTACTATAGTTACACCCCAACGTCGTCACTAATGACCTCAGCAGTTGATGCGACGTTGAACAAACAAATATATACAGTCCAGCCTCTGTTAGTTTGTTTCTAATGTAAACAAATAATGACGTCACTGAGCATGCGCATTATGTAAAAATGTGAACACGCTGATTAAAAAGTAACAACAAAATACTTTCAAAAGTATTTAAATACAAAATACTTTTAAAGTATTTTTCTAT
Organism: Catonia carolina; assembly: GCA_035578175.1. Lineage (NCBI taxonomy): Eukaryota > Metazoa > Arthropoda > Insecta > Hemiptera > Achilidae > Catonia > Catonia carolina. The sequence continues at coordinate 1,988,496 of JAQMRL010000034.1, forward strand.
ATGAAATTGTTATGCCTACATCATATCACAACTGATATTTTTAGTACTTTAAGTACTTATAATTTAAAAAATAGTTAACTTAATAAGAATACGACATCCGTAAAGTGGCAGACTCTAGCGTGCACCCTGTAGTAGGTGGCTTTTGTTTGTTGACAGACACTAGGAGGAGGAGGAGGAGCAAACTAAGGACAGCTCAACTGTACACTCAAATCTCATAAACACCACAAACAAAGAAGAATTCTCCAGAAGGACAGAAATTAAAAAGTGTAAGTGTAAATAATAAATAGAAATAACGTTATACAAAAAAATGTTTGAAATAAAAGTAGTAGAATTTTAAATTCTCTACAACTGTTATTACATAAATGTATACGCTTAAATTAATATTAAAGCCGTAATCTTAAAAACACAAATTTTTTACGTAAAACAGCCATACCAAGAATTTCAGCAAACATGGCGCCTACCCTATCTTGTAGAGCATAAAAAATTAAGTAAATGAGGCAATTTAAAAAAAATCGTAGGACAAGTTTTTGAGAAAATCGCAAAAATGTGAAAAATTACACGAGTTAACTACTACTTCCGTTTGACCGATTTTGATGAAAATGTTCGTGGCGGTCCCGGTAGTGGTATGTAACTTAAGTTTCAAGTTTCAAATTCGAACGATGTTCCGTTCTTGAGATATTCTGTTCACACACACACACACACAAGCGCGCGCGCGCGCAGAGAGAGAGAGAGAGACTGACACTCAGACCAATCGCTAAAAACTTGTTTTGTTGGGTTGAGGGGGTCTGAAAACGTGTAGATTCGGTGAAAACTCGATTTCTTGAAATCGACATGAAAACAATACTTATTTCCTATATATTCATTTAGGCAAGAGAAACTAAAAAAATAGAAAAGGGACAAATGAGTCCTCTTACAAATCAAACACGATATAATAAAGAGCACTCATCAATGAAATTGTTACTAAAGAAAAGACGTTAGCTACAGTACTTTGTCACTGTAGAATGGAAAGCCTGCCTACAGATTACAGAAGAGAGGGCTAAAAACAAACTGAAACTGCCTGTAACTGTACAAGAGAGAGAGAGATAACAATGAACGAGGACCTATTCAAATAAGTTAACCGAGTTAGAAAGAAAACTGCGGAAAATAGAAGAAAAGTCAGGGAACTAGCGAGAACCGAGTTAAAAGGAAAAAAGATTTAATTGGAAGATTTCAAGTGTAGGATTTATTCGCAACTTTATCCTGCAGCCCACTTTACTAGTTCTGTCTCGTTCCAATCGCTTGGGATAAACAAAGACAGACTTATAGTAGACAATTGAGTGCCATGTAACGCGGAGAAATTCAATGGCCCACTCTCAGATCTCTCCGACAACAAAAAAACAAACCAACGGAAAATGGGAAAACTAAAAGTTAATTTTCCTTTTATTTTCTTCTACTCGACATTCTTTACACTCGTAGAAAACACATAATAGTATTCTACAGGGTGATTTTTTAGTCCTGTTACCCAATTGTTAATATCTGGTAATTTTTTTCTAAGAAAGGGATATTTTGTTTTGTGACACAAAGTTGGTAGCCCTACTCAACCGGTATAGATACGACAGTTTGAGTTGATTCTCCTTGAGTTGTGTTACGAACAGAATGTCTTTTACCCTACAACAACGGGTTTTCATTCTTGAACAATATTTTGCTACAAAATCGTATGCGAGTGTAAAAGAATCATTTCTAATTAAATTTTTTGGTGTTCCTCCATTCTATTCTAGTCAATTTCTAGGCTAACTAACTGATTTTTAGAGGCAGGTATTGTTTGCAGCAGAAAACGTAGTGGTCGACCAACTCTCTTGGCAGATGACGTTAAGAGAATGTGAAAACAAGATTGCTCAATTCTCCATGGAAAAGTTTACAAAAACTTTCCTCGCATGCTGATTTGTCATGTTCGAGTGCTCAGAAAGCTGCTAAAAAATTGAAATTGTATCCGTATCACATACGATTAGTTCTAGAGCTTCAGCCTCCAAATTTAAACAAGAGATTGTTTTAGGATAAAAGACATTCTGTTCGTAGCACGACCGGAAATGGCACAAAATTTTACACAGCTCAAGGAGAATCAACTCACACTGCCATATCCATACTGGTTGAGTAGGGCTACCGACTTAGTGTCACAAAACAAAATTTATTTTTTTTAGAAAAATATTACCAGACATTAACAATTGGGTAACAGGACTAAAAAATCACCCTGTAGTATTCTACACTACATTTAGGCCTACTGTATCTTCTACCTTTACGTTCTTCAGTACAGCACGTAACGTACAAGTGGAAAAGTCGTCTCTCCCACCCCCACCCACCAGCCACTCAAGGTGATCTCCCTAAACAACCCCATGCCAACTAATTATAGTCCAGCCTCTCTTAGTTTCCTCCTAATGAAAACAAATAATGACGTCACTGAGCATCCGCATTGTATCAAAATGTGTACACGCTGATTAAAAAGTAACAACAAAATACCTTAAAAAGTATTTTTCTAAATGAAATATTTAGACCTATATCATACCATGACTGATGTTTTTAGTACTTTAAGTGCTTATAATTTAAAATATAGTTAACTTAATAGGAATACAACATCCGTAAAGTCGCAGACTGTAGCGTGCACCTTGTAGCAGCTGGCTTTTGTTTGTTGACAGTAGGAGCAAACTAAGAATGGCTCAACTGTAGAGTCTGTCTATGCTAATAGTACTCCGACGTAGGCAACCGGCAATACAAGTGAGCATGCGTATTAATTAAAAATACGCACAGCATGATCAAAAACCAAATTCCATACAACACTAATTTATTCGCTCTAAGCTTAATATAACAAAAACACGTTCAATTCATTTGTTAGAAAATATTTTATAAATCGAACTTTAGTTTTCCATTAATAACTAAAACTTTTACTATTATTATTCTTACACTGTTATTTTTCGTTACATTATTTACTATAATTACATTATTATTTATGATTAGTAGGTTTTTATTATAGACTCAGTTTTATTTTATTTTTGGTCACAAGTAATTGTATAAGACTAATGCGCTTGAATTATAACAGGAGAGTAAACAATTGCAGTGATTCGTTGTTTATCATTTCATATCATTAAAATAATAATTAATGTCTGTGACTAGTTTAATACAACTGTTTGCACTTGCCCTTGTTTAACTCATTTTTGGTGTCATCAGTTAGTATCTTTTGGAATTGTATCGGTTAGTTTCGATTTTCTTCGTAGACTGAAGTTGAAAAGTTTTGTAAACTGTGTTTAGTTAACATGCGTGATAGTTAATGTGTTGAGTTTTTGAAACATAAAAGTGGTAAACATTAAAAAGTAGACAAAAATTGTTTTGTTAAATGTAACGGTTAAAATAATTAATTAAGGAGTCTCTTTCTGAAACTACAATAATTACAAGTAATCTGAACGCAACAACAATTAACAAACGCTTAAAGGATAATGTTTATTTTAGCTGGATGTAGATATTTTAATGATGGAACGTAGTGCAAGATAATATTGTCAGGTGGAGAGAGAGAGAGAGAGAGGTAGATGATACGCACGCACCAACTAGTGTAAAACTTTCATTTAGGGCAGAGTATAGGTGCATGCCTCCTCCCTCACGCGGAGTACTCTTGAGACAGTAGAAACACGCTTACTAACATTTACGTGCTTTAGTACAGCACGTAACGTACAAGTGGAAAAGTCGTCTCTCCCACCCCCACCCACTCAAGGTGATCTCCCTAAACAACCCCATGCCAACTAATTACGCCTACAACCCTTTTAAAAACCCTTCCAAATGAAAAACAGCTTACTTGACTACAAACATTGATTTACAAATTAGGAAAAATTTCTTAAAACATTACGTTCGGATTGTAGCATTATACGGGAGTGAAACGTGGGTGATAGGGGCTGTAGAAAAGAAGAGGATAGAAGTTTTTGAAATGTGGTGTTATAGGAAAATGTTAAAGATTAGGTGGGTGGACAAAATAAGTAATTTAGAGGTTGTTAGATGTGAGTGGATGAAAGAAGAGAGAAGTATATGGGGAAGGATGTTACCAGAAGAAGGGGGGGGTAGGCTAGTGGGCCATATCTTAAGACATCTATCAATAGTGGAGGGTAATATTGAGGGAGAGGCAAAGATTAAGGATATGTAAAGCAAATCACAAAAGATGTAGGGTGCTACAGGTATGTACATATGAAACGACTTGCGCAAGATAGAACAGGTTGGAGAACTGGATCAAACCAGTCGAGAGACTGATGACAACAAAAAAATCTGGTGTGAAACACTCACACGACTTTCTCTTGACAATTCAAATAATGTCCAATACAACCTAACATTAGTAATAAACAAAAAATTAAACTCAAAAAATATAACCTTATTTTAATCATGAGTAAAAGACGCAAAATGAAAATCGACCTGTTTGGCTTAAAAATACGGAAAATTACTCTTTCACGCTAAATTAGGCTCTGTAGAGTAAAATGTATTAAATAAAAATTACAGATCGTTCAATTTCCTATAAATTTGATTATATTCACTTTTGTCGTAAAATGCATACTAAGGCCGAAATCTTAGAAAAATCGATTTTTCACACGTTTTCGTGAGAAAAAAATAGAAAATTGCTAATTACCGCTAAACTAAGCGTTATGTTTGAAATAAAAGTTGTAGGGTTTTAAATTCTCTACAACATTGATTATAAATTTTTTGCGGTAAAATGCATATTAAAGCCGCAATAATAAAAAAACAATTTTTTTACGTGAAAACAGCCTGACCAAGAATTTCAGCAAACATGGCGCCTACCCTATCTTGTAGAGAATAAAAAATTGAGTAAATGAGGCGATTTTTAAAAAACTCGTAGGACCAGTTTTTGAGAAAATCGCAAAGAAGTGAAAAATTATACGAATAAACTACTACTTCCGGTTGACCGATTTTGATGAAAATGTTCGTGTCGGGTCCGGTAGTGGTATTTAACTTAAAATTCAAGTTTGAAGTTCGTACGATGTTCCGTTCTTGAGATATTCTGTTCACACACACACACACACACACACACACACACACACACAGAGACAGACCAATAGGTAAAAAGCAGTAGTGTGTGTGTGGGTGTGAGGGTGTCTGTTTAGGTGTATATAATGGGTGAAGAGTGTATTTGTTAAAATCGACATGAAAACAATACTTTACTTCCTATCCTATATATTCATACAGGCAAGAGAAAGTAAAAAAGTGTTATGGTGTAATTTTAAAACAAACAGGTTAATTATTTTAATTTAGCCTCGTCACTTGACATAAGTGACATTTTGTTCATTAACTACATTGGCAAGAGAAAATCGTGTGAGTGGTTTGACACCGGAATTTTTTTTAGAAAAGAATAAAAGGAGATTTGTTTTAGATGTTGTAACGGAACGGAGAAGGTGGATAGTGATCGATGTAAAAATAAATATTTCACAGGAAAAGAAGATAAGAAATGAAGGAAGGGTTGAAGGGGTGGGGGGTTAGATGGAATAATGCAGCAGCAAGCAGAGCTTACACTAGAGGAGATGATTTCTAACTAAAAATACAATACTGAATATATTATTTATTTATTTATTTATTATGTACATAGAATAAAAGAGAGAGAGAGTGAGAGAGAGAGAGAAGGGTTAAAATAGAATATAGGTGAACAAGGCAGCCTATATAAAATGTAGTACTTTGTGTGTGTAGGTGGATATATTTACCCTACAGCTAGTGACACAGTGAGAGACAGAGAGAGAGAGAGAGAACGAGAGAGAAAAAGAACGAGAGAAAAGTGAGAGAGAGAGAAAGAGAGAACGAGAGAGAAAAGTGAGAGAGAGAAGGAGAAAGAGAGAGAGAGGAGAGAGAGAGTGAGAGACAGACAGTGATAGAGAGAGAGAGAGAGAAAAAGAGAAGAAAATAGAGACAGAAAGAGAGAAAGAGAGAGAGAGAGAGAGAGAAGAAAAAAGAGAGATAAAGAGAAAAAGAAAGAGGGAGAAAGAGAGAGAGTGAGAGAGAGAACAGTTTCCCCTGACTGAAGGGAGGCAGTAGTAGTAGTAGGTAGCACTTTGTACGTTGCAAGGCGAAGGCGAAAGCGGAGGCGGAGCCGTAGTTGTATCAAGGGAGAGAATTTGGATTTGCATTTGCATACAACTGGAGGTGAATGAAAACGCAAAACGCGACAACCACTCCAAACCATCCCCAAATCTCTTATTCTAATCCATACAAATATACAGGGTCGCACTAAAATCATCTGACAATTTAACTGCACATACTCACACGACTTTCTCTTACAAATTTAGCTACATAATAAAACATATTTTATAAACTATGTAAAACAAAAAATATCACCTGATTTTAATTACGAGTAAATGATGCATAATTAAAATCACCTCTGTTCCACTTACACTATACAAATATACAGGGTCGCACAAAAATCATCGCCCAATTTAACTACACATACTCTCACGACTTTCTCTTACAAATGTAAAATGTAAAATCACCTCTGTTCCACTTACACTAGGCTCTACATTTCTCAATGTCACAGTTTTAAAATATACCATTTTTTACCGATTATAAAAAATCAAAAAATCATTAAATTGCCGCTAAAACAAGCGTTGTACAAAAAATGTAATAAACAAAAGTTGTAGGTTTTTAAACGTTGTATTCAATATATACATACAATTTTGCTCTACATTTTTGGGCTAAATATTATTAAGGCCGTAATCTTTAAAAAAAAACTATTTCTACGAAAGCACAGTCTCCTCAAGAATTTAGCAGACATGGCGCTTACCAAATCATGTAGAGCGTAAAATTGTTGTAAATTAGGCGATTTTATAAAAAAATCGTACGAGCAGTTTTTTAGGAAATCACAAAAACGTGAAAAATTACACGAATAAACTACTACTTCCGGTTGCCCGATTATCATGTACCAATCCGACGTAACTTACTACAATGAAAGATTGTCAATGACTCGTCCCACTCACCACTTCACCACGCAGAGGCAAGTTATCGCCGGTGGCGTGACGTTGATATTCACGCTTCCTTTTGCAGTGGAAAGGTGAAACAACTTTTGAATCACCCATTACGTAGCCTATGGTAGATGATAATGTAATCGGAAGAAAAGCACAGACAGATAAACAGATCTGATGTTGCGAAAAGGGGAATCGTAAGAGCGGTTTTTAAGGAAATCACAAAAACGTGAAAAATTACACGAATAAACTACTACTTCCGGTTGCCCGATTATCATGTACCAACCCGGAGTAACTTACTACAATGAAAGATTGTAAATGACTCGTCCCTCTCTCCGCTTCACCACGCAGAGGGAAGTTTTTTCTTTATACTATTATTCCTAATTTGTGTACGTTGCAATCTGTTCAATTTAGAACAATAAGCAACCCAATGAGATGAGGATGATGTGTTTACGAGGTGTAGTCTTGTACAGACCCAGGTCGACCATTCCTGAGAGAGTATGGTTAATTGATCCCCAACCATCAAAGTACACCAACAACCACTGTCTAGTATTCAAATCCGTATAAAAGTAACTACCTTTACTAGGATTTACACCAGGAACCTTCGTCTTTGAAAATCAGCTGTTAAACAGCTGATTTTGGCGACGACTAAACCTCTAGACCAACCCGGTGGGTTAAAGGCAAGTTATCGCCGGTGGCGTGACGTTGATAGACAGTCACGCTTCCTTTTGCAGTGGAAAAGTGAAACAACTTTAGAATCACCCGTTACATAGCCTACGGTGGATGATAATACATATATAATGTAATCGGAAGAAAAGCACAGACAGACAGACAAACAGATCGGAAGAGGGGAGGGTGAACCGTGAGTTTCCAACTTCGCCCGATGTATAATAGGCTAGCCGTTACTTAATTTTCAATTCCTTGTTCAAACAAGACAGTGCACATTGTTTTAACCCACCGCCTTCTTACGTACCTCCTCTATCCATATTGAAAGCAACGAATAAATTCAAATCGCAGTTGTCAGCAAAGTTGCTCGATTCACAATTTTATTATTGCAATTTCCCAAATTCGATTGCGGCTAGGGAAGAACTGGAGTAAAAACCCTACAAAAAAATCTGGTGTGATACACTCACACAACTTTCTCTTGCCAAGGCAAATAATTAACAATAAACCTAACATTAGTATTAAAACATTAGAAATGAACAAAAAACTAACCTCAAAAAACATTAGTGAAATACGCAAAATTAAAATCGACCTCAGTTTAGCTTAAAAATACGGAAAATCGCTCATATACGCTAAACTAGACACTTTACAAAAAAATTCTCAAAATAAAAGTTGTAGATAATTTAATTTCCTATAAATTTTATTTTATACACTTTTGTCGTAAAATGCATTCTAAGGCCGAAATCTTAAAAAAATCAATTTTTCACACGTTTTCGTGAGAAAAAAACAGAAAATCGCAAATTACCGCTAAACTAAGCGTTATACAAAAAATCGTTTGCAATAAAAGTTGTAGAATTTTTAATTCTCTACAAATTTTATTATATAAAGTTTTGCGCTAAAATGCATATTAAAGCTGTAATCTTAAAAAAACAACGTTTTTACGTAAAAACAGCCTCACGCAGAATTTCAGCAAACATGGCGCCTACCCTATCTTGTAGAGAATAAAAAATTGAGTAAATAAGGCGATTTTTAAAAAAATCGTAGGACCAGTTTTTGAGAAAATCGCAAAAAAGTGAAAAATTATACGAATAAACTAGTACTTCCGGTTGACCGATTTTGATGAAAATGTTCGTGTCGGGTCCGGTAGTGGTATGTAACTTAAGTTTCAAGTTTCAAGTTCGTACGATGTTCCGTTCTTGAGATATTCTGTTCACACACAGACACACACACACACACACAGACCAATCGGTAAAAACATGTTTGTGTGGGTGTGAGGGGGTCTGTTTAGGTGTATAGTGGTGGGTGTTGAGTGTATTTGTTGTGATGGACATGAAAACAATACTTTCCTTCCTGGCAAGAGAAAGTAAAAAGGAAAGTTAGGCCTATCTACGGTCTATATAAGAATCAAACGGCTTGTCACCGGATGGCGGCGACATTAAGTGGTGAGGTAAAAACCTTTTATTGTTGGTGGCCCTGAAAAGGGCCGTTTAAGCGTCGGTCGTAGTGGTGGTGGCGGTCGAGGAGCTGGGCGACACGGCGCGTCATCGTCCAGCGGAGACGTCATCTTCTTCTTCTCTGGCAGTAGTGCTGTGATGGCTGGTTCTTTGGGTCCGGTGGGCGTAAGGCTCGGTCGAGGGACCGCTGTGGGCGATGACGGGTCGGCGAGCGGAAACATCTCATCTTCTCTCTTGCGGGGTCGTCGATTAGTCTTCGCTGGAGTCCTGTGGCCGTGTGCCGTGGTGGACATCTTGTCTGCTGTCTGGTTCAAAGTGAATCCCTCGGTGTCTGGATCGGAATAGAATCTTCTCGGCTCAGTGCAGCGCTCTTTATACAGTATAGTTGCCGAGAGCGCTGTGGTAGAGGACGGTGACTGGCTCGGCCTTGATAACAAAGGCCTCTGTCGGTACACCGCCAAAGGGCCTGCCGTGCCGACAAGGCCGGGAGAACTATTGAAGGCCGGCAACACAGTAAATGATTAATTAGAAGGAAGGAGTGGCGGTGACCGGCTGTTTACATTAAAGGGAGTACGAAAAAGAAGCTGCTCTAAGAAAATGTGTATGACAACGATATCAAGGTATCGTAGTATTAGGTGAGAACTGAAGGATATCTAAAATCGAACGGATAAGATCATGATAATGGATTACTTCATGTCAATTTAATAAGAACAAAATAAAAGTGTTGTGCAGCAGCAAGAGTGGTTTAGAAGAGATGGGAAATGCAAAGTAGGCGACGAAAACATACAGCAAGTTGGGGAATTCTGCTATCTAGGGAGTAAAATAACAAAGTATAGTAGAAGCACAAGTAGGATTGCTAAAAAAGCCTTTGAAAGGCAAAACAGTTTACCGACTATAAACAATGTCTTAAAGATTAGGAAAAATTTCTTTAAACACTGTATTTGGATTGTAGCATTATACGGGAGTGAAACGTGGGTGATAGGGGCTGTAGAAGGCAGAGGATAGAAGCTTTTGATATGTGGTGTTATATTGATATGTGTGTGTGTGTGTGTATATACAAAATATCTCAAGAACGGAACATCGTAAGAACTTGAAACTTGAAACTTAAGTTACATACCACTACCGGACCCGACACGAACATTTTCATCAAAATCGGTCAACCGGAAGTAGTAGTTTATTCGTGTCATTTTTCACTTTTTTGCGATTTTCTCAAAAACTGGTCCTACGATTTTTTTTAAAATCGCCTGGTTTACTCAATTTTTTATTTTCTACAAGATAGGATAGGCGTCATGTTTGCTGAAATTCTTGGTGAGGCTGTTTTCACGTAAAAACAAAGTTATTTTTTAAGATTATGGCTTTAATATGTATTAAGTTATAGCGCAAAAAATTTATATAATAAAAAATGTAGAGAATTTAAAATTCTACAACTTTTATTTGAAACATTTTTTGGTAAGTTATAACGCTTAGTTTAGCGGTAATTAGCGATTTTCTGTTTTTTCTCACGAAAATTCTATGCTTCTATGCCACACTGGGTAAAAAAGGGTTAAGTTGCTGTAACTTAGACAATTTTTGAGAAAAAATTCTGAATTTTGTATCAAATTGGTTAGAATTCAATGGTAAATATTAAAAGAGTAACAGATCCTAACATAAAATTTTCGACGTGAGGTCCCTTTTCGGATTCCGGTTCACATTTCGAAACTTGTCGGGAGAGTATGTTGAGGTAAAGTCCAGCCTCTCTTAGTTTGCTCCTAATGTAAACAAATAATGACGTCACTGAGCATGCGCATTATATAAAAATGTGTACACGCTGATTAAAAAGTAACAACAAAATACTTTCAAAAGTATTTTAATACAAAATACTTTTAATAGTATTTATATAAATGAAACTGTTAGGCCTACATCATATCATGATTGATGTTTTAAGTAGTTATAATTTAAAAAATAGTTAACTTAATAGGAGGAATAGGATAGTTGTAAAGTGGTGGAGTGTAGCGTGCACCCTACAGGGTAGTAGGTGGATTTTGTTTGTTGACAGACACTAGGAGGAGGAGGAGGAGGAGCTAACTAACAACGGCTCAACTGTATTATGAAATAGGAGAAAATCTGGTGTGAAACACTCACACAACTTTCTCTTGCCAATGCAAATAATTAACAATAAACCTAACATTAGTAATACAACATTAGATATAAACTAAAAACTAACCTCAAAAACATAACCTTATTTTAATCATGAGTGAAAGACGCAAAATGAAAATCGAACTCAGTTTGGCTTAAAAATACGAAAAATCACTCTTTCACGCTAAACTAGAAACTGTACAAAAAATGCTTAAAATAAAAGTTGTAGATCTCTTAATTTCCTATAAATTTTATTTTATACACTTTTGTCGTAAAATGCATTTTAAGGCTGAAATCTTAAAAAAATAGATTTTTCACACGTTTTCGTGAGAAAAAAACAGAAAATTGCTAATTACCGCTAAACTAACCGTTATACAAAAAAATGTTTGAAATAAAAGTTGTAGAATTTTACATTCTCTACAACTTTTAGTAGGCCTACATAACGTTTTTCGCTAAAATTCATATTAAAGCCGCAATCTTAAAAAGAAAATGTTTTTACGTAAAAACAGCCTCACCCAGAATTTCAGCAAACATGGCGCCTACCCTATCTTGTAGAACATAAAAAATGTAGTAAACCAGGCGATTTTTAAAAAAATCGTAGGACCAGTTTTTGAGAAAATCGCAAAAAAGTGAAAAATTACACGAATAAACTACTACTTACGGTTGACCGATTTTGATGAAAATGTTCGTGTCGGGTCCGGTAGTGGTATGTAACTTAAGTTTCAAGTTTGAAGTTCGTACGATGTTCCGTTCTTGAGATATTCTGTTCACACACACACACACACACACAGACCAATCGCTAAAACCATGTTTTTTGGGTTCAGGGGGTCTGAAAACGTGTAGATCCGGTGAAAACTCGATTTCTAAAAATCGACATGAAAACAATACTTTCCTTCCTATATATTCATATAGGTAAGAGAAAGTAAAAATTATAACTAATGTCACGGTACACCTCTACATCTGTTCTGTTGGTAAATTCTTCACTTAATACTCCATTGGGTGACCCCATCTGATAAGAGAGAGAAGTAACTTTTTGTGGCCGTGGAAGTAGCAGATGGAATGGAAATAATTATAGTTCAGCTGTTCTTAGTTTGCTCCTCCTCCTCCTCCTAGTGTCTGTCAACAAACAAAAGCCACCTACTACCCTGTAGGGTGCACGCTACACTCCACCACTTTACAACTATCCTATTCCTCCTCCTATTCAGTTAACTACACTAGACTCTCAAAAATCCGGATCGCACTAGTCCGGACTCCGGATAGTCCGGAGGATGATTTTTTTTTTTTACTTTATTTTCTGAGAAAATTTACAACTTTTAAATTAACAACCAGTAAAAAGTTTTCATGGGATTGGCCCAATGAAATCAGTGGGGAGACTTTATCGGTGAACGAAGACGCTGTTCCTGAATTTAAGACCTTACTCTTTAAAATCCTTGACGAAGAAGGAATTTCCGGTGACCAGCTGTATAATTGCGACGAGACTGGTCTGAACTATAAAATGTTGCCCACGAAAACTCTCGCATCCAAAAAAGAAGCTTCAGCCTCGGGCTATAAAAAAAGCAAGGGAACGGGTTACGGTGTTGGCTTGTAGCAATGTGACCGGCAGTCATAAACATAAATTAGGTTAACATTAATAGGAAAATCAAGAAATCCCAGAGCTTTTAAAAATTTAAAGATAGATAATGTGTTGCCACTTTGGTATACAAACCAACAAAAAGCATGGATGAATTCTACAATTTTTAAGACTTGGTTTTTTAATGAATTTGTACCTACTATAATTACTCTATAATTGAGACATATATGACGTATTCATTGTTAGGTACATGTTTGAAATCCGTAACTTGCAAATCGTACAAAGAGTGCTTTCGAATCTTATTACGGTAGGCTACAGTAGCGTTAAGTTTAGTCAATATTTGTGCTTCGTATATTGAATACAACCAGTAGCCTACTGTAATTTATTACGTCTACTAAAGTGTTTTAAAGCTTTTTCAGAAGCTCACTCTTATATTACGTTAATGCTTATCGTCATAATTATTCGCCATAAAGACGAAATTGCCAACCTCCGGGAAATCCGGATTTTTCGAAATCCGGACCGGCCGTCCGCCACATTAGTCCGGATTTCTGAGAGTCTACTGTATCTTTTAAATTATAACTATTTAAAACATCAGCCATGACATGATGTAGGCCTAACTATTATATTTATAAAACTACTTTTGAACGATTTTTGTATTTAAATATACTTTTGAAAGTATAGGGTGATTCAAAAAGAGCGCCGGTTTTGATATATCAAATTAAGAGATTTATTTTAGTGAAAAACTGAAAATAAATACATCAACAAGTTCATCTTACCTTCCGATTTCATGTATGAAAAATGATGTCATGCATGTGTCCTCCTCTACTGCGCTGGCACGCATCAACTCTGTCCATGAAATTGGATATTACTGCACGACAAGTTTCCACTTCCATTTGCCCGATAACCCGTCGAATTTCCTCCTTCAAGTCATTGATGTTTCGGGGTTTATTGGCATACACCAATGACTTCAGATGACCCCAAAGATGAAAGTCACAAGGCGTCAAGTCACACGACCTTGGTGGCCATTGATGGTCGGAATTACGAGAAATGATGCGATCCTGGAACCGTTCACGGAGCAACAACATTGTTTCTCGTGCAGAAACTGAATTTTATACGGGTGATATTGGAGATCGTACCGAAGAATTCTCCGTACAGAAGAACATCGTAAACCCAATTGTTGAGAACGGCGACGTATTGATTTTGCTGGGCTAACAGCCACACTGTCACGAACCAACGCAACGTTCTGCTCAGTTCGGCCAGAACGACGACGTCCAGAACTTTTAAGGTCGACTGTTGAACCCGTCTCAAAAAACTTTTTCATGAGCCTGCGAACTGTTGATTCATTCGGTGCTTCATTACGTCCTAGAGTACCGCGAAGTCGCCTGACAGTAGCCGCATAACTCTCTCCACTCTGGTAAAATGTTTTGACGATTAACACTCGTTGCGCAATAGTAAACTTCTCCATGGTTAGACAGAGACTGTGAGAGTACTACACTGCGAACAAGAGAAACTGCAACTGAATCGTCAATCGGAATGTTCTCCGAAATAGAAATGAGGTCTAACAATGTTGCCAACCGATAAACAAAAATTTACCAGCCGTTTAAAAACCGGCGCTCTTTTTGAATCACCCGTTATTTTGTTGTTACTTTTTAATCAGCGTGTAAACATTGTGATATAATGCGGATGCTGTCATTATTTGTTTACATTAGGAGTAAACTAAGAGAGAGGCTGGGCTGTACGTGTATGTTGAGGTAGAAATTCTTACCTGAGTACAAATCCGATGATGTGATTTGAGTCGTGCTGATCACCGCTGTAGAAGAAGACGGGGAAGTGAAGTCTGGATCTCGGATAGAGCGGCGTGTGGGCGATCAATATCGATATGTGGTCATCCGATCTGAGCTCCCGATACCCAGCGCGGGCCTGCACCAAAGGAACAGAACCCAATCTGGTCACCGGTTGTATCTGAACCCTAGGTACACACTCCGAACCCCGGGGTTCCACCACCGAATACGAAACACGAGCGAATCTCGGCGGTGTCTTCACCGGTTTCTCATCGGGTAACGGTAAAGAAGGCCACCACGAAGCAGGGATCGTGACTTCTGCTAAACAAACGCCGTCTTCTCCGTCCGGGCTGCACGATGAGGATAAAGTCGGACGGTCGCCCATCGTTACGTGTAGTACGATGCACACCTGCTGTCTGCCACGGCCGCTTGAATCGGCACCCGCGTGGAACAGCACTCTTAACACCGGCGAATCTCTTGGAAGCTCCGTTCGCACCATGTGGGCACTCATATCCAAATGATGCTCCACCTGAAAAATTCACAAACATTTATTATTCACCAGTACAGTAATGAAATGAATTGAAGTCCCCTAACCGTGGGAGTGAGAGAATGTATAACGCTCTCACTCGCACCATTCCATAAAACATTGTCATATAATTTCACTCATTGTTGTGAGCAAGCGTTTAACCATGCAGTAGTAAATTAACAACCAAGATAATATAATACAACGACTCTACAATTGAGCCGTTGTTAGTTAGCTCCTAGTGTCTGTCAACAAACAAAAGCCACCTACTACTAAAGGGTGCACGCTACACTCCACCACTTTACAACTATCCTATTCCTCCTCCTATTAAGTTAACTATTTCTTAAATTATAACTACTTAAAGTACTAAAAACATCAGTCATGATATGATGTAGGCTTAACAATTTCATTTATAAAAATACTTATAAGTATTTTCTATTTAAATACGTATGAAAGTATTTTGTTGTTACTTTTTAATCCGCGTGTACACATTTTGATATAATGCGCATGCTCAGTGACGTCATTATTTGTTTACAATAGGAGCAAACTAACAGAGGCTGGACTATACATGTTTTAGCTAAATAAAACATACTACTACATGTTTTCATATTTGGATTATATAGTTGTAAAGACGTTTGGGCGCATGCGTAGTTATGCCACATATCTCCCTCTCACTCGCTCGGCTATGGGACATCAATTCATCTGTTACCTTTACAAACATTTATGATAACAAAAATATAAATACATTCTAATATGAAGTAATCAAACATGAAGATAAAAAAGCGATCGGGCTGTTCATTATTCTAAAAAAAAAAAAATCTGGTGTGAAACACTCACACGACTTTCTCTTGCCAATGCAAAAATATATAACAAAATAACTTAACATTAGTGATAAAACATTGGAAATAAACAAACAACTAATCTCAATAAACATAACCTAATTTTAATCATGAGTGAAAGACGCAAAATGAAAATCAACCACGGTTTGGCTTTAAAATACGGAAAATCACTTTTTCACGCTAAACTAGGCTCTGAAGAGAAAAATGCTTTAAATAAAAGTTGTAGATCTTTTAATTTCCTATAAAATTTATTATATACACTTTTGTATAAAATGCATACTAAGGCCGAAATCTTAAAAAAATTGATTTTTCACACGTTTTCGTGAGAAAAAAACAGAAAATCGCTAATTACTGCTAAACTAAGCGTTATACAAAACAATGTTTGAAATAAAAGTTGTAGAATTTTTAATTCTCTACAATTGTTATTATATAAATTTTTGCGTTAAATTGCATATTAAAGCCGTAATCTTAAAAAAACTATGTTTTTACGTAAAAACAGCCTCACCGAGAATTTCAGCAAACATGACGCCTACGTTATCTTGTAGAGAATAAAAAACTAAGTAAACCATGCGATTTTAAAAAAAATCGTAGGACCAGTTTTTGAGAAAATCGCAAAAAAGTGAAAAATTACACGAATAAACTACCACTTCCGGTTGACCGATTTTGATGAAAATGTTCGTGTCGGGTCCGGTAGTGGTATGTAACTTAAGTTTTAAGTTTCAAGTTCGTACGATGTTCCTTTCTTGAGATATTCTGTTTACACACACACACACACACACACACACACACACACACACACACACACACACACACACACACACACACACACACACTCTCTCTCTCTCACTCACACACACACACACACACACACAGACCATCGGTAAAAACATGTTTTTTGGGTTCAGGGAGTCTGAAAACGTATAGATCCGGTGAAAACTCGATTTCTTAAAATCGACATGAAAACAATACTTTCCTTCCTATATATTCATATAGGCAAGAGAAAGTAAATATCGATTTTTCTCACGTTTTCGTGAGAAAAAAAACAAAATAAATTGCTAATAACCGCTAATGGCCTCCGGGCCAGCCCAGTAAGTCAGCTGATAGAAAGTCGCTATTTTTTGTTAAGTAACATCGGTTCGGAAAGCGACTTTGTATGGTGACCAGTTGACAGCCATCCATGAATAAACTCTACTGGGGGTCCCTGTTCAAACTCATTTGTCTAATTTACGTCAAAAAATACAGCAAAAATCTGGTGTGAAACACTCGCACAACTTTCTTTTGCCAGTGCAAATAATTAATAATAAACATAACATTATTACGTAATAAAATATTAGAAATAAACAAAAACTAACCTCAAAAACATAACCTTATTTTAATCTTGAGTGAATGACGCAAAATGAAAATCGAACTCAATTTGGCTTAAAAAAACGGAAAATCAATCCTTCACGCTCAACTAGGCTCTGTAGAGAAAAATGCTATAAATAAAAGTTGTAGGTCTTTTAATTTCCTAGAAATTTTATTATATACACTTTTGTCGTAAAATGCATTCTAAGGCCGAAATCTTAAAAAAATCGATTTTTCACATGGTTTCGTGAGAAAAAAAACAGAAAATCGCTAATTACCGCTAAACTAAGCGTTATACAAAAAAATTTTTGAAATAAAAGTTGTAGAATTTTAAATTCTCTACAACTTTTATTATGTAACGTTTTGCGCTAAAATGCATATTAAAGCCACAATCTTAAAAAGAAAATTTTTTTACGTAAAAACAGCCTCACGCAGAATTTCAGCAAACATGGTGCCTACCCTATCTTGTAGAGCATAAAAAATGTAGTAAACCAGGCGATTTAAAAAAAAAAAGTAGGACCAGTTTTTGAGAAAATCGCAAAAAAGTGAAAAATTATACGAATAAACTACTACTTCCGGTTGACCGATTTTGATGAAAATGGTCGTGTCGCGTCCGGTAGTGGTATGTAACTTAAATTTCAAGTTTCAAGTTCGTACGATGTTCCGTTCTTGAGATATTCTTTTCACACACAGACACACACACACACACACACACACACACACACACACACACAGACCAATCGCTAAAAACATGTTTATTGGGTTCAGGGGGTCTGAAAACGTATAGATCCGGTGAAAACTCGATTTCGAAAAATCGACATGAAAACAATACTTTCCTTCCTATACAGGGTGATTCATGAAGTTCTCCCCCCACTTCTACAGCACATTGTACTAGTAAAAATAATGAAAAAATATTATATAAACATAGGTCCGAAAACGCTTCGTTAGCGAGTTACAGCTAGCGAAAGATTTCGCCTGAATTCCTGGGCAAAGAGTAAAATAAAGCCATACTGAACTTTTGGAAAGGTTAATTAAGTAAGAAATGTCGTGGATTCTTATGTAATTTTACCTGATAAAGCTAATAAAATAGGTTTCAGAACTGTACCTGTAGTAGTTTTTGAGGGATTCACGGTTAAATGCAAAAAATTGGGGCACGAAACAATGTTTTTTTAAGTTTCATGTACAATAACTTTGTTAAATTGGTAATAAATACATAAAATCAACAAACATTAATTGTAGAGAATTTAATTCTGAGAAAATTGATATAATCAAAGTCTAAAATAAAACAGAAATAAGTATCAAAAAATCGATTTTATTCAGTATAATACATTACTAGTTTTAAGCAAAATTAATCAGGTTGGGCCAACCGTACGCACCTTTTTATAATAGATGTTCGAAAATGAGGCCATCATTATCAATACATTTTGCAGCACGTTTGTGTATTGCTTTTGTTGCGTTTCTTAATTTTTCAGGGCTTCCCTGTATCTGCACAGCCGAATCCATAATACGGGCAATTAATTCATCACGAGAATTCACTTTTGTCTTGTATACAATGTCTTTCATCCATCCCCAGATGCAATAATCCAATGGAGATAGATCTGGGGATCTTGGTGGCCAAGGGTGAGGCCCTCCACGACCAATCCAGTGTCCAGGAAATTGATGATTTAAATAAGCAGAAACGGCACGTGAAAAGTGGGGAGGTGCTCCGTCATGCTGGAAGTACAAATTTTGTCTGAGACGTAAAGGAACATTCTCTAACAGCTGCGGCAACTCTTCTTGAAGGAAATGCAAATACAACTCAGCATTTAGGCGTCCAGGTAATATGAAAGGTCCAATCAGCCGATTGTGCAAAAGGCCACACCAGACATTGACGCTAAATCGGTGTTGAAAGTTCTGTTCCACTACCTCATGTGGATTTTCTTCTGCCCATGAGTGTTCATTGTGCAAGTTATTGACACCATCCCGAGTGAATTGTGCCTCATCCGTAAACAAAATACGCTTGTAGAGTTGATTATTAATATTCAAAAAGTTGCAAAACTCCAAGCGAAGCGGACCATCCCCTGGCTGTAGATGTTGAACCTTTTGTTTATGAAACGGATAAAATTTGTTTCGATTTAGTGACCTCCACACCGTTGACTGCGAAACTCCTATCCGCCTAGAAATACGTCGTGTACTTACACCTGGACTGCGATGAACAGCATTAATAACAATATCATCATCAAGTTGGACAGCTCGTTCATAATTGGTTCTAGTACTTGGTAGTGATCCTGTTTCCCGAAGAGTACGAAAAGTTCCTGAAATTGTTTTGGTATCTGGAATCCTCCTATTAGGGTAACGTAGTTCATATTCTACTACAGCAGCTCTAGCATTACCATTACAGTAACCCAAAATAAAAACCATATCAGCGTATTCCTCTGATGTAAATAAGTAAGGCATTTTTTCGCTGAATAAACAATCGAATTATAACTCACAAAAAAATTGCATTTAATAACACGATTCACAGAACCCGATCTCCTGCTGTAGCTTGCAAAACACCACTAATACACAGTTCTAACGTAACAGTACAGAATACCATTGTTGATCAGCTGTTATTCGTGCGTTACCAACTTAGAAATTAATAAAACAAAAAACTGCATTTCGATTATTAGTAAACAATAATTGGAAAATGTTTGCTTCATTTATTTTCGAACATTTAATGTAAATTTTTATTTAAAAAAAAAATACAACGTAATAAAACATGATATTTTTATTTACAAACAAATTTATTTAACAGTTCATCTTGTTTTCTCAATTTATCTCATCATTAAGGAACAAACATTTTGTTTTTGTTTTATTTTAACTAAATACCGTACGGTATTTCTTTACAGATAGTAATGTATTATACTGAATAAAATCGATTTTTTGATACTTATTTCTGTTTTATTTTAGACTTTGATTATATCAATTTTCTCAGAATTAAATTCTCTACAATTAATGTTTGTTGATTTTATGTATTTATTACCAATTTAACAAAGTTATTGTACATGAAACTTAAAAAAACATTGTTTCGTGCCCCAATTTTTTGCATTTAACCGTGAATCCCTCAAAAACTACTACAGGTACAGTTCTGAAACCTATTTTATTAGCTTTATCAGGTAAAATTACATAAGAATCCACGACATTTCTTACTTAATTAACCTTTCCAAAAGTTCAGTATGGCTTTATTTTACTCTTTGCCCAGGAATTCAGGCGAAATCTTTCGCTAGCTGTAACTCGCTAACGAAGCGTTTTCGGACCTATGTTTATATAACATTTTTTCATTATTTTTACTAGTACAATGTGCTGTAGAAGTGGGGGGAGAACTTCATGAATCACCCTGTATATTCATATAGGCAAGAGAAAGTATAAATGTATAGAATTTAAAATCCTACAACTTTTATTTCTAACATTTTTTTTGTATAACGCTTAGTTTAGCGGTAATTTGCGATTTTCTGTTTTTTTTTCCACGAAAACGATACCTGTACATTTATGATAACAAAAATCTGGTGTGAAACACTCACACAACTTTCTCTTGCCAATGCAAATAATTAACAATAAACCTAACGTTAATAATAAAATATTAGAAATAAACAAAAAACTAACCTCAAAAACATAACCTTATTTTAATCATGAGTGAATGATGCAAAATAAAAATCAACCTCAGTTTGGCTTAGAAATACGGAAAATCACTCTTTCTCTCTAAACTAGGCTCTGTAGAGAAAAATGCTTTAAATAAAAGTTGTAGATCTTTTAATTTTCTATAAATTAAATTATATACACTTTTGTCGTAAAATGCATACTAAGGCCGAAATCTTAAAAAAATCAATTTTTCACACATTTTCGTGAGAAAAAAAACAGAAAATCGCAAATTACCGCTAAACTAAGCGTTATACAAAAAAAGTGTTGGAAATAAAAGTTGTAGAATTTTCAATTCTCTACAACTTTTATTATATAAAGTTTTGCGCTAAAATGCATATTTAAGCTGTAATCTTAAAAGAACAACGTTTTTACGTGAAAACAGCCTCACCCAGAATTTCAGCAAACATGACGCCTACCCTATCTTGTAGAGAATAAAAAATTGAGTAAACCAGGCGATTTAAAAAAAAATCGTAGGACCAGTTTTTGAGAAAATCGCAAAAAAGTGAAAAATTACACGAATAAACTACCACTTCCGGTTGACCGATTTTGATGAAAATGTTCGTGTCGAGTCCGGTAGTGGTACTTAACTTAAGTTTCAAGTTTCAAGTTCGTACGATGTTCCGTTCTTGAGATATTTTGTATACACACACACACACACACACACACACACACACACACACACACACACACACACACACACACACAGACCAATCGCTAAAAACATGTATGTGTGGGTTCAGGGGGTCTGAAAACGTATAGATCCGGTGAAAACTCGATTTTGAAAAATCGACATGAAAACAATACTTTCCTCCCTACATATTCATATAGGCAAGAGAAAGTAAAAATATGAATAGATTCTATCAAACATGAAAATAAAACAGCGATCGGGCTGTTAACTATTCTAAAATATAACCACAAAACATTTTTTATTTCTTTAACGTCCGACTGTTCTGTAATTACTGCTAATGCAGACGGTGAAGGATGAAATTATTTTTTTGTAACGTATGAAAATATGCCGTGCCTGAATGGGATTCGAACCCAAGACCGCATGATGAGAGGCGAGCACGTTACCAACTACGCCAATGCGGCCGGCACAAAACATACATTGTTCACTCATGATTAAACACAGGCTAAATTATACATTATTTAAATCGCATACAAAATCGTGAATTACACAGCAGATTTAAAAAAATAGTTTACTCTGGAAGAGGTCAGCTGCCTCCTGCCTCCCCCTCCTATTATGAATGCGGTAGTGAACAATATTGGAAGCAATGAATGGGAAGTTGCAATGAATGGTGGGCCGATATCAATAGAAATTTCTAATATTGATTCAAATGAGATGCGACAAGTGGTTCTTTTCTTTAAAATCGCCTGGTTTACTTAACTTTTTATGCTCTACAAGATAGGGTGGTTGTTGTTGTTTAGGTCTTCAGCCAAAAGGCTGGTTTGAACGTGGAGAGGTTTTACTAAGTAAAACGAGGAGTGAGGTGGTTTACCAATGCCTTCCTCACCGAGTGGAAAAGTACGCTTATCAGCATGCCGGGCCCTCTGAAAAGCACATATTTTCCACTCTGCAAATGACACCTTCACTTCATTCACCACAGGGTCCAACTGTATAATGAAATTCATTACTTTCAGAGGAGATAACTCTGATTAGTGTCTTTTACACATCTACCTCTTCTGTTCTTAAATGATTCAGTCATTTAATTGACTGACCATGCGTTAAGAAGCAGAACTATTTATTTTAGCCCTGCAACAAACAGATTGAGTGTAAAAAATTTGACCCTCCACCTGTCTGTTATGGGCAGACAAGATAGGGTATGCGCCAAAAAATATTGTCTTAAAAAAAATTTTTTTTTTAGATTACGGCTTTAATATGTATTTTAGCGCAAAATTTTGTACGATAAAAATTGTAGAGAATTTAAAATTTCACAACTTTTATTTCAAACATTTTTTTTGTATAACGCTTAGTTTAGCGGTGTTAAGGCACGGTATACTGGCAATAACGTATTAGATTCCCGCTACTCAGTATTTCAAATTCCTAAGTAAAATAGTTCCTGTGACCTCATGCACACGTCATTCTTCCTGTTCCCTACCACCGCTCTTTAATTTCCTTTGTCTCCCAAACTCTGCATTTGTAACTTAACAGTCAAATCGGCAAGTCAATACACGCTCGTTCGGGTCATAAATTGCGTTTTATGGCCATTCATTGTGATGTAAACCAGGCATGGCAGTCATTACGTTTCGATCTCTACTTGAGAACTCTTATTGTGCGCTTTTTCATTTGTGTATTGTGAACTTATAACTGTTTAATTTGCAAATTATGTTTAGTGAGTTTTCAATCTATCAACCACTTGTTAGCGACAATTGCGACACTATTCCTGGCTTAATCAAGGTAAGTGCAGTTATTTGTTGTATTTTCTGTTGATTATTAGTGCAGTTCCTGTAATTTCATGTCCCTCCATTCATTCTATTGTTCTTTTGCAAGTCGTTCTTAATCGCCTTAAACTGCCCATTACAACCAATCAATCGTTTAGTTGTGATTGCCAACTGTCTTTTAAAAGCAATCTGGTCCTTCGGAAACAATCGTTTATTTGTTATTTCGCTAAATTCAATAACCACGTCGTGGGTAATTTTTCATTGTCTTAAAATCCATGGTTTCCCTCGCATCGGAACCCTAACAAGCGGTAATTAGCGATTTTCTGTTTTATCTCTCACAAAAACGTGTAAAAAAATCATCTGTTTTTAAGATTTCAGCCTGAATATGCATTTTACGACAAAAGTGTATGTAATAAAATATATAGGAAATTAAAAGATCTACAACTTTTATTTAAAGCATTTTTCTCTACAGAGCCTAGATTAGCGTGAAACACAATGATTTTTCGTATTTTTAAGCCAAATTCAGCTTAATTTTAATTTTGCGTTTTTCACTCATGATTAAAATAAGGTTATGTTTATTGAGGTTGTTTTTTGTTTAATTCTAATGTTTTATTACTAATGTTAAGTTACATTAATCATTATTTGCATTGGGAAGAGAAAGTTGTGTGACTGTTTCATACCAGATTTTAAAAAATTGTTTACTTTGGAAGGCCTTCCAACCAGCCCAGTAAGTCAGCTGATAGAAAGTCGCTATTATTTGTTAAGTAACACCGGTTGGGCAAGCGACTTTGTATGGTGACCAGCTGACAGCCATCCATGAACAAACTCTACTGGGGGTCCCTGTTCAAACTAATGTCTAACCTACGACAAAAAAAATACAGCAAAAAGCAGCGATCAAATTTGGTAGTTCCGTCAACAATGTTGACGGATGCAATTGGGTAGCGGTCAAGTTACAGTTCCCTTGACTTTCTCTTGCCAATGCAAATAATTAACAATAAACCTAACAATAGTAATAAAACATTAGAATTAAAAAAAAACACTAACCTCAAAAAACATTAGTGAAATACGCAAAATTAAAATCGACCTCAGTTTGGCTTAAAAATACGCAAAATCGCTCATTCATGCTAAACTAGGCACGGTACAAAAAAAATGCTTTAAATAAAAGTTGTAGATCTTTTAATTTTCTACAAATTTTATTATATACACTTTTGTCGTAAAATGGACTCTTAGGCCGAAATCTTAAATAAATATATTTTTCACACGTTTTCGTGAGAAAAAAACAGATAATTGCTAATTGCCGCTAAACTAAGCGTTATACAAAAAAATGTTTAAAATAAAAGTTGTAGAATTTTAAATTCTCTACAACTTTTATTATATAAAATTTTGCTCTAAATTGCATATTAAAGCCGTAATCTTAAAAAAAAAACTAAGTTTTTACGTAAAAACAGCCTCACCCAGAATTTCAGCAAATATGACGCCTACCCTATCTTTTAGAGAATAAAAATTGAGTAAATAAGGAGATTTTTAAAAAAATCGTAGGACCAGTTTTTGAGAAAATCGCAAAAAAGTGAAAAATTATACGAATTAACTACTACTTCCGGTTGACCGATTTTGATGAAAATGTTCGTGTCGGGTCCGGTAGTGGTATGTAACTTAAGTTTCAAGTTCGTACGATGTTCCGTTCTTGAGATATTCTGTTCACACACACACACACACACACACACACACACACACACACACACACACACACACACCAATCGCTAAAAACATGTTTTTTGGGTTCAGGGGGTCTGAAAACGTATAGATCCGGTGAAAACTCGATTTCTAAAAATAGAGATGATAACAATACTTTCCTTCCTATATATTCATATAGGCAAGAGAGAGTAAAAAAATCTGGTGTGAAACACTCACACAACTTTCTCTTGCCAATGCAAATAATTAACAATAAACCTAACATTAGTATTAAAACATTAGAAATGAACAAAAACTAACCTCAAAAACATAACCTTATTTTAATCATGAGTGAATGACGCAAAATGACAATCGAACTCAGTTTGGCTTAAAAATACGGAAAATCACGCTTTCACGCTAAACTAGGCTCTGTAGAGAAAAATGCTATAAACAAAAGTTGTAGATCTTTTAATTTTCTATAAATTTAATTATATACACTTTTGTCGTAAAATGCATACTAAGACCGAAATGTTAAAAAAATCGATTTTTCTCACGTTTTCGTGAGAAAAAAAACAGAAAATCGCAAATTACCGCTAAACTAAGCGTTATACAAAAAAATGTTTGAAACAGAAGTTGTAGGTTTTTAAATTCTCTACAACTTTTATTATATAAGTTTTTGCGCTAAAATTTATATTAAAGCCGTAATCTTAAAAAAACAACGTTTTTACGTGAAAACAGCCTCACCGAGAATTTCAGCAAACATGGCGCCTACCCTATCTTGTAGAGAATAAAAAATTGAGTAAAATAGGCGATTTTAAAAAAAATCGTAGGACCAGTTTTTGAGAAAATCGCAAAAAACTGAAAAATTATACGAATAAACTACTACTTCCGGTTGACCGATTTTGATGAAAATGTTCGTGTCGCGTCCGGTAGTGGTATGTAACTTAAGTTTCAAGTTTCAAGTTCGTACGATGTTCCGTTCTTGAGATATTCTGTTCACACACAGAAACACACACACACACACACACACACACACAGACACACACACACACACACAGAACAATCGCTAAAAACATGTTTTTTGGGTTCAGGGGGTCTGAAAACGTATATATCCGGTGAAAACTCGATTTCTAAAAATAGAGATGATAACAATACTTTCCTTCCTATATATTCATACAGGCAAGAGAAAGTGAAAAAACTTTGGAAGAGGTCAGCTGCCGCCTCCCCTCATATGAATGCGCTAGTGAACAATATTGGAGAAAGTAATGGAAGTTAGGGTGGTGAGTTGATATGGAATAGATAAATGTCTAATTGATTCAAATTAGATGCGACAAGTGGTTGTGTTTTTACTTTCTCTTGCCTATATGAATATATAGGAAGGAAAGTATTGTTTTCATGTCGATTTTAACAAATCGAGTTTTCACCGGATCTATACGTTTTCAGACCCCCTGAACCCACACATACATGTTTTTAGCGATTGGTCTGTGTGTGTGTGTGTGTGTGTATACAAAATATCTCAAGAACGGAACATCGTACGAACTTGAAACTTAAGTTACATACCCCTACCGGACCCGACACGAACATTTTAATTAAAATCGGTCAAACGGAAGTAGTAGGTAGTTTATTCGTGTCATTTTTCACTTTTTTGCGATTTTCTCAAAAACTAGTCCTACAATTTTTTTTTAAATCGCCTGGTTTACTCAATTTTAAGATTACGGCTTCGGCTTTAATATGCAATTTAGCGAAAAAAGTTATATAATAAAAGTTGAGACTGACATGTTGAGACTCTGACATGTTACAGAAAGGGAGAACTTGCAAAGCTGGACAAGGTACACAGAAGATTTGCCCAGACAATATTGGGAACAGTCTATGACCCGGACACTACCATACATAAAAAACGATCAAACGAAGTAATAATGAATTTTCTGGGGGAATCCTTGGCAACAAAGTGTCGGAAAAGACGACTGCAATATTACGGACATCTAATGAGGTTTAGGGATATGGAAAATGAGACCTACAAGTTGATCAGAAGCCAGGAAGGACTTAAACCCAGAGACAGATGGTTGAAGGAAGTGGAGGAAGACCTCATAACATTGGACATCTCGGGCAACGACATTATGAACAGAGAAATTTTTAGGCACAAGATTAAGACTTTCGGGAATTTCCATTCTGCTGAGTCCAAGACTAGAATCTGGACAGAGGAGGAGAGACAGGTGGTGAGTAGGAGGATGAGGGAGTACCACGCAAGGAGGCGACAGCTCCCAAAACAGCTTAAGGGGAAATGAATTTAATTACATAACTAGTGCGCTCTTAAAAGGGCTATACAAAAAAAAAAAAAGTTGTAGAGAATTTAAAAACCTACAACTTTTATTTCAAACTTTTTTTGTATAACGCTTAGTTTAGCGGTAATTTGCGATTTTCTGTTTTTTTCTCACGAAAACGTGAAAAAATCGATTTTTTTAACATTTCGGCCTTAGTATGCATTTTACGACAAAAGTGTATATAATAAAATTTATAGAAAATTAAGAGATCTAAAACTTTTATTTAGAGAATTTTTCTCTACAGAGTCTAGTTTAGCGTGAAAGTGTGATTTTCCGTTTTTTTTAAGCCAAATTGAGTTTGATTTTCATTTTGCTTCATTCACTCATGATTAAAATAAGGTTATGTTTTTGAGGTTAGTTTTTGTTTATTTCTAATATTTTATTAATAATGTTAGGTTTATTATTAATTATTTGCACTGGCAAGAGAAAGTTGTGTGAGTGTTTCATACCAGATTTTAAAAAATAGTTTAATTTGGAAGAGTTCAGCTGCCTCCCCTTCTTATGAATGCGGTAGTGAACAATGCTGGACAAAGTAATGGAAGCAATGAATGGTGGGCCGATATCAATAGATAAATGTCTAATTGATTCAAATTACACGCGACAAGTGGTTGTGTTTTTTTAAAAACAAAACACATCTACTTACAATGTATATACATAGTTGGAGCTACTGCATGTAAACTGCATCTCCAGGCCAGGCCATACTCTCTTTCATTATATTTATTACAAGTGGAGTAATTAACCCAATCTATAACAGCCAGCTGTTGTTTTCAACGCACCCACCCCTCGTTACATCACCAATTAACCACTCCCTAATTCGCCTATTTAACTACCAATAAAATCAACGCGTGCCTATAACAGAGACACAGGGAGTGTCAAATTATTTACACTCAATCTGTTAGTTGCAGGGCTAAAATAAATAGTTCTGTTTCTTATCACATGGTCACCCAATTAAATGACTACTAAATCATTTAACAACAGAAGAGGTAGAAAAAAAGTAAAATTCTGGTGTGAAACACTCAGAGACTTTCTCTTCCCAATGTAAATAATTAAAAAGTATAACGTAATATTAATGTAAATTGCCCATAACAAACAGGTGGAGTGTCAAATTATTTACACTCAATCTGTTAGTTGCAGGGCTAAATTAAATAGTTGTGTTTCTTATCATCACATGGTCACCCAATTAAATGAGTGAATCATTTAATAAGAGAAGAGGTAGAGGTGTGTTAGGTGACACTAATCACAGTTATCTCCTCCACTGAAAGTAATGAATTTCATTATACAGTTGGATTGTGTGGTGAATGAAGTGAAGGTGTCATTTGCAGAGTGGAAAATTTGTGCTTTTCAGAAAGCCCGGCATGCTGATAAGCATACTTTTCCATTCAGTGAGGAAGGCAATGGTAAACCACCTCACTCCTCGATTTACTTAGTAAAACCTCTACAACTTCAAACCAGCCTACAGGCTGATCACCTAAACAACAAAATCAAAGCACTTACTTAACATAGCAATCACATTAATAAAAACCAAAATCCAAACCAAGTGTGAAACATTCACACGACCTTCTCTTGCCGATGTAAATAACAAACAATATATTGTGCTGCTGTTCCAAGCTCCGTGTAGTTGGGGGGGGGGGGTGAAGGGTGCGGGTGAGGTATATTGAATGGGAGGGAGAACCATTGTTCTATTACTCTCTTGATACAAAACATTCAATTTCAAACCGTAATTAACATATTTGTTTGTATTTATTACATTCATTTATTTATTTATTTACATAATTTGATATAAATTGGTAAGTTAAATATAATGAATCCGACCAAGTTAATAACCCAATAGAGGTATTTGTTAAATTAATGCTTTGGATGATGAGAATATGTTTTTAGTCTAGTTAGTAGACGCTACCACTACAAATGCATCAGCTATGAATGACTACTAACACTCATTCATTCTCCCACTACTATAACAACGCATTGCATTCCACATGAGGTATAACGAATGAGTGACGCATGCTGGGTGAACGCTTCTTGTATTACTCTGATACAAAACATTCGTTTTCAAACTTTCCATATTTAACATATTTGTTTGTATTTATTACAATTATTTATTTACATACTTTTATATAAGTTTATAAGCTAAATATAATGAATATGACCAAGTTAATAATCCGAGTAGGTATTTGTTAAATTAATGCGTTGGATGATAAGAATATGTTTTTAGTCTAGTTAGTAGACGACGCTACCAGTACAAATGCATCTATAGCTGTGAAACAAACACTACTAACACTCATTCATTCTGCCACTACTATAACAACTACACGGTGGGAGGGAGGGAGCTGTGACTCAAGCAGTAGACGTTTGCTCACAACGAGCAGGTGGAGTGTGTAAATTAATTGCACTCGATCTGTTGGTTTCAGGGTTACAAATAAATGCACACGTTTAGACCAATCAGAACGTTTGTCAGCGTTTCCAGATTGTACAGCTGACAAACATTACGCGCGCATGCGTATAAGAGCCCCAATAGTTCATTCTCGTCTTGTATCTCGTACTGAACACATCGATTATAGACCGCGTTAATATAATCAGCTGATCGTATGTTTATAAGTTATGATTGATATTAAAAGACCAGAAAATCCACCGGGGGTTGATTTAAAGGTAAAGTCGTCGCCAAAATCAGCTGTTTAACAGCTGATTTTCGGAAACGAAGGTTCCTTTTTCAAATCCTAGTGAAGGTAGTTACTTTTATACGGATTTGAAAACTAGACAGAGGTTGTGGGTGTATTTTGATGGTTGGGGTTCAATTAACCATACTCTCTCAGGAATGGTCGACCTAACTCTGTACAAGACTACACTTCATTAACACGTCAAACATATCATCCTCATCTCATTGGGTAATGGGGTTGCTTATTGTTCTCAATTGAACAGATTGCAACTGACACAAATTACGGATTAAAAATAAAAGAAAAAAACGAAACCAAAAATAAATGGCTGAAAAAAATGTAACAGAGCTACAAGAGGAGCAAGTATTGGCGTAGTTGGTGGCAAGTGATTGGCTAGCTATAAAGTGGTTGGGTGGGGGGCAATTCTTACGTTCACAGCCCATCAGCCTTGAAAAATAGTGAAAAATAGGGTACAGTATTTAGATGAACTTAAGTCCCCTAGCCGTGGAAGTGAGAGAATGGATAACGCTCTCACTCGCACAACCCATACGCGCCTACCCAATAACATTGTCTTTAATAATTTCACTCATTGTTGTGAGCACGCGTTTATCCATGCAGTAGTAAACTAACAACCAAGATAACGACTGTATTATGTTAACAGATTTGGATTATAACGGTGGTAACGACCTTTGAGCGCATGCGTAGGTATGCCACATATCTCCCTCTCCCTCTCCCTCTCACTCGCTCTATGGCTATGGGACATTAGTTCGTCTGATACCTATAACATAAGTTTCAATTTTGAAGTTCGTACGATGTTTTGTTCTTGACATATTCTGTTCACACACGCATGCACATACACACACACACACACACATACACACACACATACACACACAATCGCTGAAAACATGTTTTTTTGGATTCAGGGGGTCTGTTTACGTGTAGATCCGGTGAAAACTCGATTTCTAAAAATCCACATGAAAACAATACTTTTTTCCTATACATTCATATAGGCAAGAGAAAGTAAAAAAAAAAAACACCCGTTAGATAGAGAAATGAGGTGAAAGGTAAGAGTTAGTGAAAATATAATAGTAGATATAGTACTAGTAAGCATAGCAGACAGGTGTAGTGTCAAATTATTTACACTCAATCTGTTAGTTGCAGGGCTAAAATAAATAGTTGTGTTTCTTATCACATGGTCACCCAATTAAATGAGTGAATCATTATTAAGAATAGAAGAGGTAGAGGTGTGTTAGATGACACTAATCACAGTTATCTCCTCTGAAAGTAATGAATTTCATAATACAGTTGGACCCTGTGGTGAATGAAGTGAAGGTGTCATTTGCAGAGTGGGCCTGGCATGCTGATAAAAGCGTACTTTTCCACTGAGTGAGTTGTGGCAATGGTAAACCACCTCACTCCTCCCTCTTACTTAGTAAAACCTCTACAGGTGGTTCAAACCAGCCTACTACAGGGTGATCACCTAAACAACAAACAATAGGCAAGAGAAAGTAAAAATATGAAATGATGTTTGACATAGGCCTACCTCGGTAAGTAGACTAGCATTACTAATAGGCGACGGATCAGGTACTATGTATCTAGCAGGTACAGTCTGTTTAGTAGAAAATGGACCATACGTAGCTCTGACCGACATCGGCTGAGATGTCTGGAAGACGGTAAACCTATCAACACTCAACAAGCTGCCCCCTCCACTGCTCCCCGTTGACCCCGTTGACACACCAGATCCAACCCCGCCAACATTACTCCCGGGGGGCAACGCCCCCAAATCTGCCACCACCGGGTAATGCTGACGAGGCATGTGCTTCAAAAAGAATCCGCCATCTTTGTTCTCGAAATGCACTTCCACCGTACCAGCCACACCTAAAAAACACAAAACACAAAATTTTAACACCACAATTAGTTTTTGACAACAAGTTATAGTTTATAGCAACTGCAAGTTATAGATATAGTACAACCACCGGGGGTTGGTCTAGAGGTAAAGTCGTCGCCAAAATCAGCAGCTGTTTAACAGCTGATTTTCGGAGACGGAAGTTACTGGTTCAAATCCTAGTAAAGGTAGTTACTTTTATTTCGATTTGAATATAATAGTAGACAGTGAGTGGTTGTGGGTGTACTTTGATGGTTGGGGTTCAATTAACCATACTCTCTAAGGAATGGTCGGCCTGAGTCTGTACAAGATTACACCTCATTTACACCTCCCTCATACACATCATCCTCATCTGATTGGGTCATCAAGTTGCTTATTGTTCTGAATTTAACACATTACAACGTACACAAATTAGGGATTACACAAAAAAAAAGAAAAAAAATCTGGTGTGAAACACTCACACAACTTTCTCTTGCCAATGCAAATAATTAACAATAAACCTAATAATAGTAATAAAACATTAGAAATAAACAAAAACTAACCTCAATAAACATAACCTTATTTTAATGATGAGTGAAAAACGCAAAATGAAAATCAACCTCAGTTGCCTTAAAAATACGGAAAATCAATCTTTCACGCTAAACTAGGCTCTGTAGAGAAAAATGCTTTAAATAAAAGTTGTAGATCTTTTAATTTCCTATAAATTTGATTACATACACTTTTGTCGTAAAATGCGTACTGAAGCCGAAATCTTAAAAAAATTGATTTTTCACACGTTTTCGTGAGAAAAAAACAGAAAATTGCTTATTACCGCTAAACTAAGCGTTATACAAAAAAATGTTTGAACTAAAAGTTGTAGGATTTTCAATTCTCTACAACTTTTATTGTATAATGTTTTGCGCTAAAATGCATATTAAAGCCGCAATCTTAAAAAAACAACGTTTTTACGTGAAAACAGCCTCAACAAGAATTTCAGCAAAAATGGCGCCTACCCTATCTTGTAGAGAATAAAAAACTGAATAAACCAGGCGATTTTTAAAAAAAAATCGTAGGACCAGTTTTTGAGAAAATCACAAAGAAGTGAAAAATTACACAAATAAACTACAACTCTCCGGTTGACCGATTTTGATGAAAATGTTCGTGTCGGGTCCGGTAGTGGTATGCAACTTAAGTTTTAAGTTTCAAGTTCGTACGATGTTCCGTTCTTGAGATATTCTGTTCACATACACACACACACACACACACAGATCAATCGCTAAAAACATGTTTGTGTGGCTTCAGGGGGTCTGAAAACGTATAGATCCGGTGAAAACTCGATTTGTTGTGATGGACATGAAAACAATACTTTCCTTCCTATATATTCATATAGGCAAGAGAAAGTAAAAAGTAATAGTGAACATATTGTGTAAAAGTAAAAAGTGACGTCAAAGTGCCTTGGGCTAGTCTAAGCTGTTGGGAGTAGTCTGTATGGAAAAGTCCATTTAATTAGGAGAGGGGTGTGCGTGAGTAGTGGTACAGTATTGAGATGAACTGCAGTCCCCTAGCCGTGGGAGTGAGAGAATGGATAACGCTCTCACTCGCACAACCCGAACGCGCCTACCCAATAACATTGTCTTTAATAATTTCACTCATTGTTGTGAGCAAGCGTTTATCCATGCAGTAGTAAACTAACAACCAAGATAACGACTGTATTATGTTAACAGATTTGGATTATAACGGTGGTAACGACCTTTGAGCGCATGCGTAGGTATGCCACATATCTCCCTCTCACTCGCTCAGCTATGGGACATTAGTTCGTCTGATACCTATACTTGACAACTCTCTACAGTTGAGCCGTTGTTAGTTTGCTCCTCCTCCTCCTAGTGTCTGTCAACAAACCAAAGCCACCTACTACAGCGTGCACGCTACATTCCACCACTTTACAACTATCCTATTCCTAATAAGTTAATTATTTTTTAAATTATAAGTACTTAAAGTACTAAAAACATCAGTCATGATATGATGTAGGCCTAACCATTTATAAAAATACTTTTAAAAGTATTTTCTATTTAATAACTTTCAAAAGTATTTAGTTGTTACTTTTTAATCAACGTGTACTCATTTTTATATAATGCGCATACTCAATGACGTCATTGTTTGTTTACATTAAGAGCAAACTAAGAAAGGCTGGACTTTTTTTTGCGCCCTGGAGACTCCAGGAAGAGTATTATAGGACATGTCGTCAGACATGTTATAACACCTTGAA
This sequence comes from Catonia carolina, assembly GCA_035578175.1. Taxonomy (NCBI): domain Eukaryota; kingdom Metazoa; phylum Arthropoda; class Insecta; order Hemiptera; family Achilidae; genus Catonia; species Catonia carolina. The sequence goes on from JAQMRL010000034.1 coordinate 2,022,562, forward strand.
ATACATATAACAATCACACAATGTATCACTACTATCAACAAAGAAATTCTTCTACCCTATAAAAAGTTTCACCGATCAAGTAATTTTTCAGTTTTTTTTAAAGGAATTCAAATCCTCACAACTTTTTAAAAATTGGGGTAATTTATTCATGAATTTTCTCCCTGCATAAGTAGGAGGTTTTTGTTGAAACAATTTTGTGGAGTGATTAGCCACATAATAATCTTTCCTGTTTCACGTGTTATGATTGTGAACTTATGATTGTGAAATTCTGCATAAAATATTTTGCCTAACATAGATAATCACCTGAAAAATGTAGGAGAGGGAACTGTAAGCAATTGTAAGGTGGTTAAATAGTGGTGTGGATGAGGTTAGCTGGTTAGCTCCAACCTAATAGCTTTCATAGTTTGCTCCTACTGTAAACAAACCAAAGCCAGCTACTACTAAAGGGCGCACGCTACACTCCACCACTTTACAACTGTCCTATTCCTCCTCCTATTAAGTTAACTATTTTTTAAATTATAACTACTTAAAGTACTAAAAACATCAGTCATGATATGATGTAGGCCTAACAGTTTCATTTATAAAAATACTTTTAAAAGTATTGTTGTATTTTAATACTTGTGAAAGTATTTTGTAGTTACTTTTTAATCAACGTGTACACATTTTGATATAATGCGCATGCTCAGTGACGTCATTATTTGTTTACATTAGGAGCAAACTAAGAAAGGCTGGACTTTACACGTTCTGTTGTTTTATTTTGCTATTACTACATTACTAGTAAGTTATATTTTTTAATTATTTACATTGGGAAGAGAAAATCGTGTGATTGTTTCACACATACTTTTTACTTTCTCTTGCCTATATGAATATATAGGAAGGAAAGTATTGTTTTCATTTCGATTTTTGGAAATCGAGTTTTCACCGGATCTATACGTTTTCAGACCCCCTGAACCCAAAAAACTTGTTTTTAGCGATTGGTCTGTGTGTGTGTGTGTGTATGTGAACAGAATATCTCAAGAACGGAACATCGTACGAACTTGAAACTTGAAACTTAAGTTACATATCACTACCGGACCCGACACGAACATTTTCTTTAAAATCGGTCAACCGGAAGTAGTAGTTTATTCCCATAATTTTTCACTTTTTTGCGATTTTCTCAAAAACTAGTCCTACGATTTTTTTTAAAATCAACTGGTTTACTACATTTTTTATCCTCTACAATATAGGGTAGGCGCCATGTTTGCTGAAATTTTGCTTGAGGCTGTTTTTACGTAAAAACATTTTCTTTTTAAGATTGCGGCTTTAATATGCATTTTAGCGAAAAACGTTATACAATAAAAGTTGTAGAGAATGTGAAATTCTACAACTTTTATTTCAAACATTTTTTTGTATAACGCTTAGTTTAGCGGTAATTTGCGATTTTCTGTTTTTTTTTCTCACGAAAACGTGAGAAAAATCGATTTTTTTAACATTTCGGTCTTAGTATGCATTTTACGACAAAAGTGTATATAATTAAATTTATAGAAAATTAAAAGATCTACAACTTTTGTTTAGAGCATTTTTCTCTACAGAGCCTAGTTTAGCGTGAAAGCGTGATTTTCCGTATTTTTAAGCAAAACTGAGTTCGATTGTCATTTTGCGTCATTCACTCATGATTAAAATAAGGTTTTGTTTTTGAGGTTAGTTTTTGTTTATTTCTAATATTTTATTAATAATGTTAGGTTTATTATTAATTATTTGCATTGGCAAGAGAAAGTTGTGTGAGTGTTTCACACCAGATTTTTTACGTGTGTAATCCAGTTATCAGTGTCATGGCAAATCCACCAGGCTTCATTAGAAGATTAAAAAGAAGAAGATGGAGCAGAGATCTTCTTTAATCTTATTTCTGCATGTTCATGTCGAAAATGATAAAATTATGTGAAATATTAGATGTAATTTTTGTATTATAATTTCTCTTGGCTATATGAATATAGGCCTATAGGAAGGAATGTATTATTTTCATGTCGATTTTTCGAAATCGAGTTTTCACCGGATCTATACGTTTTCAGACCCCCTGAACCCAAAAAAAATGTTTTTAGCGATTGGTCTGTGTGTGTGTATACAAAATATCTCAAGAACAGAACATCGTACGAACTTGCAACTTGAAACTTAAGTTACATACCACGACCGCACCCGACACGAACATTTTCATCAAAATCGGTCAACCGGAAGTAGTAGTTTATTCGTGTCATTTTTCACGTTTTTGTGATTTTCTCAAAAACTAGTCCTACGATTTTTTTTAAAAATCGCCTGGTTTACTCAATTTTTTATTCTCTACAAGATCGGGTAGGCGCCATGTTTGCTGAAAATTTTGGTGAGGCTGTTTTCACATTAAAAAAGAGTTTTTTTAAGATTACGGCTTTAATATGTAGCCTATTATAACGTAAAAATTTATGTAATAAAAAATGTAGAGAATTTAAAATTCTACAACTTTTATTTCAAACATTTTTTTGTATAACGCTTAGTTTAGCGGTAATTAGCGATTTTCTGTTTTTTCTCACGAAAACGTGTGAAAAAGCGATTTTTTCAGGTTTCGGCCTTAGTATGCATTTTATGAGAAAAATGTAGCCCTATATAATTAATTTTATAGGAAATTAAAAGATGTACGACTTTTATTTATAGCTTTTTTCTCAACAGAGCCTAGTTTAGCGTGAAAGAGTGGTTATCCGTGTTTTTAAGGTAAAGTGAAGTTGATTTTCATTTTGTGTCTTTCATGTATGATTAAAATTAGGTTATTTTTATTGAGGTTAGTTTTTTATTTATTTTTAATGTTAGGTTTATTGTTGATTATTTGCACTGGCAAGAGAAAGTTGTGTGAGTGTTTCACACCAGATTTTTTTTTTAAATATGTTTTATTACTGTTGTTAATAACTTTGCTGTGACAATATCAACCTTTTTTTGTTTTTCTTTTCATACTTTTGTATATTTTTACGTTGATTATTATTCCAAATTTAACATTGGTGAATGTTGAATTTTATACCATGTTTGTTCTTGTTATTTGTAATTTAATAACAATGTCTACTCATGTTTTGGTTGTTCTGTATAGTACAGTTAAAGATTCAAAATAAAAGATAAAAAAAATAACGAAATTGAAAGGCATGATAGTTTAATGAGACTTGGGTGGAAAACATTTCGCGTAGGTAGTGTGGGAAAAAAGAGCGGCGCGGCGTTCTAGCTATCTCATCATATGTTGTGATATGAGTGGGCACCTAATTCATTCTCATCCACCATATGGTTTCATATATTTCTATTTTAACAATATTTTTGTTTACTAATTCCGACTTTATTTCTTGACTTCTGGTATTGTGCCACTTCCGGTTGACACCGAAACTTCAAAACCAATCCATGTCTACCACCTTTTCCTATAGATTACGAATGGGAAAACCGTTTGTTGTTATCTGCTGTAGTTTCCGACACGTGGGTGTGACAAAAGGACAAAAGGACATCGAATAATGACACAGATTGTCTCCAATTACTGAAATAATGATAACTTAAAATCCATCAACTGATATCCTGATATTTTGTTAGAAAAGAGGCATTGAATTGAACCAATTCATCTAGGAGACGTAATCGGATAGGTGAATTTGCCCACCAGTTTTTTTGTTTTTTTTTGTTTAACGTCCGACTGTTCTGCAATTACTGCTAATGCAGACGGTGAATGATGAAATGATTTTTTGTAACGTATGAAAATATGCCGTACCTGAATGGGATTCGAACCCAAGACCGGATGATGAGAGGCAAGCACGTTACCAACTACGCCAATGCGGCCGACTGATAACTTTAAATCCGTCAACTGATATCCTGATATTTTGTTAGAAAAGAAGCATTGAATTGAACCAATTCTTCTAGGAGACGTAATCAGATAAGTGAATTTCCCACCAACCCAATTTCTTTGTAGAGATGAGCTCGTATAGTCACTTGAGAGTCACGAGTTTGCCCTTGTTTGCAACGAGGGGTAAAGGGGGAACAGCATCAGTGCGCATGCGCGACTTCTATAATTTCAGTACACAAACATAACAACTTATACTACACCCAGAGCATATCGTGGAACCTTTTGTAGGTTAACTATATGAATATAACTGTTTGTTACCGTAAACACAAATGTTAGTTTCTCAAAATGTGGGCAGACTATTCAAAGTGCTGAACAAAATACAATATGCAGTGTAATAAAATTCTGTGAAGTTGAAACTAAACAAAAATGCCTTTCAATGCTTTGAGTGGCTAACTATTGTGATATTTCTCTTTCCACAATTTGAAAAACAAAGAAGCAAATTAAAGACGTGAAGAAGCTATTCTTCAACAGTTTTGTTGACACCTGGTAAAAAAATCTGGTGTGAAACACTCACACAACTTTCTCTTGCCAATGCAAATAATTTACAATATAATTTAACATTAGTAATAAAATATTAGAAATAAACAAAAAACTAACCTCAATAAACATAACCTTATTTTAATCATGAGTGAAACACTCAAAATGAAAATCAACCTCAGTCTGGCTTAAAAATACGGAAAATCACTATTTCACGCTAAACTAGGCTCTGTAGAGAAAAATACGTTAAATAAAAGTTGTAGATCTTTAAATTTCCTATAAATTTGGTTATATACACTTTTGTCGTAAAATGCATACTAAGGCCAAAATCTTAAAAAAATCGATTTTTCACACGTTTTCGTGAGAAAAAATCAGAAAATCGCTAATTACTGCTAAACTAAGCGTCATACAAAAAAATGTTTGAAACAGAAGTTGCAGGTTTTTAAATTCTCTACAACTTTTATTATATAAGTTTTTGCGCTAAAATTTATATTAAATTGTTTTTGGTTTAACGTCCGACTGCTCTGCAATTACTGCTAATGCAGACGGTGAATGATGAAATGATTTTTTGTAACGTATGAAAAAATGCCGTGCCTGAATGGGATTCGAACCCAAGACCGCATGATGAGAGGCGAGCACGTTACCAACTGCGCCAATGCGGCCGGCGGATTTTATATTAAAGCCGTAATCTTAAAAAAACAACGTTTTTACGTGAAAACAGCCTCACCGAGAATTTCAGCAAACATGGCGCCGACCCTATCTTTTAGAGAATAAAAAATTGAGTAAAATAGGCGATTTTAAAAAAATCGTAGGACCAGTTTTTGAGAAAATCGCAAAAAACTGAAAAATTATACGAATAAACTACTACTTCCGGTTGACCGATTTTGATGAAAATGTTCGTGTCGCGTCCGGTAGTGGTATGTAACTTAAGTTTCAAGTTTCAAGTTCGTACGATGTTCCGTTCTTGAGATATTCTGTTCACACACACACACACACAGACCAATCGCTAAAAACATGTTTTTTGGGTTCAGGGGGTCTGAAAACGTATAGATCCGGTGAAAACTCGACTTTGAAAAATCGACATGAAAACAATACTTTCCTTCCTATATATTCATATAGGCAAGAGAAAGTAAAAAAGGAAGCGGTTAGGTAGATACTAGAGAGACTGTTAATGAAAACACCGGTGACAGCGATAGTAAGGAAGACGATTCATTCGTAGAAAATTCGTTCCAATGGAATAAGGTAGCTGGTAATTAGGCACAGTAAATCAAACATTTCTAATCGTGTAATTAAGCTATAGGCAGTATTACAGGTTAGATTTCCGCCTTATGCCGGTGACAGCGATAGTAAACAAGGCGATTCATTCGTAGAAATTTTGTTCCAATCGGACAAGGTAAGCTGTTAATAACAGTAAATTAAACATTTCTATTCATATAATTAAGCTGTAGGCCTGCCCATAACAGACAGGTGGAGTGTCAAATTTTTACACTCAATCTGTTCGTTGCAGGGCTAAAATAAATAGTTCTGTTTCTTAACACATGGTCAGCCAATTAAATGACTGAATCATTTAATAAGAGAAGAGGTGTGGGGGTGTGTTAGGTGACACTAATCACAGTTATCTCCTCCTCTCAAAGTAATGAATTTCATTATACAGTTGGACCCTGTGGTGAATGAAGTGAAGGTGTCATTTGCAGAGTGGAAAGTGAGTGCTTTTCGGAGGGCCTGGCATGCTGATAAGCATACTTTTCCATTCAGTGAGTTGTGGCAATGGTAAACCACCTCACTCCTCGTTTTACTTAGTAAAACCTCTACACGTTCAAACCAGCCTACAGGCTCATCACCTAAACAACAACAACAACAAGCTGTAGGCAATATATTTATTTCTTATAACGTTTATGATGAAAACATTTTCTCTGAATAAACCATAGCTTACAAAATGTATCTAGAAACTGCACGGTAGTGAAATGTACGAGTAGTGTCTCACTGTTGAGGTTGGCAGCACTGTCATATTTTCACTTTTTTTCCACACTGCCCGTCCATACGCAAAAGGCTATCTCGTGACATCAGTACCTATAACCTACTAGAGGCGGAAGGCGGAGGATCATCTCTGTTCAATTGGTTCTCTTTTTCAATTAATTGCATCAATGTTCGTCAATAAGAAATGATTCGTTATTATATATTATAATCACGTATCACGTAATCATCGGTTATCAACAATTCAACGTACATGATATCCACCAAATATTTGCAAGAAAAGCTATTATTTCGTTTATAAAATATTAACTAACCGTTTTACTAGAGAGAGAGCACACCATTATAACTTAATACAAGGAACATATGCCTACTGGACATAATCAAGTATAAAACATCTGGTGTGAAACACTCACACAACTTTCTCTTGGCAGTGGTAATAATGACCAATATAACCTAACATTAGTAATAAAACATTAGAAATAAACAAAGAAACTAACCTCAATAAACATTAGTGAAATACACAAAATTTAAATCGACCTCAGTTTGGCTTAAAAATACGGAAAATCGCTCTTTCACGCTAAACTAGGCACAGTACAAACAAATGCTTAGAATAAAAGTTGCAGATCTCTTCATTTCCTATAAATTTTATTTTATACACTTTTGTCGTAAAATGCATTCTAAGGCCGAAATGTTAAAAAAATAGATTTTTCACACGTTTTCGTGAGAAAAAAACAGAAAATTGCTTATTACCGCTAAACTAAGCGTTATACAAAAAATATGTTCGAAATAAAAGTTGTAGAATTTTACATTCTCTACAATTTTTATTATATAACGTTTTGCGCTGAAATGTATATTAAAGCCGCAAATTTTAAAAAGAAAATGTTTTTACGTAAAACCAGCCTCACGCAGAATTTCAGCAAACATGGCGCCTACCCTATCTTGTACAGCATAAAATATGAAGTAAACTAGGCGATTTTTAAAAAAATCGTAGCTCCAGTTTTTGAGAAAATCGCAAAAAAGTGAAAAATTATACGAATAAACTACTACTTCCGGTTGACCCATTTCGATGAAAATGTTCGTGTCGGGTCCGGTAGTGGTATGTAACTTAAGTTTCAAGTTTCAAGTTCGTACGATGTTCCGTTCTTGAGATATTCTGTTCACACACAGACACACACACACACACACACACACACAGACCAATCGCTAAAAACATGTTTTTTTGGGTTCCAGGGGGTCTGAAAACGTATAGATCCGGCGAAAACTCGATTTCGAAAAATCGACATGATAACAATACTTCCCTTCCTATATATTCATATAGGCAAGAGAAAGTAAAAATCTGGTGTGAAACACTCACACGACTTTCTCTTGGCAGTGGTAATAATGACCAATATAACCTAACATTAGTATATAATAAAACATTAGAAATAAACAAAGAAACTAACCTCTCAAAACATAGCCTTATTTTAATCATGAGTGAAAAACGCAAAATGAAAATCGACCTCAGTTTGGCTTAAAAATACGGAAAAAATCACTCTTTCACGCTAAACTAGGCACTGTAAAGAAAAATGCACTAAATAAAAGTTGTAGATCTTTTAATATCCGATAAATTTTATTATATATAGGCTACACTTTTGTCGTAAAATGCAGTCTAAGGCCGAAATCTTTACAAATAGATTTTTCACACGTTTTCGTGAGAAAAAACAGAAAATCGTTAATTACCGCTAAACTAAGCGTTATACAAAAAAATGTTTGAAATAAAAGTAGTAGGTTTTTAAATTCTCTACAACTTTTATTATATACATTTTTGCTCTAAATTGCATATTAAAGCCGTAATCTTAAAAAAACTATGTTTTTACGTAAAAGCAGCCTCACCAAGAATTTCAGCAAACATTATGAGAATAAAAAATCTGGTGTAAAACACTCACACAACTTTCTCTTACCAATGCAAATAATTAACAATAAACCTAACATTAGTAATAAAACATTAGAAATAAACACGCAAACTAACCTCAAAAAACATTAGTGAAATACACAAAATTAAAATCGACCTCAGTTTGGCTTAAAAAATACGGAAAATCACTCTTTTACGCTAAACTAGGCTCTGTAGAGAAAAATGTTCTAAATAAAAGTTGTAGATCTTTTAATTTTCTATAATTTTGATTATATACACTTTTATTATAAAATGCATACTAAGGCCGATATCTTAAAAAAATCGATTTTTCTCACGTTTTCGTGAGAAAAAACAGAAAATTTCTAATTACTGCTAAACTAAGCGTTACACAAAATAAATGTTTGAAATAAAAGTAGTAGGTTTTTAAATTCTCTACAACTTTTATTATATGCATTTTTGCTCTAAATTGCATATTAAAGCCGTAATCTTAAAAAAACTATGTTTTTACGTAAAAACAGCCTCACCCAGAATTTCAGCAAACATGACGCCTACCCTATCTTGTAGAGAATAAAAAATTGAGTAAACCAAGCGATTTTTAAAAAAATCTTAGGATAAGTTTTTGAGAAAAACGCAAAAAGGTGAAAAATTACACGAATAAACTACTACTTCCGGTTGACCGATTTTGATGAAAATGTTCGTGTCGGGTCCGGTAGTGGTATGTAACTTAAGTTTCAAGTTTCAAGTTCGTACGATGTTCCGTTTTTGAGATATTTTGTATACACACACACACACACACACACACACACACACACACACACACACACACAGACCAATCGCTAAAAACATGTTTTTTGGGTTCAGGGGGTTTGAAAACGTATAGATCCGGTGAAAACTCGGTTTCGAAAAATCGACATGAAAACAATACTTTCCTTCCTATATATTCATATAGGCAAGAGAAAGTAAAAATTAAGTAAATAAGGCGATTAAAAAAAATCGTAGTACCAGTTTTTGAGAAAATTGCAAAAAAGTGAAAAATTACACGAATAAACTACTACTTCCGGTTGACAGATTTTGATGAAAATGTTCGTGTCGGGTCTGGTAGTGGTATGCAAGTTAAGTTTCAAGTTTCAAGTTCGTACAATGTTCCGTTCTTGAGATATTCTGTATACACACACACACACAGACCAATCGTTAAGAACATGGTAGTTGTGTGGGTGTGAGGGTGTCTGTTTAGGTGTATATTCGGGTGTTGAGTGTATTTGTTGTGATGGAGATGAAAACAATACTTTCCTTCCTATATATTCATATAGTTGGCAAGAGAAAGTAATAAATAGACAAATATATAAATATAGACGATCATTTCCTCTGGTTGGCTGTTTAACAGGTGATTTTTAAATACGAAGGTTGGTCAATGAAAATTCTAGAGAGGTAGTTTAGTTCCATTTTGTAAGTATTTGAAGAGTGGTTAGGGTTGTCGGCGTTAAATTAATTATATCTCATGGGGTTGATTATTGTTACGTCACAGATTAGGGATTAAAAAATGTGTTTCGAGGCACTTGGGGAAGCGTTGTCTATCGGTGGAGAAGGTACGCAATTTGGCTATAAGAACGGTGCAGTGGTGAGGCGCTTTATAAAATAACAAGCTACAATAAATAGATTTCAGTTGTCTGAAAATAGAGTCACTCTTTGTGACCAGCCCATTATTCAATTCACTTTATTTTGGACGAACGCCACTCGTCGACTCATCCTAGGGTAGGCGCACATTGGCCACCCAGTCGCTCCCACCTGACGCCGCCGCTATTTCATTTTATTCTAATATATGAATATATTGTGCCCATAACAGACTACAGGTAAAGTGTCAAATTATTTACACTCAATCTGTTTGTTGGGGGGCTAAAATAAATAGTTGTGTTTCTTATCACATGGTCACCCAATTAATAAATGAGTGAATCATTTAATAAGAGAAGAGGTAGAGGTGTGTTAGGTGACACTAATCACAGTTATCTCCTCCTCTCAAAGTAATCAATTTCATTAATATACAGTGTGGATTGTGTGGTGAATGAAGTGAAGTTGTCATGAAGGCAGAGTGGAAAATATGTGCTTTTCAGAGGGCCCGGCATGCTGATAAGCGTACTTTTCCACTGAGTGAGTTGTGGCAATGGTAAACCACCTCACTCCTCCCTCTTACTCAGTAAAGCCTCTAGAGGTTCAAACCAGCCTACAGGCTGATCACCTAAACAACAGTATATTCATCTAGACAAGAGAAAGTAAAAATCTGGTGTGAAACACTCACACAACTTTCTCTTGCCAGGGTAAATTATGAACAATAAAACATTACAGATATTTATTTTCTAATTAGTAATAAAACATTACAAATAAACAAAAAACATAACCTTATTTTAATCATCAGTGAAAGACGAAAAATGAAAAATCGACCTCAGTTTGGCTTAGAAATACGGAAAATCACTCTTTCACGCTAAACTAGGCTCTGTAGAGAAAAATGCTTTAAATAAAAGTTGTAGATCTTTTAATTTTCTATAAATTTGGTTTTATACGCTTTTGTCGTAAAATGAGTACTAAGGCCGAAATGTTAAAAAAATCGATTTTTCACACGTTTTCGTGAGAAAAAAACAAAAAATCGCTAATTACTGCTAAACTAAGCGTTATAAAAAAAAATGTTAGAAATAAAAGTTGTAGAATTTTACATTCTCTACAACTTTTATTATATAAAGTTTTGCGCTAAAATGCATATTAAAGCCGCAATCTTAAAAAGAAAATGTTTTTACGTAAAAACAGCCTCAAGCAGAATTTCAGCAAACATGGCGCCTACCCTGTATTGTAGAGCATAAAAAATGTAGTAAACCAGTTGATTTTAAAAATAATCGTAGGACTAGTTTTTGAGAAAATTGCAAAAAAGTGAAAAATTATACGAATAAACTACTACTTCCGGTTGACCGATTTTGATGAAAAGGTTCGTGTCGGGTCCGGTCGTGATATGTAACTTAAGTTTCAAGTTTCAAGTTCGTACGATGTTCCGTTCTTGAGATATTCTGTTCACATACACACACACACACACACACACACGCGCGCGCGCGCGCACGCGCACGCACGCACGCACACACACACACACACACACACACAGACCAATCGCTAAAAACAAGTTTTTTGGGTTCAGGAGGTCTGAAAACGTATCGAATCCGGTGAAAACTCGATTTCGAAAAATCGACATGAAAACAATACTTACCTTCCTATATATTCATATAGGCAAGAGAAAGTAAAAATCTGGTGTGAAACACTCACTCAACTTTCTCTTGCCAGGGCAAATTATGAACAATAGAACATTACAGATATTTATTTTCTAATTAGTGATAAAACATTACAAATAAACAAAAAACATAACCTTATTTTAATCATCAGTGAAAGACGAAAAATAAAAAAATCGACCTCAGTTTGGCTTAGAAATACGGAAAATCACTCTTTCACGCTAAACTAGGCTCTGTAGAGAAAAATGCTTTAAATAAAAGTTGTAGATCTTTTAATTTTCTATAAATTTGGTTTTATACACTTTTGTCGTAAAATGAGTACTAAGGCCGAAATAAAAAAATCGATTTTTCACACGTTTTCGTGAGAAAAAAACAGAAAATCGCTAATTACTGCTAAACTAAGCGTTATAAAAAAAAGTGTTTGAAATAAAAGTTATAGGTTTTTAAATTCTCTACAACTTTTATTATTTAAATGTTTGCTGTAAATTGCATATTAAAGCCGTAATCTTAAAAAAAAACTATGTTTTTACGTGAAAACAGCCTCACCCAGAATTTCAGCAAACATGACGCCAACCGTATCTTGTAGAGAATAAAAAATTGAGTAAACGAGGCGATTTTTAAAAAAATCGTAGGACCAGTTTTTGAGAAAATTGCAAAAAAGTGAAAAATTACACGAATAAACTACTATTTCCTGTTGACCGATTTTGATGACAATGTTCGTGTCGGGTCCGGTAGTGGTATGTAACTTAAGTTTTAAGTTTCAAGTTCGTACGATGTTCCGTTCTTGAGATATTCTGTTCACACAGACCAATCGCTAAAAACATGTTTGTGTGGGTTCAGAGGGTCTGAAAACGTATAGATCCGGTGAAGAGTGTATTTGTTGTGATCGACATGAAAACAATACTTTCCTTCCTATATGTTCATATAGTTGGCAACAGAAAGTAAAAATATATAGGCCTATATACGAGGGTAGGCTGATAAGTAATGCACACATGCTTGTAGAAGACAACTAAATAAACTTCAGTAGCGCGCCTGGTGGCATGTGGAAGTACTATTTCTCCTCTACAAGCCTGCGCAGTTTGAAGGCGTTGCTTTCATTCAGTTTGTTTTGAGTAGTGGAAGTATGGCGTCGTGTTCTGGTGCTATGTCAACGAGAATTAAACAACGCGCTGTTATCGAATTTTTAACTGCTGAGAAAGTGAATCCTAGTGAGATTTATCGTCGTTTAAAGGCTGTTTATTGTGACGATACTGTTGATAGGTCTACTGTGAATCGTTGGGTAATAAAATTTCGTGATTGCCAACCTGGAAAAGCCTTAATTGTTGACAAAACACGCAGTGGACGACCAATCACTGCCTCAGACGATAATCGTCGCAAACTCATCGATGATTTGATTCAAAATGACCGGCGAATCACTCAACAGCGTATCGCAAACCAAATTGGAATATCTAAGGAACGTGTTGGCTTCATTATTGAACAATTGGGATACCGTAAAATCTGTGCACGATGGGTACCACGCCGTCTGACAGACGAGAATAAACAGCGTCGATTGGAATGCTGTGAACAACTTTTGAAGCGCTACCGTGACGAAGGAGACCGACTTTCTTTTGAATATTGTGACGGGGGACGAGTCATGGGTTCATCATTACGATCCCGAAGAAAAAAGGCAGAGCGCTGAATATCGTCATCCACATTCTCCTGTTGTGAAAAAGTTCAAAACACAACCGTCCGCAAAAAAAATTCTTTTGACTGTGTTTTGGGATGCTCGCCGAGTTTATGTGACTGATTATCTGGAACGAGGGGCAACGGTAAATTCTGCTCAGTATATACAGACTCTGAAACACCTCCGACGTCGAGTTTGTCGTGTTAGAGGCAACCTGGCGCCAATAATTTTGCAACACGACAATGCTCGTCCACACACTTCGCGTGCAACTGGAGAGGCTCTGAGAAACCTGAAGTTTCAACCAATTTTACACCCTCCGTATTCTCCCGACCTTGCGCCTTGCGATTTTTATTTTTTTCCTCTACTGAAGAGAGACCTTAAGGGTAATCATTACAGCTCGGACAATGAGGTGAAGGCAGCTATTGCGTCCTGGGTTCGAGGAAAGTCGGAAGAATTTTTCAGTGACGGAATGAAAAAACTTGTTAAACGTTGGGAGAAATGTGTAATGCTTAACGGTGACTACATTGAAAAATAAATAGATAATTTGGTAGGTTAAGATTTGTACTTTAATTTGTTATTTACCCCATCTTGCTATTTCTTTTTGTTCGTCTTCTACAAGCATGTGTGCATTACTTATCAGCCTACCCTCGTATATGTGTGTGTTTGTGTGTAATAAAAATCTATCCCCTCTTCACCACCACTTCATGCCTTACATTACAAAAATTACCGGAAATCACGCCTGCAAAAATTAAATCACCTGTGAGCAGACATGACGAAGTATTGACCAGACAAGGAAAGTATTGTTTTCATGTAGATTTTAACAAATATACTCTTCACCCGAATATACACCTAAACAGACACCCTCACACCCACAGACACAACTGCTTTTTACCTATTGGTCTGTGTGTGTGTGTTGTGAACAGAATATCTCAAGAACGGAACATCGTACGAACTTGAAACTTGAAAATTAAGTTACATACCACTACCGGACCCGACACTAATATTTTCATCAAAATCGGTCAACCAGATTCTTGAGATATTCTGTTCACACATGCACAAAGACCAATAGGTAAAAAGCAGTTGTGTGTGTGGGTGTGAGGAGGTCTGTTTATGTGTATATTCGGGTGATGAGTGTATTTCTTTTGATCGACATGAAAACAATACTTTCCTTCCTATATATTCATCTAGACAAGAGAAAGTAAAAATTAATAATAATTTTTGGCTGTGGTAGTGGGCCGCGCGTCTGTCCTGCCAGGAGAGTTACGCTGCCAATATGCGGTACACAACGCATTCATTCACTGACGTTATAAAAACGCGTTCCAATGTGCGCATAGCCGCTCCTCCAATTACTAGCCAACGTACAAAAAAGAAAAAACAAAAACTGCAGACTACACGTCTATCCAACTATATACACTGTTCAGAGGCCTATCTCTAAATCTACACAAAACGCGAAGCAACGTTAACTATTTGGTCATTTTTTCTTTCTCTTGCCTATATGAATATATAAGAAGGAAAGTATTGTTTTCATGTCCATCACAACAAATACACTCTTCACCGGATCTATACGTTTTCAGACCCCCTGAACCCAACACAAACATGTTTTTAGCGATTGGTCTGTGTGTGAACAGAATATCTCAAGAACGGAACATCGTTACGAACTTCAAACTTGAAACTTAAGTTACATACCACTACCGGACCCGACACGAACATTTTCATCAAAATCGGTCAACCGGAAGTAGTAGTTTATTCGTGTAATTTTTCACTTTTTTGTGATTTTCTCAAAAACTGGTCTTACGATTTTTTTAAAAATCGCCTCATTTACTCAATTTTTTATTCTCTACAAGATAGGGTAGGCGTCATGTTTGCTGAAATTCTGGGTGAGGCTGTTTTCACGTAAAAACATAGTTTTTTTAAGATTACGGCTTTAATATGCTATTTAGAGCAAAAATTTATATAATAAAAACTGTAGAGAATTTAAAATCCTACAACTTTTATTTCAAACAATTTTTTGTATAACGCTTAGTTTAGCGGTAATTTGCGATTTCCTGATTTTTTCTCACGAAAACGTGTGAAAAGTCTATTTTTTTAACATTTCGCCCTTAGAATTCATTTTACGACAAAAGTGTATATAATAAAATTTATAGAAAATTAAAAGATCTACATTTTTTGTTTAGAGCATTTTTCTCTACAGAGCCTAGTTTAGCGTGAAAGTGTGATTTTCCGTATTTTTAAGCCAAACTGAGTTCGATTTTCATTTTGCGTCATTCACTCATGATTAAAATAAGGTTTTGTTTTTGAGGTTAGTTTTTGTTTATTTCTAATATTTTATTAATAATGTTAGGTTTATTATTAATTATTTGCATTGGCAAGAGAAAGTTGTGTGAGTGTTTCACACCAGATTTTTTATAAGTAGTCACCCGAAGGCTCTCACGGACCACCGGTTGGGAAACACTGCTGCATAGGAAGGAAAGTATTGTTTTCATGTCGACTTTAACAAATACACTCAACACCCGAATATAGGCCTACACCTAAACAGACACCCTCACACACAACATGTTTTCATTTTGCATCATTCACTCATGATTAAAATTAGATTAGGTTTTTTTTTACTTCTAATATTTTATTCTTCATTATTTGTATTGGCAAGAAAAAGTCGTACGAGTGTTTTACACCAGAAGTTATAGTTTAGATACACTTAGAAATCCGTTAAGAAGATAAGTCGCTGCGTCACATGACTACAGTTTGTGTTGTTTAGGTGATCAGCCTGTAGTAGGCTGGTTTGAACCACCTCTAGAGGTTTCACTGAGTAAAGGGAGGAGTGAGGTGGTTTACCATTGCTACAACTCACTCAGTGGAAAACACTTATCACCATGTTGGACCCACTCTGCAAATGACACCTTCACTTCATTCACCACACAATCCAACTGTATAATGAAATTCATTACTTTCAGTGGAGGAGATAACTGTGATTAGTAACACCTAACACACCCCCACACCTCTACCTCTTCTCTTATTAAATGATTCACTCATTTAATTGGGTGACCATGTGATAAGAAACACAACTATTTATTTTAGCCCTGCAACTAACAGATTGAGTGTAAATAATTTGACACTCCACCTGTCTGTTATAAGCAACAGTACTGTTTGTAAAACCAAATTTTTCAACAAACAATAAAAGAAGGGAGATAATGAAAATATTTTGCCTGAAATTTGACCCCCCCCTCTCTCATTCTCTCTGTCTCTCCGTCACCCTCTCTCTCTCTCTTTCTCTCTCTGCCTCTCATTCTCTCTGTCTATCACTCTCTTTCTCTCTCTCTCTCTCTATCATTCCCTCTGTCTCTCACTCCCCCTCTCTCTCATTTTCCTAGCCCCTTCTCTCTCTCTCTCTCTCTCTCTCTCTCTCATCCCTCCCTCCCTCACTATATCTCTCTGTCTATCACTCTCTTTCTCTCTCTCTCCCTTATCCCTCTTTCTCTCTCCCTCCCTCTTTCTCTCTCTCATTCTCTCTGTCTATCACTCTCTTTCTTTCTCTCTCTCATTCTCTCTCCCTCTTTCTCTCTCTCTCCCCCCCAGCCGGAGTGCGAGAGTGTAGATCCAATAATAACAGACAGCAAGATAAGTTGTCGAGTCATGTGGACGCACCACAAACTAACACAAGTGGTTCGTCCCATCACACACACAAAATATAAAACCATCTCAGATGAATAACCGGGATATATCCCGTGGGAGTACACAGACAAACAGGCACACAGACAACAGCACATGTTTCTAATATTGTGTACCGTCTACTCTCATATAATACTAACACACACCAAGTGTGCCCACTCATGCACGCATCACGCATACACGTTCACAAACAAACTCTGAATTTAATGAAAAAAAAAAAAAAATCTGGTGTGAAACACTTATACGACTTTCTCTTGCCAGTGCAAATAATTAATTAACAATAAACCTAACATTAGTATATAATAAAACATTTGAAATAAACAAAAAACTAACCTCAATAAACATAACCTAATTTTAATCACGAGTGAAATACGTAAAATGAAAATCAACCTCAGTTTGGCTTAAAAATACGGAAAATCACTCTTTCTCGCTAAACTAGGCTCTGTAGAGAAAAATGCTTTAAATAAAAGTTGTAGATCTTTTAATTTACTATAAATTTTATTATATACATTTTTGTAGTAAAATGCAAAGTGAGGCCGAAATCTTTAAAAAAATCGATTTTTCACACGTTTTCGTGAGAAAAAACAGAAAATTGCTAATTACTGCTAAACTAAGGTTATACAAAAACATGTTTAAAATAAAAGTTGTAGGATTTTAAATTCTCTACAACTTTTGTTATATAAAATTTTGCGCTAAAATGTATATTAAAGCCGTAATCTTAAAAAAACAATTTCTTTACGTGAAAACAGCCTTACCAAGAATTTCAGAAAAAATGGCGCCTACCCTATCTTGTAGAGCATAAAAAATTAAGTAAACGAAGCAATTTTTAAAAAAAATCGTAGGACCAGTTTTTGAGAAAATCGCAAAAAAGTGAAAATTTATACGAATAAACTACTACTTCCGGTCGACCGATTTTGATGAAAATGTTCGTGTCAGGTCCGGTAGTGGTATGTAACTTAAGTTTCAAGTTTCAAGTTCGTACGATGTTTTGTTCTTGAGATAATCTGTTCACACACACACACACACACACACACACACACAGACCAATAGGTAAAAAGCAGTTGTGTGTGTTGGTGTGAGGGGGTCTGTTTAGGTGTATATTCGGGTGAAGAGTGTATTTGTTAAAATCGACATGAAAGCAATACTTTCCTTCTTATATATTGATATAGGCAAGAGAAAGTAAAAATCGTTCCTATCCTGCCTTCTGCCGGCCGCTTTCTCATTACGTCAATATTCAATTTGTCATCCTTACATAGGCTATAGGTTACTGTCACTTCAGTCACGAGTTTACCCTTGTTTGCAACGAAGGGTAAAGGAGAAAAGCATCAGTGCGCATGCGCGACTGCTTTAATGTCAGTTGTTGTTGTTTAGGTGATGAGCCTGTAGGCTGGTTCGAACCTCTCTAGAGGTTTTACTAAGTAACAACAAGGAGTAAGGTCGTTTACCATTGCCACAACTCACTGAGTTGAAAGAGTATGCTTATCAGCATGCCAGGCCCTCCGAAAAGCACTCACTTTCCACCCTGCAAATGACACTTTCACTTCATTCACCAAACAATCCAACTGTATAATGAAATTAATTACTTTCAGAGGAGGAGATAACTGTGATTAGTGTCACCTAACACACCTCTACCTCTTCTCTTATTAAATAGTTCAGTCATATAAGTGGCTGACTATGTGATAAGAAACACAACTATTTTTTTTAGCCCTGGACCAAACAGATAGAGTGCAATTAAAATAACACTCCACCTGCCCGTTTTGGGCATTTAATTTCAGTATGACACACCAAACAACTTATACATGGGGCGTTCCAAACCCGCCATTAAATATCTGTGTAAATGGCTGGCTATTGTTGAGGTTGGCAGCACTGTCACATTTCTCTTCCTATTTGTTACTTTCTCTTGCCAACTATATGAATATATAGGAAGGAAAGTATTGTTTTCATGTCGATTTTAAAGAAATCAAGTTTTCACCGGATCTACACGTAAACAGACCCCCTGAACCCACACAAACATGTTTTTACCGATTGGTCTGTGTGTGTGTGTGTGTGTGTGTGTGTGTGTGTGTGTGTATACAAAATATCTCAAGAAAGGAACATCGTACCAACTTGAAACTTGAAACGTAAGTTACATACCACTACCGGACACAACACGAACATTTTCATCAAAATCGGTCAACCGGAAGTAGTAGTTATTCCTATAATTGTTCACTTTTTTGCGATTTTCTCAAAAACTGGTCCTACGATTTTTTTTAAAAATTGCTTCGTTTACTTAATTTTTTATGCTCTACAAGATAGGGTAAGCGCCATTTTTGCTGAAATTCTTGGTAAGGCTGTTTTCACGTAAAGAAATTGGTTTTTAAGATTACGGCTTTAAAGTTGCATTTTAGCGCAACATTTTATATAACAAAAGTTGTAGAGAATTTAAAATCCTACAACTTTTATTTTAAACATGTTTTTGTATAACGCTTAGTTTAGCAGTAATTAGCAATTTTCTGTTTTTTTCTCACGAAAACGTGTGAAAAATCGATTTTTTTTAAGATTTCGGCCTTACTTTGCATTTTACTACAAAAATGTATATAATAAAATTTATAGTAAATTAAAAGATCTACAACTTTTATTTAAAGCTTTTTTTTGTACAGTGCCTAGTTTAGCGTGTAGGAGCGATTTTCCGTATTTTTAAGCCAAACTGAGGTTGATTTTAATTTTGCGTATTTCACTAATGTTTTTTGAGGTTAGTTTTTTGTTTATTTCTAATTTTATTACTAATGTTAGGTTTATTGTTAGTTATTTGCATTGGCAAGAGAAAGTTGTGTGAGTGTTTCACACCAGATTTTTTTTTTGTAATCCCTAATTTGTGTACGTTGCAATCTGTTGAATTGAGAACAATAAGCAATGAGATGAGGATGATGCGTATGACGTGTAAATGAGACTGTGTAGTCTTGTACAGACCCAGGCCGACCATTCCTGAGTGAGTATGGTTAATTGAACCACAACCATCAAACTACACCCACAACCACAGTCTAGTATTCAAATCCGTATAAAAGTAACTACCTTTACTAGCATTTGTACCAGGAACCTTCTCCTACGAAAATCAGCTGTTAAACAGCTGATTTTGGCGACGACTTTACCTCTAGACCAACCCGGTGGGTTTCTTCCTGTTGATACGCAAAACGCATTCTCGTGGTTTAATATGTGCTATAGCAGCAGTTTAGCAACACCCAGAAGCGGTTTGAATAGATGAAATAGGCCTACTTTATATTTTGCTCTCTCTGATCGAACAGATCTATTTAGTTATATAACTTATGTATTTGTATTTGTATTTGGTTGGGTAATTGGTATACTCCCATCGCTCTACAGTAGGCCCATACATTAATCCACTTCCGTTGATATTGTATTGTTACTTTTTATTAGGTGTACCGCCAACGCCAACGCCTTCATCTTCTATCCGTCAAACATTTACCCCAAAACTCCACCAATCACTAACACCGTGTTACATAACAAAACAAATCTGATGTGAAACACTCACTCAACTTTCTCTTGCCAATGCTAAAAATGACCAATATTCTAGTAATAAAACATTAGAAATACAAAAAACTAACCTCAAAACACATAACCTTATTTTAAACATGAGTGAAAGACGCAGAATGAAAACCGACCTCAGTTTGGCTAACAAATATCTACGGAAAATCAATCTTTCATGCTAAACTAGGCTCTGGTAAAGAAAAATGCTATTAATAAAAGTTGTACTTCTTTTAATTTTCTATAAATTTTATTATATAGATACACTTTTGTCGTAAAATGCATACTAAGGCCGAAATCTTAAAATAAATCGATTTTTCACACGTTTTCATGAGATCGTAAGAAAAAAAAGAAAATTGCTAATTACTTCTAAACTAAGCGTTATACAAAAAATGTTTGAAATAAAAGTTGTAGTATTTTAAATTCTCTACAATTTTTATTACATACATTTTTGCGCTAAAATGCATATTAATCCGCAATCTTAAAAAAACAACTGTTTTACGTGAAAACAGCCTCACCAAGAATTTCAGCAAACATGGCACCTATCCTATCTTGTAGAGCATAAAATATTTAGTAAACCACCCGATTTTTAAAAAAAATCGTAGATCCAGTTTTTCAAACCATCGTAAAAAAGTAAAAACTGACACGAATAAACTACAACTTCCGGTTGACCGATTTTTGTGAAAATGTTCGTGTCGGGTCCGGTAGTGGTATGTAACTTAATTTTCAAGTTTCAAGTTCGTACGATGTTCAGTTCTTGAGATATTCTGTTCACATACACACGCACGCACGCGCGCACACAGACCAATCACTGAAAACATGTTTTTTTTGTGTTCAGGAGGTCTGAAAACGTGTAAATCCGGTGAAAACTCAATTTCGAAAAATAGATATGAAAACAATAATTCTTTCCTTCCTATATGTTCATATAGGCAAGAGAAAGTAAAAATGAATAAATATGGACGATGCAAATTGGGGCCGACTAATGATAATTTAGTACGAGAGGAAAATTGTAACGGGTAATGCAAGTGGATTAATGCAAGGGGGCATCCTATAAAATAAAATAAAAAAATGGTCCATCTAGTTTGGCGAAGAAAAATTTCTTTAAAAATAAGGACGGCTTAAAACTTTCTCTTTTATAGTAAAAAAGTGGTGGTAAAAGTTTAAAGTTATTTAGAGAAAAGTTTTATTTGTTTCGGTAAGGGGAAGGGAAGGGATTGTTAAGCCACTTTACAAGGCACATACATTAAAGGGGAAACTTTTCCACTGCGGTCCGAACAAAACTTTTCTTATCATCATCATGATCATCATGGCCGATGCAGATGCAGAAGGGACTGAGACACTCGTCTTATATATTATTCAACAACACCCCTTAACTATTATTCTGACTCCCCCGTAACCCAATTTCGTATTTTAGTCCAACAACAAACTCTCTAATCGATTTCCCCGAAAATCATCAAATATTTTCTTCAAAATCGGTAAATAAATTTGATTTTGAAGATTACAGCCTTACAATGCATTTTACGATGTTGTTGTATACAAAAAAGTGTATAAAAAAGCTGTAAAAAATTATACGAATAAACTACTACTTCCGGTTGACCGATTTTGATGAAAATGTTCGTGTCCGGGCCGGTATGTAACTTAAGTATCAAGTTTCTAATTTGTACGATGTTCCGTTCTTGAGATATTCTGTTTACATACGCACGCGCGCGCACACACAACAATCGCTAAAAACATCTTTTTTTGGGTTCAGAGGGTCTGAAAACGTGTAGATCCGGTAAAAACTCGATTTCTTAAAATCGACATGAAAACAATACTTTCCTTCCTATATATTCATATAGGCAAGAAAATGTAAAACTAACTACAAAAAACATAATTTTATTGTCATCGTGAGTGAAAGACGTAAAGTGAAAATCAACCTCAGTTCAGCTTAAAAATACGGAAAATCACTCTTTCACGCTAAACTAGGCTCTGTAGATGCGTCCACCGCCATTAATCAACAGCTGTTTAGTGTGAACCTTTCTCTTTAGTACGCAGCAATTTATCGGGTTGGCCTAGAGGTAAAGTCGTCGCCAGAATCAGCTGTTTAACAGTTGATTTTCAGAAATGAAGGTTCCTGGTTCGAATCCTAGTAAAGGTAGTTACTTTTATAAGGATTTGAATGGTAGACAGTGAGTGGTTGTGGGTGTAGTTAGATGGTAACCATAGACTACTGTGTGTGTGTGTGTGTCTGTAGAAGACTACACCACCTCATTTACACCTCCCTCATACACATCATGCCGGCCGCATTGGCGAAGTTGGTAACGTGCTCGCCTCTCATCATGCGGTCTTGGGTTCGAATCCCATTCAGGCACGGCATTTTTTCATACGTTACAAAAAATCATTTCATCATTCACCGTCTGCATTAGCAGTAATTGCAGAACAGTCGGACGTTAAACCAAAATAAAAAATCTGGTGTGAAACACTCACACAACTTTCTCTTGCCAATGCAAATAATTAATAATAAACCTAACATTATTAATAAAATATTAGAAATACACAAAAACTAACCTGAAAAATATAACCTTATTTTAATCATGAGTGAATGACGAGAAATGAAAATCGAACTCAATTTGGCTTAAAATAAACGGAAAATCACACTTTCACGCTAAACCAGGGGCTCTGTAGAGAAAAATGCTTTAAATAAAAGTTGTAGGTCTTTTAATTTCCTATAAATTTTATTATATACACTTGTGTCATAAAATGAATACTAAGGCCGAAATCTTTAAAAAAACAATTTTTCACACGTTTTTGTGAGAAAAAAACAGAAAATCGCTAATCACCGCTAAACTAAGCGTTATACAAAAAAATGTTTAAAATAAAAGTTGTAGAATTTTACATTCTCTACAACTTTTATTATATAAAATTTTGCTCTGAATTGAATATTAAAGCCGTAATCTTAAAAAAAACTATGTTTTTACGTAAAAACAGCCTCACCCAGAATTTCAGCAAATATGACGCCTACCCTATCTTTTAGAGAATAAAAAATTGAGTAAATGAGGCGATTTTTAAAAAAATCGTAGGACCAGTTTTTGAGAAAATCGCAAAAAAGTGAAAAATTATACGAATAAACTACTAGTTCTGGTTCACCGATTTTGATGAAAATGTTCGTGTCGGGTCCGGTAGTGGTATGTAACTTAAGTTTCAAGTTTCAAGTTCGTACAATGTTCCGTTCTTGAGATATTCTGTTCACACACACACACACACACACACACGCACACGCACACGCACACACACACACAGACCAATCACTAAAAACATTTTTTTTGGATTCAGGGGGTCTGAAAACGTATAGATCCGGTGAAAACTCGATTTGTTAAAATCGACATGAAAACAATACTTTCCTTCCTATATATTCATATAGGCAAGAGAAAGTAAAAAAAAATCATACACATCATCCTCATCTGATTGGGTGATGGGGTTGCTTATTGTTCTCAATTCAACAGATTGCAACTGACACATATTAGGAATGAAAAAAAAGGATCCACCTAGTTTTGCTTCTGTACAAAAACACCGTTTATTCAGGGCCTTTCGTTCGCGTTGTTGTTGTTTATTTGTTTTGCCGAATAAAATGGTTAATGTAATAGTAGAGCAATGAATTATTGTGAATTTTCACTTTAAACATAGAAAAGCTAGTAGGCCTACTGAAACTTATAATTCACGGAAAGAAGTGTCAAATAGCAGGGAATATTTATCGCGGGCACGTGTTTTTGAATGGTTTAAGCGTTTTAAAGACGGCAGAGAAGACGTTGAAGTTGATTTGCGGCCAGGTCGCTCTTCAACATCAAAAACGGATAAAAATGTCGAAAAAAAACGGTAACTTGATTCGGTCTGACCGTCGATTAAGAGTATTCGTGCAATTAGTGAAACTGTAAAAGATAACCGCACGAACAGAACACAGAGCACGAATAGTGACACTACTTTAGAGGCAGCCTGCATCAGGCTACGACGCCGTGGTGGGGGGGGGGGGGGAACTACTTACTGCGCATGTGCGGACGGCACGCCACCGTATAATCCAGCCTTTTTTAGTTTGCTCCTAATGTAAACAAATAATGACGTCACTGAGCATGCACATTATATCAAAATGTGTACACACTGATTAAAAGGTAACTACAAAATACTTTCAAAAGTATTTAAATACAAAATACTTTTAAAAGTATTTTTATAAATGAAATTGTTAGGCCTACATCATATCTTAACTTATGTTTTAAGTACTTATAATTCGAAATCTGCCCATGACAGCAGGTGGAGTGTCAAATTATTTACACTCAATCTGTTAGTTGCAGGGCTAAAATAAATAGTTATGTTTCTTATCACATGGCCAGTCAATTAAATGACTGAATCATTTAAGAACAGAAGAGGTAGAGGTGTAAAAGACACTAATCAGAGTTATCTCCTCTGAAAGTAATGAATTTCATTATACAGTTGGACCCTGTGGTGAATGAAGTGAAGGTGTCATTTACAGAGTGGAAAATATGTGCTTTTCAGAGGGCCCGGCATGCTGATAAGCGTACTTTTCCACTCAGTGAGGAAGGCAATGGTAAACCACCTCATTCCTCGTTTTACTTAGTAAAACCTCTAGAGGTTCAAACCAGCCGTTCGGCTGTTGACCTAAACAACAACAACAATTCGAAATATAGTTAACTTAATAGGAATACGAGATCCGTAAAGTGGCAGACTCTAGCGTGCACCCTGTAGTAGGTGGCTTTGGTTTGTTGACAGACACTAGGAGGAGCAAACTATAGGCCAACTCATTAGGCCAAATGAGATGTGAGTCGCGTATGCGCAGTAGAGCAAAGGAAGTAGTGGGGGGGGGGGGTTTTCAGAGCCAGTCCGTTCCCAGTCACCAAACAGTGAACATCCGTACAGTAAGTCAAAAAAGTAGTGTTCGGTTTTGTAGTCCAGCCGGTTTCTTTAGAATAGTACCTTACATACTATAACACGTGATTTTCTTTTATGCGTTATCGAAAACCAGTTTAATTAAAACAGTGTAATTGTGTATAGATCTACTATTTAAAATAGTGTTTCAGTGTTAGTTTTTTTTTATCCGCGGCGGCGAGAAAAACTCATGTTCACTGTTAGTTTATTTAAAACAGTGTAATTGTGTGTTTATTTAAAATAGTGTTTTAGTGTATTCAAAATAACAGCATAATATTTTATTAACAGCACTATGAGCGTAATAGTACAAGAGAAAATTACGTCTATTTGTAACTAGAACTATAATAATAATGTGTGTGTCTGTGTATGTATGTGATAATAATCGGCACACAGAACTTTGTAGGCAGGCTGTTCCGCACTGACAAGTGTGGAGAGCAATATACCCCTCTCTTTCTAAATATTTCTTTCTCACTCAGTTGTTCTGCGCAACTCGAAATTCATTTGGATCTTGCCGGCCTGTAACAACGGCTCAACTGTATAGGTATCAGACGAACTAATGTCCCATAGCCGAGCAAGTGAGAGGGAAATATGTGGCACAACTACACATGCGCCCAAAGGTCTTTACCCTCATAATCCAAATCTGTTAACATACTACAGTCGTTATCTTGGTTGTTAGTTTACTACGTTCATGGATAAACGCTTGCTCACAACAATGAGTGAAATTATTAAAGACAATGTTATTGTAACAGTGTGTACGGGTTGTGCGTTGAGTGAGAGCGTTATCCATTCTCTCACTCCCACAGCTAGGGGACTTCAACTCACCTGAATACTATACTCTGCGAAAAGAGATGGTAATTAATTATTTTCATGTCGAGAGTTTAAATTAAATTTAGTGTGGAAAGTGAAAAGAAAAGGGCGAAGGTTTCCACGTCATAAATTTGTTTTCTTTTTTAAGGTTAAGAAGTTTAAACTTTGCCGTTTCTTTTATTTTCCTCGTTCTTATCTAAATGAACTAGTTGTGGTGGGGGAAAGGTGGGAGTGAGAGAGAGAGAGATGAAGAAATGCATTAGCCATAAAAATGTAGCGTTGCTTTAATTCAACCGTTCCATAAATAAAACAACAATCTAAAACAAGTGGTTATTTTCGCTCGCTTATTAGTGTTCCATTTTTGCCCGTCGTCATTTTTCATTATAATAAATGATTTGTATGCCGGATTCATTTTTTTGCCAGGAAAACGCACGGAAAAGTTAAATTCAGACATTTGTTTTTTTTTTTTTAATTCCTAATTTGTGTACGTTGCAATCTGTTCAATTGAGAACAATAAGCAACCCCATCACCCAATCAGATGAGGATGATGTGTATGACGTGTAAATGAGACTGTGTACTCTTCTACAGACACACTCACAAAATATGGTTAATTGAACCCCAACCATCAAAGTACACCCACAACCACTGTCTAGTATTCAAATCCGTATAAAAATAACTACCTTTACTGGGATTTCAACCAGGAACCTTCGTCTCCGAAAATCAGCTGTTAAACAGCTGATTTTGGCGACGACTTTACCTCCAGACCAACCCGGTGGGTTTATTTTCCAATAGCGTTTTTTTCGGTGGTCACATTTTTGTTTTCACGTTGTCTGTACAAATACAAAAACCTACAGTTCAGCCGTTGTTAGTTTGCTCCTACTGTCAACAAACAAAAGCCAGCTACTACAGGGTGCACGCTAGAGTCTGCGACATAATGGATGTTGTATTCCTATTAAGTTAACTATTGTTTTAATTATAAGAACTTAAAGTTCTAAAAACATCAATCATGATATGATATAGGCCTAAATATTTCATTTAGAAAAATACTTTTAAAAGTATTTTGTTGTTACTTCTTAATCAGCGTGTACACATTTTGATATAATGCGCATGCTCAGTGACGTCATTATTTGTTTACGTTAGGAGCAAACTAACAGAGGCTGGACTATAGTTACAGAGCAATTACAGTTTTCGTTACTTTCTCTTGCCCGCTATAAGAATATATATAGGCTAGGGAAGGAAAGTATTGTTTTCATGAAGATTTTACAAATTGAGTTTTCACCGGATATTCACATATTCAGAACCCCGAACCCGAAAACATATTTTTAAGGATCGATGTGTTTGAACAATGTTTGTTAAAAACGAAACATCGTACGAAATTGTGAAACTTAAATGAAATTTATAGATACTCAAGTCACGAGATTGCCTTTTGCGTATGTATGTATGGGCTGAGAGGAAGGGAAGTGAAATATTTACAGTGCTGCCAACCTCAACATTATGTATGTTAGGCAAAATAATTTTATGCAGAATTTCAATGTTCACAATCATAACACGAGAAACAGGAATAATTATTATGTGGCTAATCACTCCACAAAATTGTTTGAACAAAAACCTACTTATGCAGGGAGAAAATTCATGAATAAATTACCCCAATCTTTAAAGTGTTGTGAGGATTTGAAGTCCTTTAAAAAAAATCTGAAAAATGACTTGATCAGTGAAACTTTTTATAGGGTAGAAGAATTTCTTTCTTGATAGTAGTGATACATTGTGTGATTCTTATATGTATTTCAGGTGTTATATCTGACGACATGTCCTATACTCCTCCTGGAGTCTCCAGGGCGCAAAAAAAAAAAAAAAAAAAAAAAACAGCATATGTATAGAGTTTTTAAAATTCAAAAGAAAGCTATTAGGTGTGTATGGGGTGGGAGCTAACCAGCTAACCTCATCCACACACCACTATTTAAGAAGCTTAAATTGCTAACAGTTCCCTCCCTCTACATTTTTCAGGTGATTATCTATGTTAAGCTAAATAATTTCGTGCACAATTTCAATGTGCACAATCATAACACAAGGAGAAACAGAAATGATTATTATGTGGCTAATCACTCCACAAAATTGTTTCAACAAAAACCTACTTATGCAGGGAGAAAATTCATGAATAAATTACTCCAATTTTTAAAATGTTGTTAGGATTTGAATTCCTTTAAAAAAAATCTGAAAAATTACTTGATCGGTGAAACTTTTTATAGGGTAGAAGAATTTCTTTGTTGATAGTAGTGATACATTGTGTGATTGTTATATGTATTTCAAGGTGTGTTATATCTGACGACATTTCCTATACTCCTCCTGGAGTCCCCAGGGCGCAAAACAAATAAACTGTTAAACAATATTTTCACCACTATAACAGAGACAACTACAATTTCAGTAGCCGTACAAAAGTATAGAATATCGAGTGCTAATAATACAGTAACACTCCACCTGCCTGTTGTGGACAAATATTTGCCCATAAGTTAATGGAAGCAACACAAAGTGAGAAGGGGCTACACGGTACAGGTACCCCCACATAACAACCTGGATGTCCAACGTCATAGCTGTAGCCATAAACTACCATAAACAAAAACATTTACCCCAACTCCATGTACCCTTCCGTACACCACCCTTCACCCCTCTCACACTCTCTCACCCTCTCTCTGCATTGCTCTCTCCATCACTCTCTCTCTTTCTCTCTCCATCGCTCTCTCTCTCTTTCTCTCTCTCCATCACTCTCTCCCTCCATCTCTCTCCATAGCTCTCTTTTTCTCTCTCTCTTTCTCTCTCTCTTCATCGCGCTCTCTCTTTCTCTCTCCATCGCTCTCTCTTTCTCTCTCTGTTCATCGCTCGCTCTCTCTCTTTTTCTCTCTCCATCACTCTTTCTCTCTTTCTCTTCATCGCTCTCTCTCTCTCTTTCTCCATCGCGCTCTCTCTTTTTCTCTCCATCGCTCTCTCTTTCTCTCTCTGTTCATCGCTCTCTCTCTTTTTCTCTCCCCATCACTCTTTCTCTCTTTCTCTTCATCGCTCTCTCTCTCTTTCTTTCTCCATCACGCTCTCTCTTTTTCTCTCACCCCCTCTCTTTCTCCATCTCTCTCTCCGCCTCTTTCTCTCTACCTCTCTATCTCCCTCTCTCTTTCCCCCTCCCGACATGCTCCTCTATCACTTCCTCTCCCTTATTTCCTCCCTCCCTCTCACTCTCACCACCTCTATATACGAGTATATATTTATTTATCTATCTACCTATATATAGGCTACGTATTTCGAAGAATTGAAAAAAAGCATTATGGACACCACGCACGCACGTGCGTATGTTATATTGCGAATAAGTTGCACTCATGCTTTCCTTTTGTTAGTGTTCTACTGTTTAGGCAAAATGTGTTAGTAGCGGCGGGCCAGTGACAATGTTTTCAGCAACGCACGAGACTGCGTCATAAAATACCTCATCTCTTTTCTTTCCCCATGTTTGTAACGATTATTCAGCCCGATTGTTACGCGGGTGTAAATGTAGCCTACAGTTGAGCCATTCTTAGTTTGCTCCTAGTGTCGACAAACAAAAACCACCTACTACCCTGTAGGGTGCACGCTACACTCCACCACTTTACAACTATCCTATTCCTCCTCCTATTAAGTTAACTATTTTTTAAATTATAACTACTTAAAATACTAAAAACATCAGTAGTGATATGATGTAGGCCTAACAATTTCATTTATAAAAATACTTTTAAAAGTATTTAGTTGTTACTTTTTAATCAGCGTGTACTCATTTTGATATAATGCGCATGCTCAGTGACGTCATTATTTGTTTACATTAAAAGCAAACTAAGAGGGGCTGGACTTTATATTTAGTGGTGTTAGCCCCAGTCATGGTGATCGTGTATGGGCACCATTACATCTGCCTCTTTACTTCATCATACAGTGAGAAGAGCTAAGAGTTCGGGATAGTTGTTGCTCTTTCAATTTCATTCATTCTCTCTCTCACCACTCCCATTTCTTAGATCTTGTTTCTTCCTTTCATGTTTTAACTGAAATACGGCTGTAATTAATTAATTAGATACTTGAATAGGTTGAATACAAATGGCCGCTGAATTTCCTTAACACAACTACTGTGCTTTCTTCATTTTCCCTTTAACTTATTACGTTAATGGTAAAGTATTGCCTTCCGTCGTTAATTAATACAAGACACCGTCATCATTTTTTACTTTCTCTTGCCTATATGAATATATAAAAAAGAAAGTATTGTTTTCATATCGATTTTAAGAAATCGAGTTTTCACCGGATCTACACGTTTTCAGACCCCCTGAACCCACACAAACATGTTTTTAGCAATTGGCCTGTGTGTGTGTGTGTGTGTGTGTGTGTGTGTGTGTACAGAATATCTCAAGAACGGAACATCGTACAAACTTGAAACTTAAAACTTAAGTTACATACCACTACCGGACCCGACACGAACATTTTCATCAAAATCGGTCAACCGGAAGTAGTAGTTTATTCGTGTTAATTTTACACTTTTTGCGATTTTCTCAAAAACTTGTCCTACGATTTTTTTAACATCGCATCATTTACTCAATATTTTTTTCTCTACAATATAGGGTAGGCGCCATGTTTGCTGAAATTCTGCGTGAGGCTGTTTTTACGTAAAAACATTTTCTTTTTACGATTACGTCTTTAATATGCATTTTAGCGCAAAACGTTATATAATAAAAGTTGTAGAAAATGTAAAATTCTACAACTTTTATTTCAAACATTTTTTTGTATAACGCTTAGCTTAGCGGTAATTAGCAATTTTCTGTTTTTTTCTCACGAAAACGTGTGAAAAATCTATTTTTTTAAGATTTCGGCCTTAGAATGCATTTTACGACAAAAGTGTATATAATCAAATTTATAGGAAATTAAAAGATCTACAACTTTTATTTAAAGTATTTTTCTGTACAGTGCCTAGTTTAGCGTGAATGAACGATTTTCCGTATTTTTAAGCCAAACTGAGGTCGATTTTAATTTTGCATATTTCACTAATGGTTTTTGAGGTTAGTTTTTTGTTCATTTCTAATGTTTTATTACTAATGTTAGGTTTATTGTTAATTATTTGCATTGGCATGAGAAAGTCGTGTGAGTGTTTCACACCAGATTTTTACCTATTGGTCTGTGTGTGTGTGTGTGTGAACAGAATATCTCAAGAACGGAACGTCGTACGAACTTAAACTTAAAAATTAAGTTACATACCACTACCGGACCCGACACGAACATTTTCATCAAAATCAGTCAACCGGAAGTAATAGTTTATTCGTGTTAATTTTACACTATTTTGCGATTTTTTCAAAAACTGGTCCTAGGATTTTTTTTAAAATCGCCTGGTTTGTTCAATTTTTTATTCATTACAAGATAAGATAGGCATCATGTTTGCTGAAATTCTTGGTGAGGCTGTTTTCACGTAAAAATATAGTTTTTGTAAGATTACGGCTTTAATATGCAATTTAGCGCAAAAATTTATACAATAAAAGTTGTAGAGAATTTAAAATTCTACAACTTTTATTTCAAATCTTTTTTTTATAACGCTTACTTTAGCAGAAATTAGCGATTTTTTGATTTTTTCTCACGAAAACGTGTGAACAATCTATTTTTTTAAGATTTCGGCCTTAGAATGCATTTTACGACAAAAGTGTATATAATCAAATTTATAGGAAATTAAAAGATCTACAACTTTTATTTAAAGCATTTTTCTGTACAGAGCCTAGTTTAGCGTGAAAGAATGATTTTCCGTATTTTTAAGCCCAACTGAGGTTGATTTTCATTTTTTACTTTCTCTTGCCTATATGAATATACAGTATAGGAAGGAAAGTATTGTTTTCATGTCGATTTTAAGAAATCGAGTTTTTTAATGTTTTATTACTAGTGTTAGGTTATATTGTTAATTATTTGCATTGGCAAGAGAAAGTTGTGTGAGTGTTTCACACAACATTATTTGCATTGGCAAGAGAAAGTTGTGTAAGTGTTTCACACCAGATTTTTTTTTTGTCATCAGTCTCTCGACTGGTTTGATGCAGTTCTCCAACCTTTTATATCTTTTGCAAGTTGTTTCATATCTACATACCTGTAAAACACCCTACATCTTTTGTAATTTGCTTTACATATCCTAATCTTTGCCTCCCTCTACAATTTACAACCTCAATATTACCCTCCATTACTGATAGACGTCTTAAGATATGCCCCACTAGCCTATCCCTTCTTCTGGTAACATGCCTAAGAACTTCTAAATTACTTATTTTCTCCACCCACCTAATCTTTAGCATTTTCATATAACACCACATTTCAAAAGCTTCTATCCTCTTCTTTTCTACAGCCCCTATCACCCACATTTCACTTCCGTATAATGCTACACTCCAAACATAATGTTTTAAGAGATTTTCCCTAATCTGTAAATCAATTTTTGTAGTCCGTAAGCAGTTTTTCATTTGAAAGGCTTATCTAGCTTGAGCAATTCTACTCTTGATATCACTTGTGATAAGATAGGGTACGCGCCAAGTTAGCTGAAATTGTTGGTGAAGCTGTTTTCACGTAATAAATGGTTTTTTTTTTAAGATTACGGCTTTAATATGGCATTTTAGCGCAAAAATATATTTAATAAAAGTCGTAGAGAATTTAAAATCCTACAACTTTTATTTAAAACATGTTTTTGTAAAACTCCTAGTTTCTCGGTAATTAGCGATCTTCTGTTGTTTTTTCACGAAATCGTGTAAAAATCGATTTTTTAAAGATTTCGGCCTTAGTATGCATTTTACGACAGAAAAGTTTATAATTAAATTTATAGAAAATTAAAAGATCTACATTTTTTATTTAGAGCATTTTTCTCTACAGAGCCTAGTTTACCGTGAAAGAGTGATTTTCCGTATTTTTAAGCCAAACCGAGGTTGATTTTCATATTGCGTCTTTCACTCATGATTAAAATAAGGTTATGTTTTTGAGGTTAGTTTTGTTGTTTATTTCTAATGTTTTATTACTAATGTTAGGTTAATCCACCACCGGGTTGGTCTAGAGGTAAAGTCGTCGCCAAAATCAGCTGTTTAACAGCTGATTTTCGAAGACGAAAATTCCTGGTTGAAATCCTAGTAAAGGTAGTTACTTTTATACGGATTTGAATACTAGACGACAGTGTTTACCGGTTTACTTTGTTGGTTGGGGTTCGATTAACCATACTCTC
Source organism: Catonia carolina (assembly GCA_035578175.1). Taxonomy (NCBI): domain Eukaryota; kingdom Metazoa; phylum Arthropoda; class Insecta; order Hemiptera; family Achilidae; genus Catonia; species Catonia carolina. The sequence goes on from JAQMRL010000034.1 coordinate 2,055,829, forward strand.
TCAGGAATGGTCGGCCTGAGTCTGTAGCAGACTACACAGTCTCATTTACACGTCATACACATCATCCTCATCTCATTGGGTCATAGGGTTGCTTATTGTTCAAAATTGAATAGATTGCAACGTAAACATTAGGAATTTAAAAAAAAAAAAAAATGTTAGGTTATATTGTTAATTATTTGCATTGGCAAGAGAAAGTTGTGTGAGTGTTTCACACCAGATTTTTATTATTATTGAAGTGGAATGAAATGCTTTACAATTAATAGACTATAGATAGATGAATAGAGACAAGTGACAAGTGGCACTGCAATAGCCTTAATTCACATACTATAAGCTCAACTTAGAAGGCAGAGAAAAAAATATGAAGAGAATAGTTCTTCAGTAAATTTATGTAGCTTTGGCAAAATGGAAATGATGAAGAAGAAGGAAAGGCAGAAATAATAAGTGACGCAATTCAGTCACCGATAAAAAGTAAACCTAGTTCCTTTTCTTCCCTCATACACATCATCCTCCTCCTAAACCCACCACATCCACCCACCACAACAGGGTGACAAAAAATTATCACCCTTATATTTATAAGATATCTAACAATATCGTTTATCCGCATCTCCGAGAAGAATAAATAAATAAAACTTCATTGTTTCACGTCAAATAATCTTAAGTCGAGCCTCTGTTAGTTTGCTCCTAATGTAAACAAATAATGAGTCACTGAGCATGCGCATTATTAATAAAAATGCGTACACACTGATTTGAAAGTAACAACAATATACTTTTAAAAGTATTTTTACTTTCTCTTACCTATATGAATATACTGTATAGGAAGGAAAGTATTGTTTTCATGTCGATTTTAACAAATACACTCTTCACCAGAATATAGCCACACGTAAACAAACCGCGTCAACCAAAAAACATGTGTCACCGGATGGGATGGCGACATTCAGTGGCTAACGTTATTAATTTGGTGGCCCTGAAAAGGGTCGTTTAAGGGGTGGTCGAGGAGCTGGGCGACACGGGGTGTGGTCGTCCAGCGGAGACGTCATCATCTTCCCTGGCAGTAGTGCATGGATGGCTGGTTCTTTGGGCCCGGTCGAGGGACCGCTGTGGGTGATGACAGTCCGGTCGGCGAGCGGAAGCATCATCTTCTCTCTTGCGGGGTCGTCGATTAGTCTTCACTGGAGTCCGGCAGCCTTTTGCCGTGGTGGACGTCTTGTCTGCTGTCTGGATCGGAATTGAATTCTCTCAGCTGAGTGAAGCGCTCTTTATATAGTTGCCGAGAGCGCTGTGGTAGTGAGCGGTTAATTTTTTTTTTTTTTTTTTTTTTTTTTTTTTTTTTTTTTTTTTTTTTTTTTTTTTTTTTGTTTTTTTGGTTTAACGTCCGACTGTTCTGCAATTACTGCTAATGCAGACGGGAGCGGTTAATGGCTCGGCCTAGATGACAAAGGCCTCTGTCGGTGAGGAGCCGAAAGGTTTGTCGGTATGCCGTAAAAGGACCCACTGAAGCAGTATTGAAGCCGGCAACACAGTAAATGATTTATTAGAAGGGATGGCGGTGACAGTTAAATACCGTAAAAAAAATTTATAAAAATTTTATGTTATTCATTATTCTGTTTTTAACTTAATCCGTTAAACCATAAACCGGTTTAACGGATTAAGTTGGTGAAATGTTAGTAGCTCGAGCAATCCGACAACAACAAGTAAGTAAAGTTTCATTTCCCTATCGTTTACCAATCTTGAGAAAAATGTACCTAAAAATAGCATTGTTAACATTGACGAGATACAAAGTACAGTGTTTCCGTAAATTGTGAAGTTAACATAACTTGTGGAACACCCTGTATACATCCAGCAACGGGGTAATTTGAGGGGTTCTTGCCCTTACACTAATTTTAAAATGATCGATACATAAAATACAGATAATGGTGTGTGTGTGTGTGTGTGTGTGTGTGTGTTGTTTCCGTAAATTGTGAAGTTAACATAACTTGTGGAACACCCTGTATACATCCAGCAACGGGGTAATTTGAGGGGTTCTTGCCCTTACACTAATTTTAAAATGATCGATACATAAAATACAGATAATGGTGTGTGTGTGTGTGTGTGTGTGTGTGTTGTTTCCGTAAATTGTGAAGTTAACATAACTTGTGGAACACCCTGTATACATCCAGCAACGGGGTAATTTGAGGGGTTCTTGCCCTTACACTAATTTTAAAATGATCGATACATAAAATACAGATAATGGTGTGTGTGTGTGTGTGTGTGTGTGTTGTTTCCGTAAATTGTGAAGTTAACATAACTTGTGGAACACCCTGTATACATCCAGCAACGGGGTAATTTGAGGGGTTCTTGCCCTTACACTAATTTTAAAATGATCGATACATAAAATACAGATAATGGTGTGTGTGTGTGTGTGTGTGTGTGTGTTGTTTCCGTAAATTGTGAAGTTAACATAACTTGTGGAACACCCTGTATACATCCAGCAACGGGGTAATTTGAGGGGTTCTTGCCCTTACACTAATTTTAAAATGATCGATACATAAAATACAGATAATGGTGTGTGTGTGTGTGTGTGTGTGTGTGTGTTGTTTCCGTAAATTGTGAAGTTAACATAACTTGTGGAACACCCTGTATACATCCAGCAACGGGGTAATTTGAGGGGTTCTTGCCCTTACACTAATTTTTAAATGATCGATACATAAAATACAGATAATGGTGTGTGTGTGTGTGTGTGTGTGTGTGTGTGTGTTGTTTCCGTAAATTGTGAAGTTAACATAACTTGTGGAACACCCTGTATACATCCAGCAACGGGGTAATTTGAGGGGTTCTTGCCCTTACACTAATTTTAAAATGATCGATACATAAAATACAGATAATGGTGTGTGTGTGTGTGTGTGTGTGTGTGTGTTGTTTCCGTAAATTGTGAAGTTAACATAACTTGTGGAACACCCTGTATACATCCAGCAACGGGGTAATTTGAGGGGTTCTTGCCCTTACACTAATTTTAAAATGATCGATACATAAAATACAGATAATGGTGTGTGTGTGTGTGTTGTTTCCGTAAATTGTGAAGTTAACATAACTTGTGGAACACCCTGTATACATCCAGCAACGGGGTAATTTGAGGGGTTCTTGCCCTTACACTAATTTTAAAATGATCGATACATAAAATACAGATAATGGTGTGTGTGTGTGTGTGTGTGTGTGTGTTGTTTCCGTAAATTGTGAAGTTAACATAACTTGTGGAACACCCTGTATACATCCAGCAACGGGGTAATTTGAGGGGTTCTTGCCCTTACACTAATTTTAAAATGATCGATACATAAAATACAGATAATGGTGTGTGTGTGTGTGTGTGTGTGTGTGTGTTGTTTCCGTAAATTGTGAAGTTAACATAACTTGTGGAACACCCTGTATACATCCAGCAACGGGGTAATTTGAGGGGTTCTTGCCCTTACACTAATTTTAAAATGATCGATACATAAAATACAGATAATGGTGTGTGTGTGTGTGTGTGTGTGTGTGTGTGTGTGTGTGTTGTTTCCGTAAATTGTGAAGTTAACATAACTTGTGGAACACCCTGTATACATCCAGCAACGGGGTAATTTGAGGGGTTCTTGCCCTTACACTAATTTTAAAATGATCGATACATAAAATACAGATAATGGTGTGTGTGTGTGTGTGTGTGTGTGTGTGTGTTGTTTCCGTAAATTGTGAAGTTAACATAACTTGTGGAACACCCTGTATACATCCAGCAACGGGGTAATTTGAGGGGTTCTTGCCCTTACACTAATTTTAAAATGATCGATACATAAAATACAGATAATGGTGTGTGTGTGTGTGTGTGTGTGTGTGTTGTTTCCGTAAATTGTGAAGTTAACATAACTTGTGGAACACCCTGTATACATCCAGCAACGGGGTAATTTGAGGGGTTCTTGCCCTTACACTAATTTTAAAATGATCGATACATAAAATACAGATAATGGTGTGTGTGTGTGTGTTGTTTCCGTAAATTGTGAAGTTAACATAACTTGTGGAACACCCTGTATACATCCAGCAACGGGGTAATTTGAGGGGTTCTTGCCCTTACACTAATTTTAAAATGATCGATACATAAAATACAGATAATGGTGTGTGTGTGTGTGTGTGTGTGTGTGTTGTTTCCGTAAATTGTGAAGTTAACATAACTTGTGGAACACCCTGTATACATCCAGCAACGGGGTAATTTGAGGGGTTCTTGCCCTTACACTAATTTTAAAATGATCGATACATAAAATACAGATAATGGTGTGTGTGTGTGTGTGTGTGTGTGTGTTTTCCGTAAATTGTGAAGTTAACATAACTTGTGGAACACCCTGTATACATCCAGCAACGGGGTAATTTGAGGGGTTCTTGCCCTTACACTAATTTTAAAATGATCGATACATAAAATACAGATAATGGTGTGTGTGTGTGTGTGTGTGTGTGTGTGTTGTTTCCGTAAATTGTGAAGTTAACATAACTTGTGGAACACCCTGTATACATCCAGCAACGGGGTAATTTGAGGGGTTCTTGCCCTTACACTAATTTTTAAATGATCGATACATAAAATACAGATAATGGTGTGTGTGTGTGTGTGTGTGTGTGTGTGTTGTTTCCGTAAATTGTGAAGTTAACATAACTTGTGGAACACCCTGTATACATCCAGCAACGGGGTAATTTGAGGGGTTCTTGCCCTTACACTAATTTTAAAATGATCGATACATAAAATACAGATAATGGTGTGTGTGTGTGTGTGTGTGTGTGTGTTGTTTCCGTAAATTGTGAAGTTAACATAACTTGTGGAACACCCTGTATACATCCAGCAACGGGGTAATTTGAGGGGTTCTTGCCCTTACACTAATTTTAAAATGATCGATACATAAAATACAGATAATGGTGTGTGTGTGTGTGTGTGTGTGTGTTGTTTCCGTAAATTGTGAAGTTAACATAACTTGTGGAACACCCTGTATACATCCAGCAACGGGGTAATTTGAGGGGTTCTTGCCCTTACACTAATTTTAAAATGATCGATACATAAAATACAGATAATGGTGTGTGTGTGTGTGTGTTGTTTCCGTAAATTGTGAAGTTAACATAACTTGTGGAACACCCTGTATACATCCAGCAACGGGGTAATTTGAGGGGTTCTTGCCCTTACACTAATTTTAAAATGATCGATACATAAAATACAGATAATGGTGTGTGTGTGTGTGTGTGTGTGTGTTGTTTCCGTAAATTGTGAAGTTAACATAACTTGTGGAACACCCTGTATACATCCTGCAACGGGGTAATTTGAGGGGTTCTTGCCCTTACACTAATTTTAAAATGATCGATACATAAAATACAGATAATGGTGTGTGTGTGTGTGTGTGTGTGTGTGTGTGTTGTTTCCGTAAATTGTGAAGTTAACATAACTTGTGGAACACCCTGTATACATCCAGCAACGGGGTAATTTGAGGGGTTCTTGCCCTTACACTAATTTTAAAATGATCGATACATAAAATACAGATAATGGTGTGTGTGTGTGTGTGTGTTGTTTCCGTAAATTGTGAAGTTAACATAACTTGTGGAACACCCTGTATACATCCAGCAACGGGGTAATTTGAGGGGTTCTTGCCCTTACACTAATTTTAAAATGATCGATACATAAAATACAGATAATGGTGTGTGTGTGTGTGTGTGTGTGTGTTGTTTCCGTAAATTGTGAAGTTAACATAACTTGTGGAACACCCTGTATACATCCAGCAACGGGGTAATTTGAGGGGTTCTTGCCCTTACACTAATTTTAAAATGATCGATACATAAAATACAGATAATGGTGTGTGTGTGTGTGTGTGTTGTTTCCGTAAATTGTGAAGTTAACATAACTTGTGGAACACCCTGTATACATCCAGCAACGGGGTAATTTGAGGGGTTCTTGCCCTTACACTAATTTTAAAATGATCGATACATAAAATACAGATAATGGTGTGTGTGTGTGTGTGTTGTTTCCGTAAATTGTGAAGTTAACATAACTTGTGGAACACCCTGTATACATCCAGCAACGGGGTAATTTGAGGGGTTCTTGCCCTTACACTAATTTTAAAATGATCGATACATAAAATACAGATAATGGTGTGTGTGTGTGTGTGTGTTGTTTCCGTAAATTGTGAAGTTAACATAACTTGTGGAACACCCTGTATACATCCAGCAACGGGGTAATTTGAGGGGTTCTTGCCCTTACACTAATTTTAAAATGATCGATACATAAAATACAGATAATGGTGTGTGTGTGTGTGTGTGTGTGTGTGTGTTGTTTCCGTAAATTGTGAAGTTAACATAACTTGTGGAACACCCTGTATACATCCAGCAACGGGGTAATTTGAGGGGTTCTTGCCCTTACACTAATTTTTAAATGATCGATACATAAAATACAGATAATGGTGTGTGTGTGTGTGTGTGTGTGTGTGTGTTGTTTCCGTAAATTGTGAAGTTAACATAACTTGTGGAACACCCTGTATACATCCAGCAACGGGGTAATTTGAGGGGTTCTTGCCCTTACACTAATTTTAAAATGATCGATACATAAAATACAGATAATGGTGTGTGTGTGTGTGTGTGTGTGTGTGTTGTTTCCGTAAATTGTGAAGTTAACATAACTTGTGGAACACCCTGTATACATCCAGCAACGGGGTAATTTGAGGGGTTCTTGCCCTTACACTAATTTTAAAATGATCGATACATAAAATACAGATAATGGTGTGCGTGTGTGTGTGTGTGTGTGTGGGAGCGGGGATGTTACACACCAAGGGGGATCAGGGGATTACATCCAGTTGGCATTAGGTTAGTACGCTGTAAGCCTAAGCCGCCGTTAAATCAAACTTACGACACATTTCGTTCCTCTCTACTAGTCGGTAGGTACAACATAAGGCACCAGTTCACTTACACCTCCATTCATATTTCTTCACACCAATTTAAAACACCACCAAAAAATCAACTTTAATTTCTTGAGAAAAAATCTAGTGTGATACCCTCACACAACTTTCTTTTCCGAATGCAAATAATTAACAATAAACCTACCTAACATTATTATTAATAAAACATTAGAAATAAACAACAAACTAACCTCAATTTTAATCACGAGTGAGAGACGCACAATGAAAATCGACCTAAGTTTAGCTTAAAAATACGGAAAATCACTCTTTCACGCTAAACTAGGCTTTGTAGACCAAATGCTTAAAATAAAAGTTGTAAATCTTTTAATTTCCTATAAATTTGATTATATACACTTTTGTCGTAAAATGCATAATACGGCCGAAATTTTAAAAAAATCGATTTTTCTCACCTTGTCGTGAGAAAAAAACAAAAATCGCTAATTACCGCTAAACGAAGCGTTATACAAAAAAATCTGGTGTGAAACACTCACACAACTTTCTCTTGCGAATGCAAATGATTAATAATAAACCTAACATTATTAATAAAATATTAGAAATAAACAAAAACTAACCTCAAAAACATAACCTTATTTTAATCATGAGTGAATGACGCAAAATGACAATCGAACTCAGTTTGGCTTAAAAATACGGAAAATCACGCTTTCACGCTAAACTAGGCTCTGTAGAGAAAAATACGTTAAATAAAAGTTGTAGATCTTTAAATTTCCTATAAATTTGGTTATATACACTTTCGTCGTAAAATGCATACTAAGGCCAAAATCTTAAAAAAATCGATTTTTCACACGTTTTCGTGAGAAAAAATCAGAAAATCGCTAATTACTGCTAAACTAAGCGTCATACAAAAAAATGTTTGAAACAGAAGTTGTAGGTTTTTAAATTCTCTACAACTTTTATTATATAAGTTTTTGCGCTAAAATTTATATTAAAGCCGTAATCTTAAAAAAACAACGTTTTTACGTGAAAACAGCCTCACCGAGAATTTCAGCAAACATGGCGCCTACCCTATCTTGTAAAGAATAAAAAATTGAGTAAAATAGGCGATTTTAAAAAAAATCGTAGGACCAGTTTTTGAGAAACTCGCAAAAAACTGAAAAATTATACGAATAAACTACTACTTCCGGTAGACCGATTTTGATGAAAATGTTCGTGTCGCGTCCGGTAGTGGTATGTAACTTAAGTTTCAAGTTTCAAGTTCGTACGATGTTCCGTTCTTGAGATATTCTGTTCACACACAGACACACACACACACAGACCAATCGCTAAAAACATGTTTTTTGGGTTCAGGGGGTCTGAAAACGTATAGATCCGGTGAAAACTCGATTTCTTAAAATCGACATGAAAACAATACTTTCCTTCCTATATATTCATATAGGCAAGAGAAAGTAAAAATGTTTGAAATAAAATATGTAAGATTTTTAATTTTCTGCAACTTTTATTACAGTAGCCTATATGTGTTTGCGCTAAAATGCATATTAAAGCCGCAATCTTTAAAAAACAATTTTTTTACAACAAAAACAGCCTCCACAATAATTTCAGAAGACATGGCGTCTACCCTATCTTGTTTTTTTTCTTCGTTTTTTTTTATTTTGCAACTGTAAACATACAACCAGCAAAAAGGTTTACATCTTGTGTAAATTACAAAAAAAATCGCGTTAATGGCTTTGAGGAGGACACCACCCAGTGGTAGCTCTCCAGATAATGAAAAATCTGGTGTGAACACTCACACAACTTTCTCTTGCCAGCGCAAATAATTAACAATAAACCTAACATTAGAAATAAACAAAAAACTAACCTCAATAAACATAACCTTATTTTAATCATGAGTGAAAGACGCAAAATGAAAATCAATCTCAGTTGGGCTTAGAAATACAGAAAATCACTCTTTCTCTCTATACTAGGCTCTGTAGAGAAAAATGCTCTAAATAAAAGTTGTAGATCTTTTAGTTTCCTATAAATTTATTTATATACAATTTTGTTGTAAAATGCATACTAAGGCCGAAATCTTTAAAAAATCAATTTTTCACACATTTTCGTGAGAAAAAAACAGAAAATCGCAAATTACCGCTAATCTTAGCATTATACAAACCATTGTTTGAAATAAAAGTTGTAGGTTTTTTAATTCTCTACAATTTTTATTATACAAAGTTTTGCGCTAAAATGCATATTAAAGCCATAATCTTAAAAAAACAACGTTTTTAAGAGAAAACACCCTCACCAAGAATTTAAGCACACATGGCGCCTACCCTATCTTGTAGAGAATAAAAAATTGAGTAAATGAGGCGATTTTTAAAAAAATCGTAGGACCAGTTATTGAGAAAATCACAAAAAAGTGAAAAATTATACGAATAAACTACTACTTCCGGTTGACCGATTTTGATGAAAATGTTCGTGTCGGGTCCGGTAGTGGTATGTAACTTAAGTTTCAAGTTCGTACAATGTTCCGTTCTTGAGATATTCTGTTCACACACACACACACAGACCAATCGCTAAAAACATGTTTGTGTGGGTTGAGGGGGTCTGAAAACGTATAGATCCGGTGAAAACTCGATTTCTTAAAATCGACATGAAAACAATACTGTCCTTCCTATATATTCATATAGGCAAGAGAAAGTAAAAAAGTGTTAAATTTTAATTTCAAATTTTTTACACGTAATCACTATTAGAGTCGTGTTAGTGTGTCATGTCTCTACTCCATCGGCGTTTCATCAGTTGTCTTTGCGGTACTCCTGGTAGGTCTGGAGAATTTATGTTGCATGTTAAGGGATTATTATGATTTTGAAGTTTTTCTCTGAACCTGCGGTATAATTTTAGAAATGTGTCGTTAACGTAAGGGAAGCGTAGGTCATCGCTTCTGTTGTGTTCTGTTGGATACGTAACTCGGCCAGTTCGCAATAAGTCGCAAGAATTTACTTTGGAAACGTTGTACTCGTGAAATGACCCCATCTTGTAGAGCATAAAAAAGTATGTAGTAAATGAGGTGATTTTAAAAAAATTTTAGGAACTGTTTTTGAGAAAAACGCAAAAAGTGAAAATTTACACGAATAAAGCGAGAGAGAGAGAGGGGGGGGAGAGAGAGAGAGCGAGAGAGAGAGGAGGGGGAGAGAGAGAGCGAGAGAGAGAGAGCGAGCGGGGGGAGAGAGAGAGAGCGAGAGTGAGAGAGAGAGAGAGACCCGGTTGACCGATTTTAATGAAAATGTTCATGACGGGTGCTCTAGTGGTACTCAACTTAAATTTTAAGTTACTACTCCGTACAATACTCCGTTATTGAGACATTTTGTTGACACGCGCACGCGCACACACACACACCAATCGCTAGAAACATTTTTTTTTTTGGATTGAGGGGGTCTGAAAACTTGTATATCCGGTGAAAAAAATACTTTGCTTCCCAAGATATTGATACAGGGCCAGAGAAAGTAAAAAAAAAAAAAAAAAAAAAAAAAAAAAAAAAAAAAAAAAAAAAAAAAAAAAAAAAACCGACGGTGAAAAGGATGCGGATGCGAGCAATGAGAGCGTGTCAAGTGCGGTCGCAATCGGATCGTAAGGGAAGATATACATAAAAAATCTGGTGTGAAACACTCACACAACTTTCTCTTGCGAATGCAAATGATTAATAATAAACCTAACATTATTAATAAAATATTAGAAATAAACAAAAACTAACCTCAAAAACATAACCTTATTTTAATCATGAGTGAATGACGCAAAATGACAATCTAACTCAGTTTGGCTTAAAAATACGGAAAATCACGCTTTCACGCTAAACTAGGCTCTGTAGAGAAAAATGCTCTAAACAAAAGTTGTAGATCTTTTAATTTTCTATAACTTTTATTATATACATTTTTGTCGTAAAATGCATACTAAGACCGAAATGTTAAAAAAATCGATTTTTCTCACGTTTTCGTGAGAAAAAAAACAGAAAATCGCAAATTACCGCTAAACTAAGCGTTATAGAAAAAAATGTTTGAAACAGAAGTTGTAGGTTTTTAAATTCTCTACAACTTTTATTATATAAGTTTTTGCGCTAAAATTTATATTAAAGCCGCAATCTTAAAAAAACAACGTTTTTACGTGAAAACAGCCTCACCGAGAATTTCAGCAAACATGGCGCCTACCCTATCTTGTAGAGAATAAAAAACTGAGTAAAATAGGCGATTTTTAAAAAAATCGTAGGACCAGTTTTTGAGAAATACGCAAAAAACTGAAACATTATACGAATAAACTACTACTTCCGGTTGACCGATTTTGATGAAAATGTTAGTGTCGCGTCCGGTAGTGGTATGTAACTTAAGTTTCAAGTTTGAAGTTCGTACGATGTTCCGTTCTTGAGATATTCTGTTCACACACACACACACACACACACACACACACACACACACACACACACACACACACACACACACACACACACACACACACACACACACACACAGACCAATCGCTAAAAACATGTTTTTTGGGTTCAGGGGGTCTGAAAACGTATAGATCCGGTGAAAACTCGATTTCTTAAAATGGAGATGAAAACAATACTTTCCTTCCTATATATTCATATAGGCAAGAGAAAGTAAAAAATGCAAGGCGATATCGATGGTGAATGAATGTTACAAAGAGAACATCCCTAGGGAAGAGAGAGGGAGAGGGAGAGGAAGAGAGAGAGAGAGGAAGAGAGGGAGAGAGGGAGAAGGAGAGAGCCAGTCACCCGACACTAAAGCGATAGTGGAAAGGGCCGCATCCAGGCGGCCACCGACTTGATCACCCGAAAACATACCCTCCCCCTTGCCAACCACTATACTACACATCGGACTGAATATAAAGTATAGTGTAAAACACTCACACGACTTTCTCTTACCCATGCAGATAATGAACAATGTTACCTATTCTCATCATGACACTAAATAAAAACCAACCTCAGTTTGGCAGAATCAGTAATTGTCTCTAAACTCGTACCCAGTCTCTGTGGCGGAAAATCCTTAAAATACAACTTTTTTTTAAAATTCCTAATATGTGTACGTTGCAATATGTTCAATTCAAAACAATAAGCAATGAGATGAAGATGAAGTAGCTATATGACGTGTAAATAAGACTGTGTAGTCTTGTACAGACTCAGGCCGACCATTCCTGAGAGAGTATGGTTAATTGAACCTCAACCATCAAAGTACACCGGTAACCACTGTCGTCTAGTATTCAAATCCGTATAAAAGTAACTACCTTTACTATAGGGTGATTCAAAAAGAGCGCCGGTTTTGATATATCAAATTAAGAGATTTATTTTATTGAAAAACTGAAAATAAATACATCAACAAGTTCATCTTACCTTCCGATTTCATGTATGAAAAATGATGTCATGCATGTGTCCTCTTCTACTGCGCTGGCACGCATCAACTCTGTCCATGAAATTGGATATTACTGCACGACAAGTTTCGACTTCCATTTGCCCGATAACCCGTCGAATTTCCTCCTTCAAGTCATTGATGTTTCGGGGTTTATTGGCATACACCAATGACTTCAGATGACCCCAAAGATGAAAGTCACAAGGCGTCAAGTCACACGACCTTGGTGGCCATTGATGGTCGGAATTACGAGAAATGATGCGATCCTGGAACCGTTCACGGAGCAACAACATTGTTTCTCGTGCAGCAACTGAATTTTATACGGGTGATATTGGAGATCGTACCGAAGAATTCTCCGTACAGAAGAACATCTTAAACCGAATTGTTGAGAACGGCGACGTATTGATTTTGCTGGGCTAACAGCCACACTGTCACGAACCAACGCAACGTTCTGCTCAGTTCGGCCAGAACGACGACGTCCAGAACTTTTAAGGTCGACTGTTGAACCCGTCTCAAAAAACTTTTTCATGAGCCTGCGAACTGTTGATTCATTCGGTGCTTCATTACGTCCTAGAGTACCGCGAAGTCGCCTGACAGTAGCCGCATAACTCTCTCCACTCTGGTAAAATGTTTTGACGATTAACACTCGTTGTGCAATAGTAAACTTCTCCATGGTTAGACACAGACTGCGAGAGTACTACACTGCGAACAAGAGAAACTACAACTGAATCGTCAATCGGAATGTTCTCCGAAATAGAAATGAGGTCTAACAATGTTGCCAACCGATAAACAAAAATTTACCAGCCGTTTAAAAACCGGCGCTCTTTTTGAATCACCCGTTAGGATTGCAACCATGAACCTTCGTCTTCGAAAATCGGCTGTTAAACAGCTGATTTTGGCGACGACTTTACTTCTAGACCAACCCGGTGGGTTAAACCTAACATTAGTAATAAAACATTAGAAATAAACAAAAAAACTAACCTCAATAAACATAACCGAATTTTAATCGTGTGTGAAACACGCAAAATGAAAATAAACCTTAGTTTGTTTTAAAGATACGGTAAATCATTTTCACGCTAAACTAGGCTCTTTAGAGAAAAATACTCTTAAATAATATTTGTAGATATTGTAATTTCCTATAAATTTGATTATATACACTTTTGTCGTAAAATGCATGCTAAGGCCGAAATCTTTAAAAAATCGATTTTTCACACGTTTTCGTGAGAAAAAAACAGGAAATCGCTAATTACCGCTAAAGTACGCGTTATACAAAACAAATGTTTGAAATAAAAGTTGTAGGATTTTAAATTTTCTACAACATTTATTATATAAATTTTTGCGCTAAAATGGATATTAAAGCCGTAATCTTAAAAAAACAATTTCTTTACGTGAAAACAGCCTTACCAACAACATGGCGCCTACCCTATCTTGTAGAGCACAAAAAATTTAATAAACCAGGCAATTTTAAAAATCAAAGACCAGTTTTTAAGAAAATCGCAATAAAGTGAAAAATTACAAGAATAAAATACTACTTCCGATTTTGATGAAAATTTTCGTGTCGGATCCGGTAGTGGTATGTAATTTAAGTTTTAAGTTCGCACTATGTTCCGTTCTTGAGATATTTTGTACACACACACACACGCACACACACGCGCGCGCACGCACGCACACAAACACACACACAACCACACACACACACACACAGACCAATAGGTAAAAAGCAGTTGTGTGTGTGTGGGTGTGAGGGCGTCTTTTTAGGTGTATATGGTGGGTGAAGAGTGTATTTGTTAAAATAGACATGAAGACAATACTTTCCTTTCTATAATATATTCATATAGGCAAGAGAAAGTAAATATTATAATATAAATTTTTGTAACACCCAGTGCAGATATATCCATTTGTTAGATGAGCATACTTTAGGCGTAGTAACATTAAAGCATCGGAATCTACTTAGAGTAGAGGAGAGGAGAGTAGAGATCGGGCGGGAGTCCGGAGTTCTGGCATCGCGCTATAAAAATAAACAAACTAACAAATCAACGCCTCGGCGTCTGTCTTTCATCAACCAGATCAAAGCAAACCAAACGCACACCACTCCCTCTCTCGATCTCTCTCCCATTAATATGCACCAGTTATCATTCTGTAAGAATGACAACTTGTGTATAGAAAAATGTTTTAAATAAAAATCTGGTGTGAAACACTCACACAACTTTCTCTTGCCAATGCAAATAATTAACAATAAACCTAACATTAGTATTAAAACATTAGAAATGAACAACAAAACTAACCTCAAAAAACAGTGATATACGCAAAATTAAAATCGACCTCAGTTTAGCTTAAAAATACGGAAAATCGCTCCTACACGCTAAACTAGGCACTGTACAAACAAATGATTAAAATAAAAGTTGTAGATCTCTTAATTTCCTATAAATTTTATTTTATACACTTTTGTCGTAAAATGCATTATAAGGCCGAAATCTTAATAAAATTGATTTTTCTCACGTTTTCGTGAGAAAAAAAAACAGAAAATTGCTAATTACCGCTAAACTAAGCCGTTTTACAAAAAAATGTTTGAAATAAAAGTTGTAGAATTTTACATTCTCTACAACTTTTATTTTATAACGTTTTGCGCTAAAATGCATATTAAAGCCGCAACCTTAAAAAGAAAATGTTTTTTACGTAAAAACAGCCTCACGCAAAATTTCAGCAAACATGGCGCCTACCCTATTTTTAGAGAATAAAAAATTGAGTAAATACGGCGATTTTTAAAAAAATCGTAGTACCTGTTTTTGAGAAAATCGCAAAAAAGTGAAAAATTATACGAATAAACTACTACTTCCAGTTGACCGATTTTGATGAAAATATTCGTGTCGGGTCCGGTAGTGGTATGTAACTTCAGTTTCAAGTTTCAAGTTCGTACGGTGATCCGTTCTTGAGATATTCTGTTCGCACACACACACACACAGACCAATCGCAAAAAACATGTTTTTTGGGTTCAGGGGGTCTGAAAACGTATAGATCCGGTGAAAACTCGATTTCGAAAAATCGACATGAAAACAATACTTACCTTCCTATATATTCATATAGGCATGAGAAAGTAAAAATTTTTAGGTCTTTTAATTTCCTATAAACACATCAGTCCTTTACAAATCTCGTGTGAAACAAACGCGTGATTTTCTCTTACCAATGTAGGGCCTTTTCCGTTTTCAGTGTGCCACCACTATCATCAAATCCGAATTCCCTGAAGGGTTAGACCCTTGTTCAATTGTCCCACTCCTTTCCTTACTGAATACTCATACCAACACAGACAGACTAACGCAAGCGTACACACGTCCTTCCAAGTCACAGTATATATATAGGGTGATTCAAAAAGAGCGCCGGTTTTGATATATCAAATTAAGAGATTTATTTTATTGAAAAACTGAAAATAAATACATCAACAAGTTCATCTTACCTTCCGATTTCATGTATGAAAAATGATGTCATGCATGTGTCCTCTTCTACTGCGCTGGCACGCATCAACTCTGTCCATGAAATTGGATATTACTGCACGACAAGTTTCGACTTCCATTTGCCCGATAACCCGTCGAATTTCCTCCTTCAAGTCATTGATGTTTCGGGGTTTATTGGCATACACCAATGACTTCAGATGACCCCAAAGATGAAAGTCACAAGGCGTCAATTTTGTTTGCGAAGGTGTCATCATCCTGCCGTTTTCTCAATACCCAGTCAACAAACTGTCGTCTCTACTGGTGGTCTGCCACTTTCAAATGTTGCGTCAACTGAATTTTATACGGGTGATATTGGAGATCGTACCGAAGAATTCTCCGTACAGAAGAACATCGTAAACCCAATTGTTGAGAACGGCGACGTATTGATTTTGCTGGGCTAACAGCCACACTGTCACGAACCAACGCAACGTTCTGTTCAGTTCGGCCAGAACGACGACGTCCAGAACTTTTAAGGTCGACTGTTGAACCCGTCTCAAAAAACTTTTTCATGAGCCTGCGAACTGTTGATTCATTCGGTGCTTCATTACGTCCTAGAGTACCGCGAAGTCGCCTGACAGTAGCCGCATAACTCTCTCCACTCTGGTAAAATGTTTTCACGATTAACACTCGTTGTGCAATAGTAAACTTCTCCATGGTTAGACACAGACTGCGGGAGTACTACACTGCGAACAAGAGAAACTACAACTGAATCGTCAATCGGAATGTTCTCCGAAATAGAAATGAGATCTAACAATGTTGCCAACCGATAAATAAAAATTTACCAGCCGTTTAAAAACCGGCGCTCTTTTTGAATCACCCGTTAGTTCAGCCGTTCTAAATTTGCTGCTACTGTCAACAAACAAAAGCTACTGCCAACAAACACTAATCACAGTTATCTCCTCCACTGAAAGTAATGAATTTTATTATACAGTTGGATTGTGTGGTGAATGAAGTGAAGAAGGTGTCATTTACAGAGTGGGCCCGGCATGCTGATAAGCGTACTTTTCCACTGAGTGAGTTGTGGCAATGGTAAACCACTTCACTCGTCGTTTTACTTAGTAAAACCTCTACAGGTTCAAACCAGCCTACAGGCTAAACAACCATTTGTTAATTAATTATATTATACTTGGATCCTGGAATTGAAAGGATGTTACCAGTCTGATTGTCTCACAGATACCAATGTAACGGATGATTCAAAAAGAGCGCCGGTTTTTAAACGGCTGGTAAATTTTTGTTTATCGGTTGGTAACATTGTTAGACCTCATTTTTATTTCGGAGAACATTCCGATTGACGATTCAGTTGTAGTTTCTCTTGTTCGCAGTGTAGTACTCTCGCAGTCTGTGTCTAACCATGGAGAAGTTTACTATTGCACAACGAGTGTTAATCGTCAAAACATTTTACCAGAGTGGAGAGAGTTATGCGCCTACTGTCAGGCGACTTCGCGGTACTCTAGGACGTAATGAAGCACCGAATGAATCAACAGTTCGCAGGCTCATGAAAAAGTTTTTTGAGACGGGTTCAACAGTCGACCTTAAAAGTTCTGGACGTCGTCGTTCTGGCCGAACTGAGCAGAACGTTGCGTTGGTTCGTGACAGTGTGGCTGTTAGCCCAGCAAAATCAATACGTCGCCGTTCTCAACAATTCGGTTTAAGATGTTCTTCTGTACGGAGAATTCTTCGGTACGATCTCCAATATCACCCGTATAAAATTCAGTTGCTGCACGAGAAACAATGTTGTTGCTCCGTGAATGGTTCCAGGATCGCATCATTTCTCGTAATTCCGACCATCAATGGCCACCAAGGTCGTGTGACTTGACGCCTTGTGACTTTCATCTTTGGGGTCATCTGAAGTCATTGGTGTATGCCAATAAACCCCGAAACATCAATGACTTGAAGGAGGAAATTCGACGGGTTATCGGGCAAATGGAAGTCGAAACTTGTCGTGCAGTAATATCCAATTTCATGGACAGAGTTGATGCGTGCCAGCGCAGTAGAAGAGGACACATGCATGACATCATTTTTCATACATGAAATCGGAAGGTAAGATGAACTTGTTGATGTATTTATTTTCAGTTTTTCAATAAAATAAATCTCTTAATTTGATATATCAAAACCGGCGCTCTTTTTGAATCACCCTATAGGTTGAATAAATGGTGTATAATATTAGAAGACGGATGGACCATTACCTGGTGAACAAATCTTCTTCTTCTTACCTTACGTGAGTAAAGGAGTCGGTCATGCAACGCTCACCTGGAACAAAATCAAAAAAGAAAATATTAACAAAAATCTGGTGTGAAACACTCACACAACTTTCTCTTGCCAATGCAAATAACTTACAATATAATTTAACATTAGTAATAAAATATTAGAAATAAACAAAAAACTAACCTCAATAAACATAACCTTATTTTAATCATGAGTGAAACTCAAAATGAAAATCAACCTCAGTCTGGCTTAAAAATACGGAAAATCACTATTTCACGCTAAACTAGGCTCTGTAGAGAAAAATACGTTAAATAAAAGTTGTAGATCTTTAAATTTCCTATAAATTTGGTTATATACACTTTTGTCGTAAAATGCATACTAAGGCCAAAATCTTAAAAAAATTGATTTTTTACACGTTTTCGTGAGAAAAAATCAGAAAATCGCTAATGACTGCTAAACTAAGCGCCATACAAAAAAATGTTTGAAACAGAAGTTGTAGGTTGTTAAATTCTCTACAACATTTATTATATACGTTTTTGCGCTAAAATTTATATTAAAGCCGTAATCTTAAAAAAACAACGTTTTTACGTGAAAACAGCCTCACGCAGAATTTCAGCAAACATGGCGCCTACCCTATCTTGTAGAGAATAAAAAATTGAGTAAAATAGGCGATTTAAAAAAAAATCGTAGGACCAGTTTTTGAGAAAATCGCAAAAAACTGAAAAATTATACGAATAAACTACTACTTCCGGTTGACCGATTTTGATGAAAATGTTCGTGTCGCGTCCGGTAGTGGTATGTAACTTAAGTTTCAAGTTTCAAGTTCGTACGATGTTCTGTTCTTGAGATATTCCGTTCACACACACACACACACAGACCAATCGCTAAAAACATGTTTGTGTGGGTTCAGGGGGTCTCAAAACGTATAGATCCGGTGAAAACTCGATTTCTTTAAAATGGACATGAAAACAATACTTTCCTTCCTATATATTCATATAGTTGGCAAGAGAAAGTAAAAATCACCACCTCCAACACGAATATGCTTTTCACGGTTGATGCGCTAGCTCTGCTGTCTGTTCCACACTTTTGTTTAGACCAATCACAACGTTTGCCAGTGTTGCCAGATTGTATTTGACAAACATTACGCGCGCATGCGTAATAGAGCGGCAATAGTTCACTCTCTTTCTGCATCTGGTACTGAACACATCGATTAGAGAGCGTGCATTAACATGCAATAATTTAAATTATAATCACCTGATTGTATGTTTGTAGGTTATAATTGATATTAAAAGACCAAAAAAAAAAATGGCTGATGAAATATTTAACAGAGCTACAAGAGTAAGTATTGTTAACGTTGTTGGCAAGTGATTGGCTAGCTATAAAGTGGGTGGGTGAGGGGGGGGCAATGCAGCCATGAAAAATAGGGTAGATGTGAGTTGTGATAAATGTTTTTGTTGATGGTATGACGTTGCACATCTCGGTTGTTCTTATGTGGGCCTACTTATACAGGGCTTAGTTTAGCGTGAAATGATTTACCGAATTTAGTCGACGGCGTTTTTTCATCTACAGTTGAGCCGTTGCTAGTTAACTCCTCCTCCTCCTCCTAGTGTCTGTCAACAAACAAAAGCCACCTACTACAGGGTGCACGCTACATTCCACCACTTTACAACTATCCTATTCCTCCTCCTATTCAGTTTACTATCTTTTAAATTATAACTACTTAAAACATCACTCATGATATGATGTAACAATTTCATTTATAAAAATACTTTTAAAAGTATTTTGTTTTTACTTTTTAATCATCGTGTACACATTTTAATGTAATGCGCATGCTCAGTGACGTCATTATTTGTTTACATTAGGAGCAAACTAAGAGAGGCTGGACTGTAGGTTAGTTTGGATTTTTTTTTATATTTATTTATTTAACGTCGCATCAAACTACAACGGCCATTAGCGAAGACGTTGGGGGTGGAACTATTATACGATGGAGGATGAAATGATTTTTTGTAACGTATGAAAATATGTCATGCCTGAGTGGAATTCGAACCCAGGACCGCATGATAAGAGGCGAGCACGTTACCAACTGCGCTAATGCGGCCGGCTAGTTTGGATATTGTAGAAAGTATTTAATTGTACTTTTCTAAATATATATTTGAAAGAAACAAAAAAAAAAACCATATCGTTGTTGTTTGTATAGATTGAAATTACAATAGGTCAGACAGTTAATAAGAAAGTAGAGACATGCGTATCTTATGTCAAGACAATTGTGTAGTGGTACGCTCTCCAGGGGAAATGCAATACAACTATAAAACTATGTTAAACAGAAAAAACAATGTTCTAATTAAAATTACAACCGGCTGGTACCCTATACACACACACACGCACGCGCACACACACAGAGACAGAGAGAGAGGGGGGTGAAAAAGAGAGGGAGGGAGAGAGAGAGGGTGAAAAAGAGAGGGAGGGAGAGGGAGAAGGAGGGAGAGAGGAAGAGAGAGAGATATTCTAATTAAAATTACAACCGGCTGGTACCCTACGTGCCAAACCAATTACCCTTTTTAATATGAATGGAATAAAACAAAAAACAATATAAATTGTTATTGTATTGTATTGTATTGTATTGTATTGTATTGTGTCTGGGTCCCAAAGCACAGTTTTCATTTGATTGTTTTAACAGCAGAAGCGCATTATGGGCTAGAACCATCAACTCAACGCTGCAACCATATTGTGACACTTATCGCTAAGTTCCGTTTCGGGATCTAGGTAATTAAATAATTAATACACCAAAGTTTACAATTACCAATATTTATTAAAACTAAAACATTTACAAAATAAATAATTATAAACTATTTATAATGAAGTAATACATGGCCGGCCCGTGGTGTCGTGGTCACCACAACTGGCTACTATGCCGGGGTCCCGGGTTCGATTCCCGGTCAGGTCTGGCTTTTTTTTTCATCTGTAAATCACCACATATCATTTGACCTACGCTCAAGCCCAAGGCTTATGTAGGCATCATCACTCAATTAAAAAAAAAAAAAAAATTAAAAAAAATACAAAAAATAGCTTAATAATTTACTTAATACTATTTACAATCAATTATATAGAATACACATACACAATGCACATACACAATAAGATAATAACGGGTGATTCAAAAAGAGCACCGGTTTTTAAACGGCTGGTAAATTTTTGTTTATCGGTTGGCAACATTGTTAGACCTCATTTCTATTTCGGAGAACATTCCGATTGACGATTCAGTTGTAGTTTCTCTTGTTTGCAGTGTAGTACTCTCGCAGTCTGTGTCTAACCATGGAGAAGTTTACTATTGCACAACGAGTGTTAATCGTCAAAACATTTTACCAGAGTGGAGAGAGTTATGCGGCTACTGTCAGGCGACTTCGCGGTACTCTAGGACGTAATGAAGCACCGAATGAATCAACAGTTCGCAGGCTCATGAAAAAGTTTTTTGAGACGGGTTCAACAGTCGACCTTAAAAGTTCTGGACGTCGTCGTTCTGGCCGAACTGAGCAGAACGTTGCGTTGGTTCGTGACAGTGTGGCTGTTAGCCCAGCAAAATCAATACGTCGCCGTTCTCAACAATTGGGTTTACGATGTTCTTCTGTACGGAGAATTCTTCGGTACGATCTCCAATATCACCCGTATAAAATTCAGTTGACGCAACATTTGAAAGTGGCAGACCACCAGAAGAGACGACAGTTTGTTGACTGGGTATTGAGAAAACGGCAGGATGATGACACCTTCGCAAACAAAATCATTTTCAGTGATGAGGCGCACTTCCACTTAAACGGTTTTGTTAATAAACAGAACTGCCGTATGTGGGGTTTAGAAAACCCTCGCGTGGTTAATGAAAGGGAAATGTATGCACAGCGAGTGACAGTTTGGTGCGGCTTTTAGTCGGGCGGTGTCATCGGCCCTTACTTTTTTGAATATCAAGAAGGACAAGCCGTGACAGTAAATGGAGACCGATACCGTACGATGATTAGGGAGTTTTTGTGGCTTCATTTGGATGGAATGGACATTGACGAGTTGTGGTTTCAGCAGGATGGTGCCATCTGTCACGCTGCACGAGAAACAAAGTTGTTGCTCCGTGAACGGTTCCAGGATCGCATCATTTCTCGTAATTCCGACCATCAATGGCTACCAAGGTCGTGTGACTTGACGCCTTTTGACTTTCATCTTTGGGGTCATCTGAATTCATTGGTGTATGCCAATAAACCCCGAAACATCAATGACTTGAAGGAGGAAATTCGACGGGTTATCGGGCAAATGGAAGTCGAAACTTGACGTGCAGTAATATCCAATTTCATGGACAGAGTTGATGCGTGCCAGCGCAGTAGAGGAGGACACATGCATGACATCATTTTTCATACATGAAATCGGAAGGTAAGATGAACTTGTTGATGTATTTCTTTTCAGTTTTTCAATAAAATAAATCTCTTAATTTGATATATCAAAACCGGCGCTCTTTTTGAATCACCCTATATAACATTAGTTAACCACTACAATGCTTGGATACGTAACCTGTACTACCTGTGCACCGTTAGCAACTCGTCAAAGATCAAACGGATACTAACTCAGTGACCGCACCCGGGGCTCCCTTTATATAGGTTAGATGAAAGAGGTTTCTCGAAAGACACAGAAATTCAATCAAAAAGATAATTCCAGAGTGGCAGAAAAATTCCATGCACAACAACCCTTTTTTACTGGAAAAGTCTTAACTATTGTAAACAAGTAAATCGATTTATTGTAAATATAATAAAAGGTGTTACAGGTAATCAACCGACCCTTTCATAAATAGTTGTACAACAATAACCCTACCTCATCATACACAATAGCGTGGTCCATTTAAATAATCTTAATAAATAGGTATACTTTTATACCTAACCCTTTTGTTATGTTTTCATTCTATTATCTACTCTTTACACTCAATCTGTTAGTTGCAGGGCTAAAATAAATAGTTCTGTTTCTTATCACATGGTCAGGTAACTAAATGACTCAGTTATTTAAGAACAGAAGAGGCAGAGGTGTAAAAGACACTAATCAGAATTATCTCTTCTGAAAGTAATGAATTTCATTATACAGCCAGACCCTGTGGTGAATGAAGTGAAAGTGTCATTTGCAGAGTGGGCCCGGCATGCTGATGAGCGTATTTTTCCACTGAGTGAGTGTTGGCAATGGTAAACCACCTCATTCCTCGTTTTACTTAGTAAAACCTCTAGAGGCCCAAACCAGCCTACAGGCTGATGACCTGAACAACACATCTACTCTTTACCATTTTATGAATGAAGAACTAGAAATTTCTTGAACCATAATCGTCTTCGGTAATTTTGTAGTAGACAAATGAGTAGTACCATCTGGATAACTGTTAAAAAGTGAAATTAGTTTTCAGGGTAAAAGGTTACAAGAGGATGTGCAGATAGTAGAAGAGTACAATTCAAAAGAGAAACAAAATAGGGCAGGCGGTGCGGCCTGGCGTTAACTTAATCAATAATATCTCCAAGCAAAGTACTTCAGCGTTTACAACGTGTCTCTCACTCTCTCTTTCTCACTCTCTCTTACTTCCTCCTTCGTCAACCCCCCCCCCAAACACACACACAATATTTCCTTCCGCTTTACCCATTAAGGATTTTCGCTTTTTCATACGATTCATTATTTGTATGTGACGTCCCGAGAGTAGGAGGGCTATTTTAAAACAATACTGTTCCTTTTTTATTCGAATAAATAACTAAAGGAAACCCGAAGACACGAATACGCCTACTTATAATAATAGTAAGCCTACTTATAATAATAGTAAGCCTACTTATAATATTAATACGCCTACTTATAATATTAATACGCAAGCCTACTTATAATAATAGTAAGCCTACTTATAATAATTATACGCCTACTTATAATATTAATACGCCTACTTATAATAATAGTACGCCTACTTATAATAATAGTACGCCTACTTATAATAATAGTAAGCCTACTTATAATTTTAATACGCCTACTTATAATAATAGTAAGCCTACTTATAATATTAATACGCCTACTTATAATATTAATACGCCTACTTATAATAATAGTAAGCCTACTTATAATAATAGTAAGCCTACTTATAATAATAGTAAGCCTACTTATAATAATAGTAAGCCTACTTATAATATTAATACGCCTACTTATAATAATAGTAAGCCTACTTATAATAATAGTAAGCCTACTTATAATAATAGTAAGCCTACTTATAATATTAATACGCCTACTTATAATAATAGTAAGCCTACTTATAATATTAATACGCCTACTTATAATAGTAAGCCTACTTATAATATTAATACGCCTACTTATAATAATAGTAAGCCTACTTATAAGAATAGAACGCCTACTTATAATAATAGTACGCCTACGCTTACGCCTATTTATTATTTATTCGTTTGTCACCGGATGGTGACATTATGTGGCAAGTTAACCCTTTAATTTAATTGGTGGCCCTGAAAAGGGCCGTTTAAGCGGTGGTCGTCTTGGCTGGGTGACACGGTGTGTCGTCGTCCAGCGGAGACGTCATCTTCTTGCCTGGCAGTAGTGCGTCGATGGCTGCTTCTTTGGGTCTGGTGGGCATAAGGCTCGGTCGAGGGACCGCTGTGGGTGATGACGGTCCGGTCGGCGAGCGAAAGCATCATCTTCACTCTTGCGGGGTCGTCGATTAGTCTTAGCTGGAGTCCGGCAGCCGTGTGCGGTGGTGGACGTCTTGTCTGCTGTCTGGTTCGAAGTGAATCCTTCGCAGTCTTGATTGCAATTGAATCCCCCGGCTCAGTGCAGCGCTCTTTATATAGTCGCTGAGAGCGCTGTGGTAGAGAGCGGCTACTAACTTTGCCTTGATGACAAAGGCCTCTGCCGGTGCGCAGCCGAAAGATTTGTCGGTATGCCGTCAAAGAGCCCACCGCGCCGATAAAGACCGCAAGATGTATTGAAACCGGCAACACAGTAAATGATTAATTAGAAGGGGTGACAAATTATTTATTATTAATTAAATAGAAAATACATTAACGTAGTTGTTACAAATTCCCGCATAAGAGGAGCCAGTGCGTGCGCGGGAATCAGTTGTAAATTATTTTACTATATAAATTATTGATCAGTAATTATTACCAAAAATATTTTCAACCATTTTTACTTTCTCTTGCCTATATGAATATATAGGAAGGAAGGTATTGTTTTCATGCCGATTTTTAGAAATCGAGTTTTCACCGGATCTATACGTTTTCAGACCCCTGAACCCAAAAAACATGTTTTTAGCGATTGGTCTGTGTGTGTGTCTGTGTGTGTGTGTGTGAACAGAATATCTCAAGAACGGAATATCGTACGAACTTGAAACTTAAGTTACATACCACTACCGGACCCAACACGAACATTTTCATCAAAATCGGTCAACCGGAAGTAGTAGTAACTTAGTTTATTCCTATAATGTTTCACTTTTTTGCGATTTTCTCAAAAACTGGTACTACGATTTTTTTAAAAATCGCCTGGTTTACTCAATTTTTTATTCTCTACAAGATAGGGTAGGCGCCATGTTTGCTGAAATTCTGCGTGAGGCTGTTTTTACGTAAAAACATTTTATTTTTAAGATTGCGGCTTTAATATGCATTTTAGCGCAAAACGTTATATAATATAAGTTGTAGAGAATTTAAAAACCTACAACTTTTAGTTCAAACATTTTTTTGTATAACGCTTAGTTTAGCGGTAATTAGCGATTTTCTGTTTTTTCTCAGAAAACGTGTGAAAAATCGTTTTTTTTTAAGAATTCAGCATTATGAATTTTCAGCCTATGAATTTTGCGACAAAAATGTATAGGAAATAAAAGATCTACGACTTTTGTTTAGGGCATTTTTCTCTACAGAGCTTAGTTTAGCGTGAAAGAGTGATTTTCCATATTTTAAAGCCAAACTGAGGTTGATTTTCATTTTGCCTCCCTCACTCATGATTAAAATAAGGTTATGATGTTGTTTATTTTTAATGTTTTATTACTAATGTTAGGTAGGTTTATTGTTAATTATTTGCATTGGCAAGAGAAAGTTGTGTCAATGTTTCACACCAGATTTTTTATTACCATACACAGAGTATGGTTAATTGAACCCCAACCATCAAAGTACACCGGCAACCACTGTCTAGTATTCAAATCTGTATAAAAGTAACTACCTTTACTAGGATTTCAACCAGGAAACTTCGTCTCCTAAAATCAGCTGTAAAAAAGCTGAGACGAAGGTTCCTAGTTCAAATCCTAGTAAAGGTAGTTACTTTTATACAGATTTGAATACTAGACAGTGGTTGCCGGTGTACTTTGATGGTTGGGGTTCAATTAACCATACTCTCTCAGGAATGGTCGACCTGAGTCTGTAGAAGACTACACAGTCTCATTTAGACGTCATACATATCATCCTCATCTGATTGGGTCATGGAGTTGCTTATTGTTCTCAATTGAACAGATTGCAACGTACACATCATAGGAAAAAAAATTTCTACAAAAAAGAAGCTCTCGGCTTGCTAAAACACTATACGGGATACAAACTATTATACAAGACCGTTAATTAATTATTTTAACGGATCACAGATTAAATTTTTCAAGAAATAAATTAATAAATACAGAAGAAATCCGGGCAAAATTCTGTTTGAAATTAAAGTTTATAATACCTATTACAAAATTTACTTTCAACCAAATAAAATTTACAAAAACCTATAAATGTTTTAACTTTATTAAAAAAATCTGGTGTGAAACATTGACACAACTTTCTCTTGCCAATGCAAATAATTAACAATAAACCTACCTAACATTAGTAA
Organism: Catonia carolina; assembly: GCA_035578175.1. NCBI lineage: Eukaryota > Metazoa > Arthropoda > Insecta > Hemiptera > Achilidae > Catonia > Catonia carolina. Next base: position 2,082,628 of record JAQMRL010000034.1, read on the forward strand.
TAAAACATTAAAAATAAACAACATCATAACCTTATTTTAATCATGAGTGAGGGAGGCAAAATGAAAATCAACCTCAGTTTGGCTTTAAAATATGGAAAATCACTCTTTCACGCTAAACTAAGCTCTGTAGAGAAAAATGCCCTAAACAAAAGTCGTAGATCTTTTATTTCCTATACATTTTTGTCGCAAAATTCATAGGCTGAAAATTCATAATGCTGAATTCTTAAAAAAAAACGATTTTTCACACGTTTTCTGAGAAAAAACAGAAAATCGCTAATTACCGCTAAACTAAGCGTTATAAAAAAAATGTTTGAAATAATAGTTGTAGGATTTTAAATCTCTACCTTTTTTATTATACATAAAATTTTGCACTTAAATGCATATTAAAGCCGTAATCTTAAGAAAACAATTTTTTACGTGAAAACAGCCTCACCAAGAATTACAGCAAAAATGGCGAATACCCTATCTTGTAGAGCATAAAAAATTAAGTATACCCGGCGCGATTTTAAAAAAAATCGTATGACCAGTTGGTTTTTGAGAAAATCGCAAAAAAGTGAAAAATTACATAAATAAACAATTACTTCCGGTTAACCGATTCTGATGAAAATGTCCGTGTCGGGTCCGGTAGTGGTATGTAACTTAAGTTTCAAGTTCGTACGATGTTCCCGTTCTTGAGATATTCTGTACACACACACCCACGCACGCTCGCTCGCGTGCACACACACACAGATCAATAGGTAAAAAGCAGTTGTTGTGTGGGTTGAGGGGGTCTGTGTAATTGTATATTCGGGTGTATTAAAGTGTATTTGTTGTGATCGACATGAAAACAATACTTTCCTTCCTATATATTCATTACATATGGGCAAGAGAAAGTAATAAAGAATATAATATAGTGTTTTGAAAGGTGAACAAAACGCTGCTACGCTTTTCACTTGACGAACATAAAGGGTGATTCAAAAAGAGCGCCGGTTTTTAAACGGCTGGTAAATTTTTGTTTATCGGTTGGCAACATTGTTAGACCTCATTTCTATTTCGGAGAACATTCCGATTGACGATTCAGTTGTAGTTTCTCTTGTTCGCAGTGTAGTACTCTCGCAGTCTGTGTCTAACCATGGAGAAGTTTACTATTGCACAACGAGTGTTAATCGTCAAAACATTTTACCAGAGTGGAGAGAGTTATGCGGCTACTGTCAGGCGACTTCGCGGTACTCTAGGACGTAATGAAGCACCGAATGAATCAACAGTTCGCAGGCTCATGAAAAAGTTTTTTGAGACGGGTTCAACAGTCGACCTTAAAAGTTCTGGACGTCGTCGTTCTGGCCGAACTGAGCAGAACGTTGCGTTGGTTCGTGACAGTGTGGCTGTTAACCCAGCAAATTAGGGAGTTTTTGTGGCGTCATTTGGATGGAATGGACATTGACGAGTTGTGGTTTCAGCAGGATGGTGCCACCTGTCACGCTGCACGAGAAACAATGTTGTTGCTCCGTGAACGGTTCCAGGATCGCATCATTTCTCGTAATTCCGACCATCAATGGCTACCAAGGTCGTGTGACTTGACGCCTTGTGACTTTCTTCTTTGGGGTCATCTGAAGTCATTGGTGTATGCCAATAAACCCCGAAATATCAATGACTTGAAGGGGGAAATTCGACGGGTTATCGGGCAAATGGAAGTCGAAACTTGTCGTGCAGTAATATCCAATTTCATGGACAGAGTTGATGCGTGCCAGCGCAGTAGAGGAGGACACATGCATGCATCATTTTTCATACATGAAATCGGAAGGTAAGATGAACTTGTTGATGTATTTATCTTCAGTTTTTCAATAAAATAAATCTCTTAATTTGATATATCAAAACCGGCGCTCTTTTTGAATCACCCTATATTTGAAGGTAGGCGTTCGTAGATACAAAATTGATCCAAATCTAAAGATCGCAGAGTAAGTTTTCAAAAAATAACACGACCGAGTTAAAGAGAGAAGAAGCAGGCAGGCGTCACGGGGTATCCAATTAAAATCGTTTTACTTCAATAATTTCCAACATTAATTATAGCCTAACTTATAGGGTAGGCATACGTAATGAATGAGTGACAGAAAAACGGAAAAAATCTCTTCACATTAAAATTCACTAAATCAGATATACTAGTGTCGCGTCGTTCCTTTTTTAACAACCATACTCGAATGTCATCTTTTTACTGTCTCGATATATATATATATATATATATATATATATATATATATATATATATATATATATATATATATATATTTTTTTTTTTTGCAATCTTAATGTGTATACGTTGCAATCTGTTCAATTGAGAACAATAAGCAATGAGATGAGGATGATGTGTGTGACATGTAAATGAGACTGTGTAGTCTTCTACAGACCCAGGCCGACCATTCCTGAGAGAGTATGGTTAATTGCACCCCAACCATCAAAGTACACCCACAACCACTGTCTACTATTCAAATCCGTATAAAAGTAACTACCTTTACTAGCATTTGAACCGGGAACCTTTGCCTCCTAAAATCAGCTGTTAAAAAGCTGATTTTGGCGACGACTTTACCTCTAGACCAACAAGGTGGGTCAAGTACGAATATAAATCTACATTTCAGGCTCTGTTAGTTAGCTCCTAATGTAAACAAATAATGACGACGTCACTGAGCATGCGCATTTTATCAAAATGTGTAAACGCTGATTAAAAAGTAACAACTAAATACTTTCAAAAGTATTCAAATACAAAATACTTGTAAAAGTATTTTTCTAAATGAAATTGTTAGGCCTACATCATATCATGAGTGATGTTTTTAGTACTTTAAGTAGTTATAATTTAAAAAATAGTTAACTTAATAGGAGGAATAGGATAGTTGTAAAGTGGTGGAGTGTAGCGTGCACCCTACAGGGTAGTAGGTGGCTTTTGTTTGTTGACAGACACTAGGAGGAGGAGGAGGAGGAGCTAACTAACAACGGCTCAACTGTACAAATGTTGTTCATGGATTTTATGCATTTGTTAGCCATTTAATGGAATTATAGCGCCTCAAACGTAAGAAACATGTTTTTTGACAATAAAGTTTTGTGTTTTAAGCAAGTTATTTTACAAACTAAGTTCTGGGACCTAGTTTAATCAATTTTCAAGTCAAAATTCATATGAAACGATCAAATGTTTGTCTTAATTACCGTTCTAATTGGTTCAATCCGGTTTCATTTAATTTTCGGAGTGGAAATCTGGGCGAAATCTTTCGCTAGACTTATCTCACTAACGAAGCATTTCCAGGCATATGTTTATTTGAATTTTTTGTCTTGTTTTTAGGTCTACAATCACCTGTTAAAATGCTTTCTTTCCTCCTGGTCCACCCTGTATTATGGGAAGGAAAATATTGTTTTCATGTCGATTTTTCGAAATCGAGTTTTGTGAAAAAATGCTAGACCTGACTGGGAATCAACGTATGTTGAAATATACAGGGTGATTCATGAAGTTCTCCCCCCACTTCTACAGCACATTGTACTAGTAAAAATAATGAAAAAATGTTATATAAACATAGGTCCGAAAACGCTTCGTTAGCGAGTTACAGCTAGCGAAAGTTTCGCCTGGATTTCAGTTCACCAGGTGAAATGAGGTCTTCCTGGAATTGTGGTAAGGTAGATTAAGGGGCGAATTCAATCATTTCTTATGGTTTTTGATCTGATAAATTGAATAAAACAGGTCCCAGAACTGTAAGTTAAATAGTTTTTGAGAAAACCAGTGTCAAATGCAAAAAATGGAGTGAAAATCACATTTTTTCATCTTTGGGCAAGAATAACTTTGTTATTTCACCAAGAAACAGTTAAAATTTTTCAATAAAAAATGTAGAAAATTTTATTCTGAACAAACCGGTGTAAATTAAGTACACAGAAAGCGAATAGATGTTTGATTAAATGAGTTTTTATTCATAAGAGTACAAAGTAAAATTAACCGGAAAAACTAAAATGAAAAAATGTGTTTTTTTCACTCCATTTTTTTGCATTTGACACTGGTTTTCTCAAAAACTATTTAACTTACAGTTCTGGGACCTGTTTTATTCAATTTATCAGATCAAAAACCATAAGAAATGATTGAATTCGCCCCTTAATCTACCTTACCACAATTCCAGGAAGACCTCATTTCACCTGGTGAACTGAAATCCAGGCGAAACTTTCGCTAGCTGTAACTCGCTAACGAAGCGTTTTCGGACCTATGTTTATATAACATTTTTTCATTATTTTTACTAGTACAATGTGCTGTAGAAGTGGGGGGAGAACTTCATGAATCACCCTGTATATCAACATGTGTAAATTAACCGAAAAAATCTCGTGTGAAACGCTCACACAACTATCTCTTGCCAATGCAAATAATGACCAATATAACATAACATTAGTAATAAAACATTAAAAAAAATCAGGTGTGAAACACTCACACAACTTTCTCTTGCCAATGCAAATGATTAATAATAAACCTAACATTATTAATAAAATATTAGAAATAAACAAAAACTAACCTCAAAAACATAACCTTATTTTAATCATGAGTGAATGACGCAAAATGACAATCGAACTCAGTTTGGCTTAAAAATACGGAAAATCACGCTTTCACGCTAAACTAGGCTCTGTAGAGAAAAATGCTCTAAACAAAAGTTGTAGATCTTTTAATTTTCTATAAATTTAATTATATACACTTTTGTCATAAAATGCATACTAAGACCGAAATGTTAAAAAAATCGATTTTTCTCACGTTTTCGTGAGAAAAAAAACAGAAAATCGCAAATTACCGCTAAACTAAGCGTTATACAAAAAAATGTTTGAAACAGAAGTTGTAGGTTTTTAAATTCTCTACAACTTTTATTATATTGGTTTTTGCGCTAAAATTTATATTAAAGCCGTAATCTTAAAAAAACAACGTTTTTACGTGAAAACAGCCTCACCGAGAATTTCAGCAAACATGGCGCCTACCCTATCTTGTAGAGAATAAAAAATTGAGTAAAATAGGCGATTTTTAAAAAAATCGTAGGACCAGTTTTTGAGAAAATCGCAAAAAACTGAAAAATTATACGAATAAACTACTACTTCCGGTTGACCGATTTTGATGAAAATGTTCGTGTCGCGTCCGGTAGTGGTATGTAACTTAAGTTTCAAGTTTCAAGTTCGTACGATGTTCCGTTCTTGAGATATTCTGTTCACACACACACACACACACAGACCAATCGCTAAAAACATGTTTTTTGGGTTCAGGGGGTCTGAAAACGTATAGATCCGGTGAAAACTCGATTTCTTAAAATCGACATGAAAACAATACTTTCCTTCCTATATATTCATATAGGCAAGAGAAAGTAATAAACAAAAAACTAACCTCAAAAAAACATAACGTCATTTTAATCATGAGTGAAGGACGCAAAATGAAAGTCGACCTCAGTTTGGCTTAAAAATACGGAAAATCAATCTTTCACGCTAAACTAGGCTTTGTAGAGAAAAATTCTTTAAATAAAGTTGTTCATATTTTAATTTCCTATAAATTTGATTCATACACTTTTGTCGTAACATGCATACTAAGGCCGAAATCTTAAAAAACGATTTTTCACAAGTTTTCGAGAGAAAAAAACAGATAATCACTGTTTATCGCTAAACTAAGCGTGTTATAAAAAAAAAATTTGAATTAAAGTTGTAGGATTTTAAATTCTCCACATTTTTATTATATAAATTTTTGCACTACAGTTGTAATCTTAAAAAAACAATTTTTTTACGTGAAACAGCCTTACGAAGAATTTCAGCAAACATGGCGCCTATCTTGTACAGCATAAAAAATTTAGTAAACCAGGCGATTTTAAAAAAAATCGAAGGACCAGTTTTTGAGAAAATCGCAAAAAAGTAATAAATTACACGAATAAACTACTACTTCCGGTTGACCGATTTTGATGAAAATGTTCGTGTCGTGTCCGGTAGTGGTATGTAAGTTAAGTTTCAAGTTTCAAGTTCGTAAGATGTTCCGTTCTTGAGATATTCTGTTCACACACACACACAGACCAATCGCTAAAAACATGTTTGTGTAGGTTCAGGGGGTCTGAAAACATTTAGATCCGGTGAAAACTCGATTTATAAAAATCGACTTGAAAACAATACTTTCTTTACTATACATTCATATAGGCACGAGAAAGTAAAAAGTGTTATAAGAAGTTTCAATTAGATAAAGTGGGGCGGTGTTAAAATTAAGATAAGAGAGACAAAAGTGCAGGGCTATTTACGTAGCTATAAGATATATAAGGCTGTGGAGTGAATGAAAGCAACAACAGATGGCAGTGGTGACGAAGACCACTTGAGATATAAGTGCACCGACTAAATGGGCAACGGAGAGAGAGAGAGAGAGAGAGTGAGAATGTTTTCAAACAGATCAAGTGCGTGCGTCGTACTAAGTGAATAAAGTATAAGTTTAAAGAGAAAACCATATGGTGTTTCTTCCCATCCCACTGCGACCAGCAAAAAAACCGAGAGAAAGAGAAAGAGACAGTGAGAGAGAAAGAGAGAAGGGGAGAGAGAGAGATAAAGAGAGAGAGAAAAAGAAAAAGGGAGAGAGATAAAGAAAGAGAGAGAGAGAAAGAGAAGGAGAGAGATAAAGAGAAAGAGAGAAAGAGAAGGAGAGAGAGAGATAAAGAGAGAAGGAGAGAGAGAGAAAGAGAAGAAGAGAGATAAAGAGAAAGAGAAGGAGAGAGAGAGATAAAGAGAGAAGGAGAGAGAGAGAAAGAGAAGAAGAGAGATAAAGAGAAAGAGAAGAAGAGAGATAAAGAGAAAGAGAAGGAGAGAGAGAGAGAGAAGAAGAGAGATAAAGAGAAAGAGAAGGAGAGAGAGAGAGAAGGAGAGAGAGAAAGAGAAGGAGAGAGAGATAAGGAGAGAGAGATAAAGAAAGAGAGAGAGAGAGAAAGAGAAGGAGAGAGATAAAGAGAAAGAGAAGGAGAGAGAGAGTGATAGAGGAAGGGAGGAGTAAGTTATGTACGAGTGGGACACTTATCTCCTCCACCCGTTAAGAGGAGGTGGTGAGTCCACTTAAAAAAGACACTCTCTAAGATTAGAATAAGAAAAAGGCTTATCAAAAGATGCATCGCACTTCAATTGAGTCATCAGTTTACAAGCCAAACACACACAAAATTCCGTTCAACTTTGATTCAAGTATCATCACATCGCCCCGCTCTTTTATTCTTCTTCTACTTATACTTCTACTTGTACATGAAGAAGAAACTAAAAAGTAGTTTTCGGTCGGCCCAACAGGCAGATGGAGTCTGTAAATCATTTGCACTCGATCTGCTAGTTGTCTCTCTTATCACATGGTCACCCATTTTAGAGTATGAATAAATCATTTAACAAGAGAACAGGTACACGTGTCAAAGACACTACTATCTGTTTCATAACGATAGACAATGCCCAAAACGGGCACGCAGGTGGAGCGTTATTTTAATTGCACCTTATCTGTTTGGTCCATGGCTAAAATAAATAGTTGTATTTCTTATCATCACATGGTAAGCCAATTAAATGAGTGAATCATTTAATAAGAGAAGAGGTGTGGGGGTGTGTTAGGTGACACTAATCACAGTTATCTCCTCCTCTCAAAGTAATGAATTTCATTATACAGCCAGACGCTGTGGTGAATGAAGTGAAGGTGTCATTTGCAGGGTGGAAAATATGTGCTTTTCGAAGGGCCTGGCATGCTGATAAGCGTGCTTTTCCACTCGGTGAGTTGTGGCAATGGTAAACCACCTCACTCCTCGTTTTACTTAGTAAAACCTCTACAGGTGGTTCAAACCAGCCTTTCGGCTTTCACCTAAACAATAACAATGATAGATACCCCTCGAGCATCTACAAAACTATCAGTCGGACCTCTATTTATCGAACTTCTATGTACTGAAATTCTCTATATATCGAAGTATTTCCTGAGTCCCGTGAAATTTTAAAAACGAAAAATGTTTCTGTACATCGAAAACAAACTCAATATATCGAATTTAATTTTAGTGGAAATATAAATAGAACTCCATATGGCACACTAGTCAATCAGAGCTCCCCATGACACACTAGTCAATCAGAAACATTGACAGAGAGAGAGAGAGAGAGAGAGAGAGAGAGAGAGAGAGAGAGAGAGAAGAGAGAGAGAGAGAGGGAGGGAGGGAGAGAGAGGGAGAGGGAGAGAGGGAGAGGGAGAGAGAGAGGGAGGGAGAGAGGGAGGTAGGGAGAGAGAGTGAGAGAGAGAAAAGGAGAGAAAAAGAGAAGGGGAGAGAGAGTGAGTGAGAGAGTGAGAGAGAGAGATTGAGAAGAAGAAGGAGAGAAAAGAAAAGGAGAGAGAGAGTGAGAGAGGGGGAGATAGAGAGAGAGAAGGAGAGAAAAAGAGGAGAGAGTGAGAGAGAGAGAGAAAAAGAAAAGGGGAGAGTGAGTGAGAGAGAGAGAGAGAGAGAGAGAGGGAGGGAGGGAGAGAGAGAGAGAAATAGGGAGAGAGAGAGTGAGTGAGAGAGTGAGTGAGTGAGCAAGTGAGTGAGCGAGAGAGAGAGAGAGAGAGAGAGAGAGAGAGAGAGAGAGAGAGAGAGAGAGAGAGAGAGAGAGAGAGAGAGAGAGAGAGAGCAACGTGGCAATACAGTACGTCAGTACGTTGACCACTGTGGTCCACGTACAAGGGTAAGGGTAGTGTGATACGTTTATACTTAGTACGATAAAAAATATGTAAATACGACAAAGAAGAAGTTTTCAAATGGGTACCTAAAACTGTTACGAGATAAAAACATGCCTAAGCAAAAGAGAAAAGTTGTTATTTTTGTGGAGAATTGCCCTGGACATCCGTGTTCACAATAAAACAAACTTTATTATAAACAAATACTGTTTTAAGGTAGTAATATGGTTACGATCCAGTAATCTCACTTAATATAAGTAGCAGTTACAATGAAAAAAAAAAAAAAAACAGCGTTTCTCTTTATTGAAGTTTCTATATATTGAATTTTTTATGAGGAACCTACAATTTCGATATATGGAGATATGGACTGTACTTTTAACAGGTAGCCCTGGATAAGGAAGGGTGTAAAAAAATGACACCAGTTAATAATGCGTGGTGTGCCGTAACTGACAACTAACGCCTAATTACCTCATTTTTATCTGACACTAGATTTTATGGACAACTGCCAACAACTGCTAACTGCATACTGTTACTGTATCACGGAACAAGGTAGGCCTATTTGTAGTTGTACATCTGCCGACTAAATCAAATTGCTTTTGCTAATAACACAACTACCTCCCCACTCCACCCCACCCACACCCCACCAACTCTTAAAACGCGGCTTCTCTTCCAATATACTTATAACTGTTACATTTAAATACACGGTGCGCAAAAACAATATAAAGGGTGATTCAAAAAGAGCACCGGTTTTGATATATCAAATTAAGAGATTTATTTTATTGAAAAACTGAAAATAAATACATCAACAAGTTCATCTTACCTTCCGATTTTATGTATGAAAAATGATGACATGCATGTGTCCTCTACTGCGCTGGCACGCATCAACTCTGTCCATGAAATTGGATATTACTGCACAAGTTTCGACTTCCATTTGCCCGATAACCCGTCGAATTTCCTCCTTCAAGTCATTGATGTTTCGGGGTTTATTGGCATACACCAATGAATTCAGATGACCCCAAAGATGAAAGGCACAAGGCGTCAAGTCACACGACCTTGGTGCCCATTGATGGTCGGAATTACGAGAAATGATGCGATCCTGGAACCGTTCACGGAACAACAACATTGTTTCTCGTGCAGCGTGACAGGTAGCACCATCCTGCTGAAACCACAACTCGTCAATGTCCATTCCATCCAAATGAAGCCACAAAAACTCCCTAATCATCGTACGGTATCGGTCTCCATTTACTGTCACGGCTTGTCCTTCTTGATTTTCAAAAAAGTAAGGGCCGATGACACCGCCCGACCAAAAGCCGCACCAAAATGTCACTCGCTGTGCATACATTTCCCTTTCATTAACCACGCGAGGGTTTTCTAAACCCCACATACGGCAGTTCTGTTTATTAACAAAACCGTTTAAGTGGAAGTGCGCCTCGTCACTGAAAATGATTTTGTTTGCGAAGGTGTCATCATCCTGCCGTTTTCTCAATACCCAGTCAACAAACTGTCGTCTCTTCTGGTGGTCTGCCACTTTCAAATGTTGCGTCAACTGAATTTTATACGGGTGATATTGGAGATCGTACCGAAGAATTCTCCGTACAGAAGAACATCGTAAACCCAATTGTTGAGAACGGCGACGTATTGATTTTGCTGGGCTAACAGCCACACTGTCACGAACCAACGCAACGTTGTGCTCAGTTCGGCCAGAACGACGACGTCCAGAACTTTTAAGGTCGACTGTTGAACCCGTCTCTAAAAATTTTTCATGAGCCTGCGAACTGTTGATTCATTCGGTGCTTCATTACGTCCTAGAGTACCGCGAAGTCGCCTGACAGCAGCCGCATAACTCTCTCCACTCTGGTAAAATGTTTTCACGATTAACACTCGTTGTGCAATAGTAAACTTCTCCATGGTTAGACACAGACTGCGAGAGTACTACACTGCGAACAAGAGAAACTACAACTGAATCGTCAATCGGAATGTTCTCCTAAATAGAAATGAGGTCTAACAATGTTGCCAACCGATAAACAAAAATTTACCAGCCGTTTAAAAACCGGCGCTCTTTTTGAATCACCCGTTAGTACATTACACCCACTTCTTAACTTCTTACACACGTTGTCCCATAAAATCGCTCAAAACTGCAACAACTGAAGACCCTACTTTAAAGCAAATTTAAACCTGTTTATATTTACACTACCTTATAACGGGTGTTTCAAAAAGGACGTACTTCGAAGTTTAAAAGTTAATAGTTTCTGCATAGGGAATATTTTTTCCCCCAAATAACAGTTGGCACTACCGTACTCATTGTTAACCCATTGTGTATTACTTTTTTTTTGTAATCGCTAATTTGTGTACGTTGCAATCTGTTGAATTGAGAACAATAAGCAACCCCATCACCCAATCAGATGAGGTTGCTAATATTATATGCTAATATTATATGTATTATATATGTATAATGTGTATTGCCGGCCGCGTTGGCGATGTTGGTAACGTGCTCGCCTCTCATCACGCGGTCTTGGGTTCGAATCCCACTCGGGCATGGCATTTTTCATATGTTACAAAAAATTCATTTCATCCTTCGCCGTCTGCATTAGCAGCAATTTGCAAAACAGTCAGACGTTAAACCAAAAAAAAAAAAAATGCTAATATGTACGAGGTGTGTTCAAAAAGTAACGGAATTTTTAAATTTCGCGGGTTTGGATAGTCCGATTGTAAAAACCTTTTTTTTATTATGTTGGTACATATGCCCCTAACGTACGATACAATTTTCAACAATATTCATTGCTTAGTTCTTAAGTGGAAGCTGCTAAGGTTAGACGTGTTTTTCGAGCACGGCTATTTTTGTTTGTTAAAAAAAATGGATCAAAGAATTTGTATTAAATTTTGCGTGAAAAATGAAATAAAGTGTAATAAAATGTGTGAAATGTTAACAAAGGCATATGGTGAGTCTGCTATGAGTTAAACAAGGATTTACGAGTGGTATAAGCGTTTTCATGATGGCCGCGAAAACGTTGAAGATGACGAACGACCCGGACGTCCAAGCACATCAACAACCGATGAAAACGTGAAAAAAGTGAAAGAAATGGTTATGAACGATCGCCGAATCACAATCAGAGAAGTCAGTGATGATGTTGGCATATCGATTGGCTCAGGCCATGAAGTTTTTCCGGATGTTTTGGGTATGAAACGTGTGGCAGCAAAATGTGTTCCAAAATTGTTGAATTTCGAACAAAAACAGCTCAGGAGTCACTAAATGATGTCGACAATGATGCGGATCTACTTAAACGTGTTATAACAGGTGACGAAACATGGGTTTACGGATACGATGTCGAAACTAAGGCTCAATCGTCCCAGTGGAGGCATTCTGGATCGCCAAGACCGAAAAAGGTTCGACAAGTGCGGTCGAATGTGAAGGTTATGCTCACTGTGTTCTTCGATTTTAATGGCATAGTGCATCATGAATTCTTGCCACAAGGTCAAACAATCAATAAGGAGTACTACCTACAAGTTCAACGCCGTTTGCATGAAGCAATCCGAAAAAAACGCCCGGATTTGTAGCAAAACAATTCATTGCTTTTGCACCACGATAATGCACCTGCTCACACTTCATTGCTTGTTCGTGAATTTTTGGCCAAAAACAAAACTGTAACAATGCCCCAGCCTCCATATTCGCCAGACATGGCTCCATGTGACTTTTTTCTATTTCCAAAAATAAAGAGAACATTAAAAGGCCGCCGTTTTACAAGCATAGATGACATTAAAAGCGAATCGGTGAAAGAGCTAAAAGCTATCACAAAGATCGAGTTTCAGAAGTGTTTCGAGGATTGGAAAAAGCGTTGGCACAAGTGTATTGCATGCGAAGGGGACTACTTTGAAGGCGACAATATTAATATAGATGAATAAATAAATAGTTTTTTCAAAAAAACGAAAATTCCCGTTATTTTTTGAATAAACCTCGTATGACGTGTAAATGAGACTGTGTAGTCTTGTACAAACCCAGGCCGACCATTCCTGAGAGAGTATGGTTAATTAAACCCCAACCATCAAAGTACACCCTTCAACCACTGTCTAGTATTCAAATCCGTATAAAAGTAAAAAATAACTTACAATACTTACGTAATTACTTACGGTTAAAAAATAACCGTATAAAATAACTTTACTAGGATTTGAACCAGGAACCTTCGTCTCCGAAAATCAGCTGTTTAACAGCTGATTCTGGCGACAACTTTACCTCTAGCTAGACCAACCCGGTGGGTCAATATACTTATAACTGTTACACTTAAATACACGGTGCGCAAAAAAATATAGTCAATTACAAGCACTTCTTAACTTCTTCCACACGTTGTCCCATAAAATCGCTCAAAACTGCAACAACTGAAGACCCCACTTTAAAAGCAAATTTCGACCCGTTTATATTTACACTATAGTCGATCTGCTGTAAGAGCACTCCGCGCGAGGCAACAAAAGCCTCACGCGCCTCGCGCGGTTGTAAACAAAAGTTTTACACTAGTGGCGCGTATCTTTCTCTTCACCTGACAATTATCTTGCCCTACGTTCCTTCATAAAAAATCTGGCGTGAAACACTCACACAACTTTCTCTTGCCAGTGCAAATAATTAACAATAAACCTAACATTAGTAATAAAACATTAGAAATAAACAAATAACTAACCTCAATAGACATAACCTAATTTTAATCATGAGTGAAGGACGCAAAATGAAAATCGACATCAGTTTGTCTTAAAACTACGGAAAATCACTCTTTCACACTAAACTAGGCTCTGTACAGAAAAATGCTTTAAATAAAAGTTGTAGATCTTTTAATTTTCTATAAATTCAATTATATACACTTTCGTCGTAAAATGCATTGTAAGGCCGAAATCTTAAAAAAATCGATGTTTTACACATTTTCGTGAGAAAAAAACAGAAAATCGCTAATTACCGCTAAACTAAGCGTTATACAAAAAAATGTTCGAAATAAAAGTTGTAGAATTTTACATTCTCTACAACTTTTATTATATAATGTTTTGCGCTAAAATGCATATTAAAGCCGCAATCTTAAAAAGAAAATGTTTTTACGCAAAAACAGCCTCACCGAGAATTTCAGCAAACATGGCGCCTACCCTATCTTGTAGAGAATAAAAAATTGAGTAAATGAGGCGATTTTTAAAAAAATCGTAGGACCAGTTTTTGAGAAAATCGCAAAAAAGTTAAAAATTACACGAATAAACTACTACTTCCGGTTGACCGATTTTGATGAAAATGTTCGTGTCGGGTCCGGTAAGGGTATGTAACGTATGTTTTAAGTTCGTACGATGTTCCGTTCTTGAGATATTCTGTTCACACACACAGACACACACACACACACACTCACACACACACACACACACAGAGAGAGACCAATCGCTAAAAACATGTTTGTGTGGGTTCAGGGGGTCTGAAAACGTATAGATCCGGTGAAAACTCGATTTCTAAAAATCGACATGAAAACAATACCTTCCTTCCTATATATTCATATAGGCAAGAGAAAGTAAAAATACTGAAAAATTTCAAATGAGAACAAAACATTTAAATTTCAAAAAAGACAATATAACACAACGTTATTAAATTACAAATAAATAATGACTTTTGGGGAGACATGAACTGAACAATATTTTCCAACATTTTAAGCAAACAACATTAATAAACATGCAAACAATATTAATTATAGTGAGTGGGGGGGAGTAATCAGTGACAAGAATAAAGATGCGTTTACACGAGGAGGCCACTTTAACCGTTACACATGGTGTCATGTGAAATAAACAGAGTAGGTCCGTCCCTATTTAACACTTTATTAACTTCTCGACCCACTTTAACCCTCTCCAACCACATTCCTTTACGACAGGGGTTCTCAACCTAGGGGGCGTAGAAGATTTTCAAGGGAGGCGTCATCGTATTAGATTAGAAAAAATCTGGTGTGAAACACTCACACAACTTTCTCTTGCCAGTGCAAATAATTAACAATAAACCTAACATTAGTAATAAAACATAAGAAATAAACAAAAAACTAACCTCAAAAACATAACCTTATTTTAATCATGAGTGAATGACGCAAATGACAATCGAACTCAGTTTGGCTTAAAAATACGGAAAATCACGCTTTCACGCTAAACTAGGCTCTGTAGAGAAAAATGCTTGAAATAAAAGTTGTAGATCTTTTAATTTTCTATAAATTTAATTATATACACTTTTGTCGTAAAATGCATACTAAGGCCGAAATGTTAAAAAAAATCGATTTTTCTCACGTTTTCGTGAGAAAAAAAACAGAAAATCGCTAATTACCGCTAAACTAAGCGTTATACAAAAAAATGTTTGAAACAGAAGTTGTAGGTTTTCAAATTCTCTACAACTTTTATTATATAAGTTTTTGCGCTAAAATTTATATTAAAGCCGTAATCTTAAAAAAACAACGTTTTTACGTGATAACAGCCTCACCGAGAATTTCAGCAGACATGGCGCCTACCCTATCTTGTAGAGAATAAAAAATTGAGTAAAATAGGCGATTTTAAAAAAAATCGTAGGACCAGTTTTTGAGAAAATCGCAAAAAACTGAAAAATTATAGGAATAAACTACTACTTCCGGTTGACCGATTTTGATGAAAATGTTCGTGTCGGGTCCGGTAGTGGTATGTAACTTAAGTTTCAAGTTTCAAGTTCGTACGATGTTCCGTTCTTGAGATATTCTGTTCACACATAGACACACACACACACAGACCAATCGCTAAAAACATGTTTGTGTGGGTTCAGGGGGTCTGAAAACGTAACGATCCGGTGAAAACTCGATTTCTTAAAATCGACATGAAAACAATACTTTCCTTCCTATATATTCATATAGGCAAGAGAAAGTAAAAATTATCAAATATTTAATAATTGTATTACCTTTATCCCACCCCTAAACTCGCTATAGTTACAAATTGAAATTCTACTAAGTACTTGTGTTGACCATATAAGGGGGTATTAGTACAGGGGAGGCGTGACGAAAAGTCAGTCTACTAAGGGAGGCACAGAGCCTGAAAGGTTGACAACCCCTGCTCTACGATATTGTCACAATATTTCGTACTACTACAAAATATACATGTAAACTGGCGGCGTACCGGACTGGACTGGGAGGGAGGAAGTAGAGAGGTGACTTTATTAGAAGAATGAGCTGATTTTAGTGACAGGGTGTATGTAGATGGTGCAAAGATCGGTCGGTATTAATATAATATAATACAAACAGAATAAACGGTGGAAGGTTGGGAAGGGAGGGAGAGGCGCGGAGGGCATTCACATGAAAGATCATTGGCCATTCATTGGCTGTGGCTGTGTAAGTCCAACACCATCCGACCCACCGACCGACACCTGTTTGTTTGTTTATTCTTCAAATCATTTCCCCCCACCAAACACCTAGCGCACGCTTTTACTTTAGCTCGCTAATCACACACGCACACGCACACACACACACACACACACACAACAGGTGCGCTCACCAATGGTAGTTACACACGCTCCGTTATTACATAACTATAACAGGTGCTGCTCATAATATGTTTGGGACTGTATAAATTTTATGTTTTGTTCAATTCATTAATTTATTTCTGTGATCTATTATAAGATATAATTTATCGGTCTCAACCAATGAGGATTGATTTTTACCTGCACAAACAGACAGTTTTATACTGAACTGGACACAGTCGTCCGCTAACTCGCAAACGCAAAAGAACGCTCTCTGTGCGGTCTTACGCTTTTCCGCTTTCGCCCTAGTATTGGGA
Source organism: Catonia carolina (assembly GCA_035578175.1). Lineage (NCBI taxonomy): Eukaryota > Metazoa > Arthropoda > Insecta > Hemiptera > Achilidae > Catonia > Catonia carolina. Next base: position 2,099,060 of record JAQMRL010000034.1, read on the forward strand.
ATTATCCGCGACCGCTAATTTGTTTTCTTTATATTTTTTAAGTGTATTTCTCAATTAAATTCACGCATCGCTACGTATTTAACGCGTTGGAAACACCCTGAAAACTAACCGCGCAATTACAATCCACTAATTCAAGATCTTGGGCAGCTTACCACTCATCGGAAAGCCACTGGTACCAGCTGGTAAGTCGGAGGACACTTCTAAGGTGAGTGAAATCAACGTTTTATTTATCGACAGTAAGCTGCTAAACGCTCCCCCACTCACCCTACCATAATATGCACATATATTTTTATACAATTACAGTAAAACCTCCTTAATCCGATATTATATAGTCCGGAATTGTCTATAATCCGGCATCAACGGCAATAGACAAAAATTATAGAATTGCGTTCTTCTTCTTCACAATGAACATTGTAAAGTGAGCAACCCGACACACTCAACTGCCACAAAGCGTCACGTTTGTAATTAAACAATATGGCCAAAGTTATGAACTTGCATATAATAAAAAATGATTTTTTAAATAAAAAAAATACTAGTTGTAAGAAGCAAGTAGATGTTAGATCTTTTTTCCAGGCATCTACCAGTGCTGTTTCTAAAAACCACTACTGTACTGTATTCAAATTTATTTCATCATGTACTGTACTGCATTAAAATGCATTTTAATATTTCTCCTGTACTTATATATTGATTTATATTGTTTAAATAATAAATACATACAGTAAAAGTTTCTTGTGCAAATTGTGTTATTTTTTATACGACTCCTGTATTTTTATAAATAACCTCTATAGTCCGGAATTTCCTTTAATCCGGCAAGCTTCGAGTCCCAAACGCGCCGGATTAAAGAGGTTCTACTGCAGTATAATACAAACAGAGTAAACGGTTGAAGGTTGGGCGGGAGAGGCGCGGAGGGTATTCACATGAAACATCGTTGGCCATTCATTGGCTGAGTACGTCTAACACCATCCGACACCTGTTTAATCATCAAATCACTTCCCCACACCACGATTAGCGCACACTTTTACTTCAGCTCGCTAATCACACACACACATACACACACACAACAGGTGCGCTCACCAATGGTAGTTACACACACGCCGTTATTACATAACTATAACAGCTGCCGCTCATAATATGCACATACATTTTTACTTTCTCTAGCCTATATGAATATATAGGAAGGAAAGTATTGTTTTCATGTCCATTTTAAGAAATCGAGTTTTCACCGGATCTATACGTTTTCAGACCCCCTGAACCCACACAAACATGTTTTTAGCGATTGGTCTGTGTGTGAACAGAATATCTCAAGAACGGAACATCGTACGAACTTGAAACTTAAGTTACATATCACTACCGGACCCGACACGAACATTTTCATCAAAATCGGTCAACCGGAAGTAGTAGTTTATTCGTATAATTTTTCACTTTTTTGCGATTTTCTCAAAAACTAGTCCTACGATTTTTTTTAAAATCGCCTGGTTTACTACATTTTTTATTCTCTACAAGATAGGGTAGGCGCCATGTTTGCTGAAATTCTTGGTGAGGCTGTGTTTACGTAAAAACATTTTCTTTTTAAGATTGCGGCTTTAATATGCATTTTAGCGCAAAACGTTATATAATAAAAGTTGTAGAAAATGTAAAATTCTACAAGTTTTATTTCAAAAATTTTTTTGTATAACGCTTAGCTTAGCGGTAATTTGCGATTTTCTGTTTTTTTCCTCACGAAAACGTGAGAAAAATCGATTTTTTTAACATTTCGGTCTTAGTATGCATTTTACGACAAAAGTGTATGTAATTAAATTTATAGAAAATTAAAAGATCTACAACTTTTGTTTAGAGCATTTTTCTCTACAGAGCCTAGTTTAGCGTGAAAGCGTGATTTTCCGTATTTTTAAGCCAAACTGAGTTCGATTGTCATTTTGCGTCATTCACTCATGATTAAAATAAGGTTATGTTTTTGAGGTTAGTTTTTGTTTATTTCTAATATTTTATTAATAATGTTAGGTTTATTATTAATTATTTGCATTGGCAAGAGAAAGTTGTGTGAGTGTTTCACACCAGATTTTTATACAATTTATAAATTACCCGCAAATCTCACAAAGCTACACTTTATTACACATCTTGAGTGTTTTCCGTTTTCGGTATCCCACTATCAAATTCTAATTCCCTGAAGGGTTGCACACGTGTTAATTTCTCCCAACCCCTCCCTTACTGAATACTCTACCGAGACAAGACACACTTACGCACGCGTACACACGTCCACCCTTAGAATACAAGTTGAAAACATGTATACTAAATACTATTTAATAAATATAATATAAATACCTATTATAATGTATAAATGGGAAGCATTTTAAACATTTATTGTAGAAAAGTATCCTCTCAAAAGTTATTAGACTCGGCCGTTGACTCGGTTCATATAAAACGAGTGAAAATAGGGGGAAAAATCTGGTGTGAAACAATCACACGACTTTCTCTTGCCAATGCAAATAATTAACAATAAACCTAACAATAGTAATAAAACATTAGATATAAACAAAAAACTAACCTCAATAAACATAACCTTATTTTAATCATATATGAAAGACGCAAAATGACAATCGACCTTAGTTCGGTTTAAAAACACGGAAAATCACTATTTCACACTAAACTTCTCTCTGTAGAGAAAATTGCTCTGAATAAAAGTTGTAGATCTTTTAATTTTCTATAAATTTGATTATATACACTTTTGTCATAAAATGAATACTAAGGCCATCATAATTCCAAATAATACTAAATCAAAATTCCCTCAAGGGTTGCACACGCGTTAATTTCTCCCAACCCCTCCCTTACTGAATACTCTACCGAGACAAGACACACTTACGCACGCGTACACACGTCCAGCCTTAGAATACATTTGTATACATATATATTTTTTGAATTATTTGTATTTTTTATATATTTTTTTATATTGTTCATATTTTTACTTTCTCTTGCCTATATGAATATATAGTAAGGAAAGTATTGTTTCCATGTCCATTTTAACAAATACACTCTTCACCGAATCTACACGTAAACAGACCTCCTGAACTCAAAAAACATGTTTTTAGCAATTTGTCTGTGTGTGTGTGGGTGTGAACAGAATATCTCAAAAAACGGAACATCGGACGAACTTGAAACTTGAAACTTAAGTTACATACCACTACCGGACCCGACACGAACATTTTCATCAAAATCGGTCAACAGGAAGTAGTAGTTTATTCGTGTATTTTTTCACATTTTTGAGATTTTCTCAAAAACTGGTCCTACGATTTTTTTAAAAATCATCTCGTTTACTAAATGTTTTATGCTCTACAAGATAGGGTGGGCGCCATGTTTGCTGAAATTCTTAATGAGGCTGTTTTCACGTATAAAATTTTTTTTTAAGATTGCGGCTTTAATATGCGTTTCAGCGCAAAACGTTATATAATAAAAGTTGTAGAGAATTCAAAACCGCTACAGCTTTTATTTCAAACATTTTTTTGTATAACGCTTAGTTTAGCGGTAATTAGCGATTTTCTTTATATTTCTCACGAAAACATGTGAAAAATTGAGTTGTTTAAGATTTCGGCCTTAGTATGCATTTAACGAAAAAAGTGTACAAGCCTATAATCAAAGTTATAGAAAATTGAAAGATCTACAACTTGTATTTAAACATTTTTCTCTATACAGCCTAGTTTAGCGTGAAAGAGTGATTTTCCGTATTTTTAAGCCAAACTGAGGTTGATTTTCATTTTGCGTCATTCACTCATGATTAAAATAAGGTTATGTTTATTGAGGTAGTTTTTTGTTTATTTGTAATATTTTATTACTAATGTTAGGTTTATTGTTAATTATTTGCATTGGCAAGAGAAAGTTGTGTGAGTGTTTCACACCAGATTTTAAAAAATGAAATTGTTAGGCCCACATCATATGATGACTGATGTTTTTAGTACTTTAAGTAGTTATAATTTAAAAAATCTGGTGTGAAACACTCACACAACTTTCTCTTGCCAATGCAAATAATTAATAATAAACCTAACATTATTAATAAAATATTAGAAATAAACAAAAACTAACCTCAAAAACATAACCTTATTTTAATCATGAGTGAATGACGCAAAATGACAATCGAACTCAGTTTGGCTTAAAAATACGGAAAATCACGCTTTCACGCTAAACTAGGCTCTGTAGAGAAAAATGCTCTAAACAAAAGTTGTAGATCTTTTAATTTTCTATAAATTTAATTATATACACTTTTGTCGTAAAATGCATACTAAGACCGAAATGTTAAAAAAATCGATTTTCCTCACGTTTTCGTGAGAAAAAAAACAGAAAATCGCAAATTACCGCTAAACTAAGCGTTATACAAAAAAATGTTTGAAATAAAAGTTGTAGAATTTTAAATTCTCTACAACTTTTCTTATATAACATTTTGCGCTAAAATGCATATTAAAGCCGCAATCTTAAAAAGAAAATGATTTTACGTAAAAACAGCCTCACGCAGAATTTCAGCAAACATGGCGCCTACTCTATATTGTAGAGCATAAAAAATGTAGTAAACCAGGCGATTTTAAAAAACATCGTAGGACTAGTTTTTGAGAAAATCGCAAAAAAGTGAAAAATTATACGAATGAACTACTACTTCCGGTTGACCGATTTTGATGAAAATGTTCGTGTCGGGTCCGGTAGTGATATGTAACTTAAGTTTAAGTTTCAAGTTCGTACGATGTTCTGTTCTTGAGATATTCTGTTCAGACACACACACACACACACACACAGACCAATCGCTAAAAACATGTTTTTTGGGTTCAGGGGGTCTGAAAACGTATAGATCCGGTGAAAACTCGATTTCTTAAAATCGACATGAAAACAATACAATACTTTCCTTCCTATATATTCATATAGGCAAGAGAAAGTAAAAATAGTTAACTTAATAGGAGGAATACGAGACATGCATAAAGTGGTGGCCCCTAGAGTGCAAACTTAGAACAGCTGAATTGTACATGATTCACCCCTCCACCTGTTGGTGTCGCACAGACACACGTGTAAACCACTAATCCAATCCAACAACACAACTACTCATCCATTTGTAATGGCTGACGGCTGATAGGTGATGATAGGTATAACCGATGCATAACACTTTCACTGACTGTCCACCCCACATCTAATCGATATGTACAATCGAAATGTTGCTTTATCGATACGATACCAGACACAATTTTCAAAATCTGGTGTGAAACACTCACACAACTTTCACTTACCAATGCAAATAATTAACAATAAAACGTAACATTCGTCATAACAACATTAGAAATAAACAACAAACTAACCTCAAAAAATATAACCATTTTAATCATGAGTGAGAGACGCTAAATGAAAACCAACCTCAATTTGGCTTAAAAATACGGAAAATCACTCTTTCACGCTAAACTAGGCACTGTATAAAAAAAATGTTCTAAATAACAATTGTATATCTTTTTATTTTCTATAAATTTCATTATATAGGTCTACACTTTTGTCGTAAAAAAGCCGAAATCAAAAAAAATCGATTTTTCAAACGTTTTCGTGAGATAAAAACAGAAAATCGCTAATTACCGCTAAAGTAAGCGGTAGCCTATACAAAAAAAATGTTTCATATAAAAGTTGTAGGATTTTAAATTCTCTACAGTTTTTATTATATAAATTTTTGCGCTACAATACATATTAAAGCCGTAATCGTAAAAAACACAAGTTTTTTTACGTGAAAACAGCCTGAACAAGAATTTCAGCAAACATGGCGCCTACCCTATCTTGTAGAGCAAAAAAAATTTAGTAAACCAGGCGATTTAAAAAAAATTGTATGACCAATTTTTGAGAAAATCGGAAAAAATTGAAAAATGACACGAATAAACTACTACTTCCGGTTGACCGATTTTGATGAAAATGTTGGTGTCGGGTCCGGTAGTGGTATGTAACTTAATTTTTAAGTTTCTTGTTCGTACGATGTTCTGTTCTTGAGATATTCTGTTCACACACACACACCCACACACACACACAGACCAATCGCTAAAAACATGTTTTTGGTTTCAGGGGTTCTGAAAACGTGTACATCCGGTGAAAATTAACATGAAAACAATACTTTGCTTCCTATATAGGCAAGAGAAAGAAAAATACACTTCTAATTGATATAATCGTTCAATAATGTTGTTGTGTTGTGGTTAGGTGATCACCCTGTAGTAGGCTGGTTTGAACGTGTAGAGGTTTTACTAAGTAAAACGAGGAGTGAGGTGGTTTACCATTGCCACAACTCACTCAGTGGAAAAGTACGCTTATCAGCATGCCGGGCCCTCTGAAAAGCATATAGCCTATTTTCCACTCTGTAAATGACACCTTCACTTCATTCACCACACAATCTAACTGTATAATGAAATCCATTACTTTCAGAGAGGAGATAACTCTGATTAGTGTCTTTTACACCTCTACCTCTTCTGTTCTTAAATGATTCAGTCATTTATTTAATTGGGTGACCATGTGATAAGAAACAGAACTATTTATTTTAGCCCTCCAACGAGCAGATTGAGTGTAAATAATTTGACACTCCACCTGTCTGTTATGGGCAGCGTTGAATAATAGTCAACGTATTGTATTCTAGGTAAGACAACTGCAATGCCCTGTTATGCAGAATATTCAGTTTAGCTACTCTAAAACCATACCCAATGAAATGTTCTCCTTAAAACATTCAATGCTGACAAATTGTGAGGTATCTTTCCCGTCAGACTGATTACTCGTGCAGCGTGTTCTCCGCTGGCTTTATCTACCCACTACAACTTATTTATGTTACTTATGTTTTTATAAATTTATTACTTTCTCTTGCCTATAGCCTACGTATGAAGGAAAGTATTGTTTTCATGTCGATTTTTCGAAATGGAGTTTTCACCGGATCTACACACGTTTTCAGATGCCCTGAACCCCAAAAACATGTTTTTAGCGATTGGTGTGTGTGTGTGTGTGTGTGTGTGTGTGTGTGTGTGTGTGTGTGTGCGTGTGCGTGCGTGCGTGCGTGCGTGCGTGTGAACAGAATATCTCAAGAACAGAACATCGTACGAACAAGAAACTTAAAAATTAAGTTACATACCACTACCGAACCCGACACCAACATTTTCATCAAAATCGGTCGACCGGAAGTAGTAGTTTATTCTTGTAATTTTTCACTTTTTTGCGATTTTCTCTAAAACTGGTCCTACGATTTTTTTCAAAATCGTCTGGTTTACTTAATTTTTTATTCTCTTCAAGATAGAGTAGGCGCCATGTTTGCTGAAATTCTTGGTCAGGCTGTTTTCACGTAAAAAAAGTGTTTTTTTAAGATTACGGCTTTAATATGTATTATAGCGCAAAAATTTATATAATTTAATATGTAGAGAATTTAAAATCCTACAACTTTTATTTCAAACATTTTTTTTATATTGCCTGGTTTTGCGTTAATTAGCGATTTTCTGTTTTTTTCTCACGAAAACGTGTGAAAAGTCGAATTTTTTAAGATTTCAGCCTTAGTATGCATTTTATGACAAAAGTGTAATAATTAAATTTATAGAAAATTAAAAGATCTACAACTTTAATTAGAGCATTTTTCTCTACAGAGTAGTTTAGTGTGAATGAGTGATTTTCCGTATTTTAAAGCCAAACTGAGGTTGATTTTCATTTTGTGTCTTTCATAGGCTACATGATTAAAATAAGGTTATGTTTATTGAGGTTAGTTTTTTGTTAATTTCTAATGTTTTATTACTAATATTAGGTTTATTGTTATGTATTTGCACTGGCAAGAGAAAGTTGTGTGAGTGCTTCATACCAGATTTTTATAGATTTAGTTTATTTGCGACCTATACATGGATTTATGTTTGCTAATAACATAAAAGTAAACAATTCAATGTCTCTTTAGGATTATTTTCGCCTGTTAGCCTATAAGAAATGTATTGTTTCAACTGTCCCATTTACCTGTACGATTCACGCATAATTTCTTATATAATTTTAAACTGCAAATAATATAGTTTTAAAGTAAATCTAATAGTGTAAACTATTTTGAATCGATAACTGCAAAGAAATTTTGAATCGATAACTGCAAGTAGTATTAGCCGAGGCAAAGAATGAACTAGAGGATGCCTTAAATGGAATGGATGAGATCTTGAGGAAGGATTACTTCATGAAAATTAATAAGAACAAAACGAAAGTGTTGTGCAGCAGCAAGAGTGGTTTAGAAGAGATGGGAAATTTAAAAGTAGGCAACAAAAACATACAGGAAGTTGGGGAATTCTGCTATCTAGGGAGTAAAATAACAAAGGATGGTAGAAGCACGAGTGATATCAAGAGTAGAATTGCTCAAGCTAGAAAAGCCTTTGAAATGAAAAACACCTTACTGACTACAAACATTGATTTACAGATTAGGAAAAATTTCTTAAAACATTATGTTTGGAGTGTAGCATTATACGGAAGTGAAACGTGGGTGATAGGGGCTGTAGAACGGAAGAGGATAGAAGCTTTTGAAATGTGGTGTTATAGGAAAATGTTAAAGATTAGGTGGGTGGACAAAATAAGTAATTTAGAGGTTCTTAGGCGAGTGGATGAAAAAAGAAGTATATGGAAGCATCTTACCAAAAGAAGGGATAGGCTAGTGGGGCATATCCTAAGACATCTATCAATAGTGGAGGGTAATATTGAGGGAGAGGCAAAGGTTAGAATATATAAAGCATATTACAAAAGATGTAGGGTGTTACAGGTATGCAGATATGAAACGACTTGCGCAAGATAGAACAGATTGGAGAACTGCATCAAACCAGTCGAGAGACTGATGACAAAAAAAAAACTGCAAAGATACCAAATTCAAGGCTTCAACTCTACCCTGAAAACCAAATAAAAATACTGAATACTGGCAACATTGTTAGACCTCATTTCTATTTCGGAGAACATTCCGATTGAAGATTCAGTTGTAGTTTCACTTGTTCGCAGTATAGTACTCTCGCAGTCTGTGTCTAACCATGGAGAAGTTTACTATTGCACAACGAGTGTTAATCGTCAAAACATTTTACCAGAGTGGAGAGAGTTATGCGGCTACTGTCAGGCGACTTCGCGGTACTCTAGGACGTAATGAAGCACCGAATGAATCAACAGTTCGCAGGCTCATGAAAAAGTTTTTTGAGACGGGTTCAACAGTCGACCTTAAAAGTTCTGGACGTCGTCGTTCTGGCCGAACTGAGCAGAACGTTGCGTTGGTTCGTGACAGTGTGGCTGTTAGCCCAGCAAAATCAATACGTCGCCGTTCTCAACAATTGGGTTTACGATGTTCTTCTGTACGGAGAATTCTTCGGTACGATCTCCAATATCACCCGTATAAAATTCAGTTGACGCAACATTTGAAAGTGGCAGACCACCAAAAGAGACAACAGTTTGTTGACTGGGTATTGAGAAAACGGCAGGATGATGACACCTTCGCAAACAAAATTGACGCCTTGTGACTTTTATCTTTGGGGTCATCTGAAGTCATTGGTGTATGCCAATAAACCCCGAAACATCAATGACTTGAAGAAGGAAATTCGACGGGTTATCGGGCAAATGGAAGTCGAAACTTGTCGTGCAGTAATATCCAATTTCATGGACAGAGTTGATGCGTGCCAGCGCAGTAGAGGAGGACACATGCATGACATCATTTTTCATACTAGAAATCGGAAGGTAAGATGAACTTGTTGATGTATTTATTTTCAGTTTTTCAATAAAATAAATCTCTTAATTTGATATATCAAAACCGGCGCTTTTTTTGAATCACCCTATATTTAGTTGTTACTTTTTAATCAGCGTGTACACATTTTGATATAATGCGCATGCTCAGTGACGTCATTATTTGTTGACATTAGGAGCAACCTAAGAGAGGCTGGACTGTAGGTGAGACGGGAGTCTTGCGATAATACCTACCCAAGATTCGCTAGGTGAGTCTCTTTTCTAATTCCTAAATATGTGTACGATGCAATCTGTTGAATTGAGAACAATAAGCAACCCCATCACCCAATCAGATGAGAATGATGTGTATGACATGTAAATGAGACTGTGTAGTCTTGTACAGACACACACTCACAGAGTATGGTTAATTGAACCCCAACCATCAAAGTACACCCACAACCACTGTCCACTATTCAAATCGGTATAAAAGTAACTACCTTTACTACGATTTCAACCAGGAACCTTTGTCTCCGAAAATCAGCTGTTAAACTGCTGATTCGGCGACGACTTTACCTCTAGACCAACCCGGTGGGTTAACCCGGCGAGTCTCTAGCACTGAATTTATTAATACAGGTTACGCAAACATAACACGATTCAAGCGATTTAAATTTGGCCAATGACGTAGCCGAAATGTCGGCGGTAAGCCTTGATAGATATTAGGCCCTCAGTTGACGCTTTCCATAATACCCTCCGAATCGATACGCACGCTGATAAAGAGAAACAACAAAACAGCCGAGAGTCCATTAATCACAAAAATATGATAAGCCCCCGTCACCTTACGTCACGTCATGTCATTCGTTTCAATATAATCCCATTAATTTATGACCAAATAAATTAACTCGATCCCGTACCACCACTTCCTCCCTTTATCATTGGTACTAAATTTAGGAAAGAGGAAGGACGTAACCGACACATTCCCATATCGGTCATGCATTCCTTTAATAAAATTTAAAATACTGCATCACAGAAACTTTCATTATATAAACTAACTAACGTCACAATATTAAAAATACCATTTTTGCCATTTTATAAATGAAATTGTTAGGCCTACATCATATCATGACTGATGTTTTTAGTACTTTAAGTACTTATAATTAAAAAATCTGGTGTGAAACACTCACACAACTTTCTCTCGCTAATGCAAATAATTAATAATAAACCTAACATTAGTAATAAAACATAAGAAATAAACAAAAAACTAACCTCAACAAACATAACCTTATTTTAATCATGAGTGAATGATGCAAAATGAAAATCAACCTGTTTGGCTTAGAAATACGGAAAATCACTCTTTCTCTCTAAACTAGGCTCTGTAGAGAAAAATGCTTTAAATAAAAGTTGTAGATCTTTTAATTTTCTATAAATTAAATTATATACACTTTTGTCGTAAAATGCATACTAAGGCCGAAATCTTAAAAAAATCAATTTTTCACACATTTTCGTGAGAAAAAAAACAGAAAATCGCAAATTACCGCTAAACTAAGCGTTATTTTAGCGATTTTAAAAAAAATCGTAGGACCAGTTTTTGAGAAAATCGCAAAAAAGTGAAAAATTACACGAATAAACTACCACTTCCGGTTGACCGATTTTGATGAAAATGTTCGTGTCGAGTCCGGTAGTGGTATGTAACTTAAGTTTCAAGTTTGAAGTTCGTACGATGTTCCGTTCTTGAGATATTCTGTTCACATACACACACACACACACACACACACACACAGACCAATCGCTAAAAACATGTTTTTTGGGTTCAGGGGGTCTGAAAACGTATAGATCCGGTGAAAACTCGATTTCTTAAAATGGACATGAAAACAATACTTTCCTTCCTATATATTTATATAGGCAAGAGAAAGTAAAAATTAGTTAACTTAATAGTAATACGACATCCGTATAAAGTGGCAGACTCTAGCGTGCACCCTGTAGTAGGTAGCTTTAGTTTGTTTACAGTAGCAGAAAAACTAACAACGGCTCAACTATATATGCTTTGGGTATAATATAAGTTGTTATGTTTGTTGTACTGAAATAAAAGCAGTCGCGCATGCGCACTGATGCTGTTCCCCCTTTACCCTTCGTTGCAAACAAGGGCAAACTCGTGATTGAAGTGACTATAGAAAAATATAATTAGTGCTTACATTAGGAGAGAGTAGACTAGGAGAGAGTAGACTAGGTGAGATGTTGGACATATGTGACCAAAGTGTACGGCTATCATAATACATTATAACGGTGATCCAAAAAGAGCGCCGGTTTTTAAACGGCTGGTAAATTTTTGTTTATCGGTTGGCAACATTGTTAGACCTCATTTCTATTTCGGAGAACATTCCGATTGACGATTCAGTTGTAGTTTCTCTTGTTCGCAGTGTAGTACTCTCGCAGTCTGTGTCTAACCATGGAGAAGTTTACTATTGCACAACGAGTGTTAATCGTCAAAACATTTTACCAGAGTGGAGAGAGTTATGCGGCTACTGTCACAAAATCCACTTCACAATGGGTGTCTCTCTTTCTCTTCCCCCTCCCCTTTTGCGCTAAAATGCATAAGATTGCGCTAATAAAATGTATAAGATGACAAAACTTAAGATTCCGATAAAATACATGTTTAAGTCGCAATCTTAAAAAAACAATATATTTTCGTAAAAACAGCCTCACCAAGAATTTCAGCAAACATGGCATCTACCCTATCCTGTAGAGAATAAAAAAGTTTAGTAAAAAACGCAATTTTTAAAAAAATCGTGTAACACCAGTTTTATTTCACCCAACTTTTATTTGATACATTTTTGCGCTTAACGCATATTAGAGCCGTAATCTTAAAAAACAATTTTTTTACGCGAAAACAGCCTCACCAAGAATTTCAGCAAACGTAGCGCATACTCTATCTTGTAGAGAATAAAAAATTAAGTAAACCAGGCGATTTAAAAAAAATCGTAGGACCAGTTTTTGAGAAAATCGAAAACAGTGAAAAATTACACTAATAAACTACTACTTCCGGTTGACCGATTTTGATGAAAATGTTCGTGTCAGGTCCGGTAAGGGTATGTAACTTAAGTTTCAAGTTCGTACGATGTCCCGTTCTTGAGTTATTTTGTACACACACACACACACACACACACACACACACACACACACACGCACCAATCGCTACAAAACATGTTTTTTGGGTTCAGGGGGTCTGTTTAGGTGTATGTTCGGGTGAAGAGTGAATTTGTTAAAATGGACATGAAAACAATACTTTCCTTCCTATATATATTCAAAAGGGCAAGAGAAAGTAAAAAAAAAACCAAATGAAAATCGGTTGATCCATTTGGGAGCTAAGATCCCATTGGGTAATGTTTGGTAAGCATACTCGTAATTATTTATAGAGAGTACAACGAACGGGAGATGAAACTAAACTCTGTTTTATCAAAATGTGAATTGCTTTCAAATTGTTATTTGAATTTGAAATATCAATTGAGGCGCACAAACCAAACCTTGCGTCATCAACAATTTCATAAATATTAAAATATTTAACCGTATAGGCCTACGCCTGCCTACTCGACCGGCAGAGAGAAAACTAAAAAAGCCGATTGTTTGGTAGGCCAGGTCGTCTACCAATAACTAGAAACGATTCAATTCATTAGAGAAGTTATAATTTGCAGATTGGTATGATACGTGTAAAAGGTGCCCATATACGTACTATACCATTTGTTTTCGTTAAGTTTTTTTTTGAAATCCCTAATTTGTGTCAGTTGCAATCTGTTCAATTGAGAACAGTAAGCAACCCCATGACCCAATCAGATGAGGATGATGTGTATGACGTGTAAATGAGACTGTGTACTCTTCTACAGACACACTCACAGAGTATGGTTACCATCAAAGTACACCCACAACCACTGTCTACCATTCAAATCCGTATAAAAGTATGTAAGTACCTTTACTAGGATTTGAACCAGGAACCTTCGTATCCGAAAATTAGCTGTTAAACAGCTGATTTTGGCAACGACTTTACCTCTAGACTAGTTGTTCAGGTTTTTTTAAAACCTAAACAAATACCAACCCAGTAGTTGTTTAGGTGATGTTTTTTTTTGTTGCGTCCTTGAGACTCCAGAAGGAGCATAGGACATTTCAGTTATAACACCTGAAAAAATCTAATGTGAAACACTCACACAACGTTCTCTTGCCAATGCAAATAATGACCAATATAACCTGTAATTAGTAATGAAACCTTATTAGAAATTGTTGCCGCCTGGCCTTCCAATATTAGCGTCTACCTGCCTACAGCCTCTCCCCACCACCTTGAGAGCTATTTAAGAGAAGACACTCGTCCGCGAAAGTCACTCTTCACTGAACCCGCAACCGGAGAAGAACGAAGAAAGAAGAGCTCCCGACTGAAGAAGACGAGCCCAGCCGCACCATTCCTGGTCGACACTACCGGTGGCGGACGCTACATTCCCGCACCGGTCACCCTTCGCCGACCCGGAGAGAGCCGCCTCGGCCGCACTATCGGCAGACGGCCTACGATGACCCGACACTGCGGGGCTCTGGGGGCCACCACTGCCACTCTGCGGTGGGAACCCAACTGCCGCTGAGGGAAGGCTACCCATGAACCCGTTAGCCAAGCCGTCACTCTTCGGGCTCCGCTTCCATCACGCCGGCTCGCCGCTTCCGACAGTCAACAACGGCTCTTTTCAGGGCCACCAATTTCACAGACAAGATTTCGCCACGTGTCGTCGGCGAAAAAATAAACAAAAAACTAACCTCAATAAACATAACCTCATAACAAAGCTCCGTTCCCTCCATTCGAGAAATGGGGCCCAAAGTCATTGTTGCATCTTCTTTTAAAGATTTTAATTTATTCATGATTCCCTTATTTATAAACATCTTTGTTATTCATGGAAGATTTTCATTTCAACGTTTTCCGAAAGATGAAACCTAAAAAAAAGCACGGCAAAATACTTTTTTCATTTTTCCGAAATATAAACTACAAATATTTGTCATAACATTAGGCCTGACGACTGTTAGATGATATTCACAACAATTCGATTTTTCTAGAAGTAGGCTATTCGTATGTAGGCCTATATTACAATTACAAAATTGTATAAACAAATTTTTAATACATAATGTGAACATCTAACGACAATTTGTTTACTTAAATTGTCTACTACGAAAAATGGTAGTTAATAATTTCATATTTTGCTTACATGTCATTACAATTCTATATTATCATTATTACTTTCTCTTGCCTATATGAATATATAGGAAGGAAAGTATTGTTTTCATCTCTATCACAACAAATACACTCTTCACCGGATCTATACGTAAACAGACCCCCTGAACCCACACAAACATGTTTTTAGCGATTGGTCTGTGTGTGAGTGAACAGAATATCTCAAGAACGGAACATCGTACGAACTTGAAACTTGAAACTTAAGTTACATACCACTACCGGACGCGACACGAACATTTTCATCAAAATCGGTCAACCGGAAGTAGTAGTTTATTCGTATAATTTTTCAGTTTTTGCGATTTTCTCAAAAACTGGTCCTACGATTTTTTTTAAAATCGCCTATTTTACTCAATTTTTTATTCTCTACAAGATAGGGTAGGCGCCATGTTTGCTGAAATTCTCGGTGAGGCTGTTTTCACGTAAAAACGTTGTTTTTTTAAGATTACGGCTTTAATATAAATTTTAGCGCAAAAACTTATATAATAAAAGTTGTAGAGAATTTAAAAACCTACAACTTCTGTTTCAAACATTTATTTGTATGACGCTTAGTTTAGCAGTAATTAGCGATTTTCTGATTTTTTTCTCACGAAAACGTGTGAAAAATCGATTTTTTTAAGATTTTGGCCTTAGTATGCAGTTTACGACAAAAGTGTATATAACCAAATTTATAGGAAATTTAAAGATCTACAACTTTTATTTAACGTATTTTTCTCTACAGAGCCTAGTTTAGCGTGAAAGTGATTTTCCGTATTTTTAAGCCAGACTGAGGTTGATTTTCATTTTGAGTGTTTCACTCATGATTAAAATAAGGTTATGTTTATTGAGGTTAGTTTTTTGTTTATTTCTAATATTTTATTACTAATATTAAATTATATTGTAAATTATTTGCATTGGCAAGAGAAAGTTGTGTGAGTGTTTCACACCAGATTTTTATTATTATAGTAGACAAAACATAATTATTATATCCCAATTATTAGCCTTGAATTTAGAAGGAAGAATAACGGTTTTAGCACCGGTAACGTCATTTGCTAATGACGGTATGTATTCATAACGGCCGGGCATGCGCGTGACCCCTACCGTCTCTTCTATTTACCGTGGTTCGATCCATTGCGTATCTTTCAATATCCGTTCTGACTTCAATTAAACCACTGACACTTTTACCTCACCTTATCTTCACAGTGTACTCTCCTAAAATCTGTTTTGTCATCCAATCTATAGACTGTTGCCAGCGGCTTCCACGATTATCAGCGATATGCATACGGTTCCAGAACCGGCCGTGAGTAGCGCTGCCGACACGCAACAAGCAGTGTCTCCCCTCCACCTGGGGGGGGGGGGGATTTAAGGAACGGCATCGGTCCGCGAGGCACATTCTGAAGCCAGCTTCAAACGGAGAAAAAAGAAGAAGAAGATGAACAGCCCAGCCCAGCCCGGACGACGCTACCGGTGGCGGACGCCACATTCCCGCACCGGTCAGCCGATCGAAGCCCGTGCGTGCCGGCTGACACCACGGTGAAGAGTTGAGTCCGGCGCAGGCCCGGAGGGAACCGCCTCGCCCGCGATATCGGCCGACGGCCTACGCCGACCCGACACTGCAGGGCTCTGGGGGCCACCACTGTCACGCTGCAGTGGGGACCCAACTGCCGCTGAGGGAAGGCTACCCATGAACCCGGTAGCCGAGCCGTCACCCTTCGGACATCGCACTGCACACGCCAGCACGCCGTGTCCGGCCACCTTCAATGGCCTTTTTCAGGGCCACCAAACCACTAACTACAACGGTCCTTTTCAGGACCCCCAACCAATCAAACCGCCCTTTTCAGGGCCACCAATTTCACAAGTAGGTTTTGCCACGTGTCGTCGGCCCTGGTTGGCGACAAGACGAAATGGAAAATAAAATTAGTCAAAACTGTGTGTACGGGGCGGACTTATCGACGTGTTTCAGAAGAGAAGTTAAATAAATGTCACCGTGTATGGTCACCATTACAAAATCAATTTTATTCTACCATTTGACAACTGTAATAATGTACCGTTGGTGTAGGTGTATTGGAAACCAAAATTTTCCCCGTTCCACTCTCCACAACACAATACAAACCATTTTCTCTTCACATGTGTAATTCAGAAATACAAATAGCCTATCTACCGATTTAATTGTACACTACATGAAAAATCTGGTGTGAAACACTCACACAACTTTCTCTTGCCAATGCAAATAATGACCAATATAACCTAACATTATTAATAAAACATTACAAATAAACAATAAACTAACCTCAATAAACATAACCTTATTTTAATCATGAGTGAAAGACGCGAAATAATAATCGACCTAAGTTTGGTTTAAAATACGGAAAATCACTCTTTCACGCTAAACTAGGCTTTATAGAGAAAAATGCTCTAAATAAAGGTTGTTGATCTTTTAATTTCCTATAAATTTGTTTATATACACTTTTGTCGTAAAATGCATATCAAGGCCGAAATCTTAAACAAATCGATTTTTCACACGTTTTCGTGAGAAAAGAACAGAAAATTGCTAGTTACCGCTAAATTAAGCGTTATACAAAAAAATGTTAGAAAAAAAAGTTGTAGCATTTTAAATTCTCTACAACTTTTATTATATTTATAAATTTTTGCGCTAAAATTTATATTAAAGCCGTAATCTTAAAAAAACAATTTCTTTACTTGACAACAACCTCACCAAGAATTTCAGCCTACCCTATCTTGTAGAAAATAAAAAATTGAATAAACCAGACGATTTTTAAAAAAAATCGTTGAACCAGTTTTTGAGAGAATCGCAATAAAAGTGAAAAATTACACGAAAAAACTACTACTTCCGGTTGACCGATTTTGATGAAAATGATCGTGTCGGGTCCGGTAGTGGTATGTAACATAAGTTTCAAGTTTCAACTCGTACAATGTTCCGTTCTTGAGATATTCTGTTCACACACACACACACACACACACACAGACCAATAGGTAAAAAGCAGTTCTGTGTGTGGGTGTGAAGGGGTCTGTTTAGGTGTATATGGTGGATGAAGAGTGTATTTGTTAAAATGGACATGATAACAATAATTTCCTTCCTATAGCTATATTCATTCATATAGGGAAGAGAGAGTAAAAATTACACCCCACAATAGCTCTTGGATCCGCCGTTAACACGAAACAGCTTCTATACTATTTGTTCAAGGGTGATGAGCTCTTAAGAGTATGCATTGCCCCCCACCCACTTTATAGCTAGTCAATCACTTGCACCAACTTAACCAATACTTGCTCTTGCAGCTCTGTTAAATATTTTGTCGGCCATATTTTTGGTCTTTTAATATCAATTATAATGTATAAACATACAATCAGGTGATTATACGAGGGCTATTCAGAAAGTAGGGAACGTTTTGTAAATAAACAAAAACTATGTAAAAGAAAAAATTTTTATTATATACATCTGAAAGAGTGACTAAAATACTACTTTTCTACATAGTCACCAAGCAAATTCAGGCACTTGTCATAGCGGTGGACAAGCTTCAAAATTCCTTCGTCATAGAAATCCGCCGCCTGCGACCGCTGCCACTCAGTGACGCGCGCCCGGAGTTCCTCGTCGTCGTCGAAGCGCTATGTTGCTAGCCAGAGTAATAGCCAGAATAATAAACTCTGATCGGTACTGCCAAACATTGCGCAACCTTAGGAGAGCAGTTCAAAACAAGCGCCAAGGAAAGTTGTCGTCAATAATTTTGTTTCTTCATGACAATGCCCGACCTCACTCGGCAAACCGCACAAAAGAACTCCTTGATTCATTCAAATGGGAGGTTTTCCCCTCATCCACCCTATAGTCCTGATCTTGCACCGAGTGATTTTCACTTGTTTCCAAGAATGAAGAACTGGCTAGCAACACAGCTCTCCGACGACGACGAGGAACTCTGGGCGCGCGTCACTGAGTGGCAGCGGTCGCAGGTGGCGGATTTCTATGACGAAGGAATTTTGAAGCTTGTCCACCGCTATGACAAGCGCCTCAATTTGCTTGGTGACTATGTAGAAAAGTAGTATTTTAGTCACTCTTTCAGATGTATATAATAAAAAATTTTTCTTTTACATAAGTTAGCTTTTGTTTATTTACAAAACGTTCCCTACTTTCTGAATAGCCCTCGTATTATAACGTATTGCATATTAACGCGCTCTATAATAAAATTGATGTATTCAGTACGAGATACAACACAAGAGTGAACAATAGCGGCTCTTATACGCATGCGCATGCAATGTTTGTCACGTACAATCTGGCAACGCTGGCAAACGTTGTGATTGGTCTAAACGTGTGGACTAACAGAACTCAACAACCGTGAAAAGCATATTACAGTTGAGCCGTTGTTAGTTAGCACTTAGTGTCAACAAAGAAAAGCCATCTACTAGAGGGTGCACCCTAGGGTCCGCCACTTTACAACTATCCTATTCCTCCTATTAAGTTAACTATATTTTGAATTGTTGTTTAGGTCATCAGCCAAAAGGCTGGTTTGAACCTGTAGAGGTTTTACTAAGTAAAACAAGAAGTGAGGTGGTTTACCATTGCCTTCCTCACCGAGTGAAAAATTACGCTTATCAGCATGCCAGGCCCTCTGAAAAGCACATATTTTCCACTCTGCAAATGACACCTTCACTTCATTCACCACAGGGTCTGGCTGTATAATGAAATTCATTACTTTCAGAGGAGATAACTGTGATTAGTGTCATAGTACACCTCTACCTTTTCTGTTCTTAAATGATTCAGTCATTTAATTGGCTGACCATGTGATAAGAAACAGAACTATTTATTTTAGCCCTGCAATGGACAGATTGAGTGTAAATAATTTGACACTCCACCTGTCTGTTATGGGCAGAATTTTGAATTATAAGTACTTAAAACATAAGTTAAGATATGATGTAGGCCTAACAATTTCATTTATAAAAATACTTTCAAAAGTATTTTGTATTTAAATACTTTTGACCCACCGGGTTGGTCTAGAGGTAAATTCGTCGCCAAAATCAGCTGTTCAACAGCTGATTTTCAGAGACGAAGGTACCTGGTTAAAATCCTAGTAAAGGTAGTTACTTTTATACGGATTTGAATACTAGACTGTGGTTACCGGTGTACTTTGATGTTTGGGGTTCAATTAACCATACTCTCTCAGGAATGGTCAGCCTAGGTCTATACAAAACTACACCACCTCATTTACACCTCCCTCATACACATCATCCTCATCTCATTGGGTCAGGGGGTTGCTTATTGTTCTCAATTGAACAGATTGCAACTGACACAAATTAGGAATTTAGAAAAAAAACTTTTGAAAGTATTTTGTTGTTACTTTTTAATGAGCGTGTACACATTTTGATATAATGCGCATGCTCAGTGACGTCATTATTTGTTTACATTAGGAGCAAACTAAGAGAGGCTTGACTGTAGTGTAAACAGAGGAGAATGATGCGGTTAGGGGTGGAGGGGCAGAAGGGATAAGAGAGAGAGAACTATATTAAAGTTAGTAATTTACAATTTGTGAGGATGTTTGAAGAGATAACATGGGTGTTTAGTTGGTGGATGGGAAAAACTACAACTACGAGGGAAAATAGAGCACTCGCAAACTAAACATTGGCGGAGAAGAAGCAACTCGAACAGTTGCAAAAACACTGTAAATTCATTGTAATACAGGGCGTACAACAAATCACTATTCATTTAAATAATTACAAAAATCTGGTGTGAAACACTCACACAACTTTTTCTAGCCAATGTAAATAATTAACAATAATCTTAACTACGGGTCTCCAAACTACGGCCCGCGAACAGATTTTTTCCGGCCCGCGGAAAGCTAGCATACTGAGAAAAAGTTTTTATTTGATAATATATTTCCTTTTAAGAATTTTTACCATTAAATATGAGTACAGTACTCGTCTCTCACTAGCCACTTCTTTTCTCAATAAGTGTAAAACTAGCCGTAAACAAGTAGTGATCAACCATTATTTGACCCTAAATGGGCTGAAATTTTAAGTGGCAAACAAATGAAATTTTCTCACTAAAAAATAATTGTTCTTTTTAAGCTTTACACGTGTTGTAAACTCATGTATTGTCAAGTTTTCTTTAAAATTCAATAAAGTACATTTTGTAGTAAATTGAAAAGATTTGGTTTTGTATCATCCTGTGTTTTCATTAAGCCTACTTGAAAACTCCTTTTACAGAACAAATATTATTTTATAGCAAATATAATTATTTGTTTTGATCACAGCTTTTTTTTAAAATCACGTAAAGAATTTTAGTTAGCCAACAACAAAGATACCTATACAAGGAAATATAGCAACTTAAAAAACTAAGCAAGAAAATCTCAAAAACCACCACTGAGCTCTTAATTAGAAAAAACTTTGAGGGTGTATGGGGGGGGGGGGGCTAGACTTTCTACCCTGAAATATTGCTGGCCCGCCTTTCCTTTCCTCCAAAAATTTACAATGTGGCCCTTGAGTAAAAAAGGTTGGAGACCCCTGATCTTAACTATTAGCAATAAAACATTAGAAATATACAAAAAACGTAACGTTATTTTAATCATCTTTGATAGACGCAAAATGAAAATCGACCTCAGTTTGGCTTAAAAATAGGTACGGCTCTGAAGAGAAAAATGCTCTGAATAAAAGTTGTAGTTCTTTTAATTTTTTATAAGTTTGATTATATACACTTTTGTCATAAAATGCATACTGAGGCCGAAATCTTAAAAAAAAAATAGATTTTTCACACGTTTTCGTGAGAAAAATAGAATATTGTTAATTACTGCTAAACTAAGCGTTATACAAAAAAATGTTTGATTTAAAAGTTGTAAAAGTTTAAATTCTCTACATTTTTTGTTATATAAATTTTTGCTCTGAAACGTATTAAAGCCGTAATCTTAAAAAATATTTTTTACGTGAAAACAGCCTCACCAAGAATTTCAGCAAACATGGCGCCTACCCTATCTTGTTGACCATAAAAACGTAAATCGCAATAAAGTGAAAAATTATACAAAAAAACTACTACTTCCGGTTGACCGAATTGACGAAAATGTTCGTGTCGGGTCCGGTAGTAGTATGTAACTTAAGTTTCAAGTTTTAAGTTCGTACAATGTTCCGTTCTTGAGATATTGTGTTCACACACACACACGCACACGCACGCACGCACGCACGCGCGCGCGCAAACACACACACACACACACACACACACACACACACACACACACACAGACCAATCGCTAAAAACATGTTTTTTGGGTTCAGGGAGTCTGAAAACGTGTAGATTCGGTGAAAACTCGACATGAAAACAATACTGGACGTTATCTTAGCAATGTAAAATAACATATTTATAACCTACGTTTAAAAAATCTGGTGTGAAACAATCGCACAACTTTCTCTTGCCTATGAAAATAATGACCAATATAACCTAACATTATTAATAAAACATTAGTCTACAAATAAACAAAAAAGTAACCTCAATAAACATAACCTAATTTTAATCATGAGTGAAAGACGCGAAATGATATCGATCTAAGTTTGGTTTAAAAATACGGAAAATCACTCTTTCACGCTAAACTAGACTCTGTAGAGAAAAATGCTCTAAATAAAAGTTGTAAAAATTCTCTACATTTTTTATATAGTAGATGTATACATTTTTGCGGTACAATGCATATTAAAGCAGCAATCTTGAAAAAATAATTTTTTTACGTGAAAACAACCTCACCAAGAGTTTCAGCAAACATGGATGGCGCGTACCCTATCATGTAGAGCATAAAAATTTAGCAAACGAGGCGATTTTAAAAAAAAATCGTTGGACCAGTTTATGAGAAAATCGCAAAAAAGTGAAACATTAAACGAATAAACTACTACTCCCGGTTGACCGATTTTGATGAAAATGTTCGTGTCGGGTCCGGTAGTGGTATGTAACTTATGTTTCAAGTTCGTACGATGTTCCATTCTTGAGATATTTTGTTCACACACACACACACACACACACACACACACACACACACACACACACACACACACACACACACAGACAGACCAATCGCTAAAAACCTGTTTTTTGGAACAGGGGGTCTGAAAACGTATAGATTTCGAAATTTTCATGTCGATTTCGAAAAATCGACATGATAACAATACTCTCCTTCCTATATGATCATATAGGCAAGAGAAAGTAAAAACATATTTATAACCTACGTTGAAAAATCTGGTGTGAAACAATCACACAACTTTCACTTGCCAATGCAAATAATGAACAATATAACCTAACAACAGAAAAAACGAAAAACTAACCTCAAAAAACATATAACCTTATTTTTACCATAAATGAAAGACCAAAATGAAAATTGACCTCAGTTTGACTTAAAAATACGGAAAATCACTCTTTCACGCTAAACCTGGCTCTGTAAAGAAAAATGCTCTATATAAAAGTTGTAGATCTTTTAATTTCCTATAAATTTGATTATATACACTTCTGTCGTAAAATGCATACTAAGGCCGAAATATTAAAAAAATCGATTTTTCACACATTTTTGTGACAAATAAACAGAAAATAGCTAATTACCGCTAAACTAAGCGTTATACACAAAAATGTTCCAAATAAAAATTGTAGGATTTTAAATTCTCCGCAACTTTTATTATAGGCCTATAAATTTTTGCGCTAAAATGGATATTAAAGCCGCAATCTTAAAAAAACAATTGTGAAAAGTGAAAACAGCCTCACCAAGAATTTCAGCAAACATGGTGCCTACCCTATCTTGTAGAGAATAAAAAAAATGAGTTAACCAAGCAATTTTTGAAAAAATCTTAGGACCTGTTTTTGAGAAAATCGCAAAAAAGTGAAAAATTATACGAATAAAACTACTTCCGGTTGACCAGATTGACGAAAATGTTCGTCTCGTGTCCGGTAGTGGAATGTAACTTAAGTTTCAAGTTTCAAGTTCGTACGATGTTCCGTTTTTGAGATATTCTGTTCACACACACACACACACACACACACACATACACACATACAGACCAATAGGTAAAACCATCTTCTAAATAATCCTGTAAATAATTACGTTAACTTTTCATAAATAAATTTTCTATAAGCTGGTTATGGAAACTCTCCATTTCATTTATAATCACCCTGTATTAAACTTTTGACACGCTATAGGAGTGTTGGCGTCCGTGCGTGAGTGAGTGGGCGTATGTGAAGAGAATAGAACGGCCGGAAGAGATGAACACTTGACCGACCTTAATTACCACTACCCCCTTCCCAATACCATAGTTACACACACGCACCCACACACACACACAACTACTTAACAAAAAATATCGAAAATCACACATTTTCACGAATTTACACACACACACACACACGCACACACACACACACACACAACTACTTAACAAAAAATATCGAAATCACACATTTTCACGAATTTACACACACACACAACTATTTAACAAAAAATCTGGTGTGAAACACTCACACAACTTTCTCTTGCCAGTGAAAATAATTAACAATAAACCTAACATTAGTAATAAAACATAAGAAATAAACAAAAAATTAACCTCAAAAAATATAACCTAATTTTAATCATGAGTGAAAGACGCAAAATGAAAATCAACCTCATTTTGGCTTAGAAATACGGAAAATCACTCTTTCTCTCTAAACTAGGCTCTGTAGAGAAAAATGCTCTAAATAAAAGTTGTAGATATTTTAATTTTCTATAAATTTAATTATATACACTTTTGTCGTAAAATGCATACTAAGGCCGAAATGTTTAAAAAATCAATTTTTCTCACGTTTTTGTGAGAAAAAAACAGAAAATTGCTTATTACCGCTAAAGTAAGCGTTATACAAAAAAATGTTTAAAATAAAAGTTGTAGAATTTTAAATTCTCTACAACTTTTGTTTTATAACGTTTTGCGCTAAAATGCATATTAAAGCCGCAATCTTAAAAAGAAAATGTTTTTACGTAAAAACAGCCTCACGCAGAATTTCAGCAAACATGGCGCCTACCCTATCTTGTAGAGCATAAAATATGTAATAAACCAGGCGATTTTAAAAAAAATCGTAGGACCAGTTTTTGAGAAAATCGCAAAAAAGTGAAACATTACACGAATAAACTACTACTTCCGGTTGACCGATTTTGATGAAAATGTTCGTGTCGGGTCCGGTAGTGGTATGTAACTTAAGTTTTAAGTTTCAAGTTCGTACGATGTTCCGTTCTTGAGATATTCTGTTCACACACAGACACACACACACACACACACACACACACACACAGACCAATCGCTAAAAACATGTTTTTTGGGTTCAGGGGGTCTGAAAACGTATAGATCCGGTGAAAACTCGATTTCTTAAAATCGACATGAAAACAATACTTTCCTTCCTATATATTCATATAGGCAAGAGAAAGTAAAAATATCGAAATCACACATTTTTACGAATTTGTTTCTATTTGTTCAAGTACGTCTTTCTGGTATTCCCTTTTTGCGTTCCGCAGAATCTTCTGGGTGCTGTTTGAACTCTTGGAGGGATTCTTCGGTGTTTCTGTTGTGAAACTCTTGCCACCTCTTATGCCTGAGTTCCAGGGCTTCATCACAAACCTCGTTCCACCAAGGGTGTTTCTTTCTTTTGTTGATTGGAGCCGTGACCCTTGCGTTATTTTATTTATTATATATTTTTACTTTCTCTTGCCTATATGAATATATAGGAAGGAAAGTATTGTTTTCATGTCGATTTTAAGAAATCGAGTTTTCACCGGATCTATACGTTTTCAGACCCCCTGAACCCACACAAACATGTTTTTAGCGATTGGTCTGTGTGTGTGCGTGTGTGTGTGTGTGTGTGTGTGTGTGTGTGTGTGTGTGTGTGTGTGAAGAGAATATCTCAAGAACGGAACATCGTACGAACTTGAAACTTAAGTTACGTACCACTACCGGACTCGACACGAACATTTTCATCAAAATCGGTCAACCGGAAGTGGTGGTTTATTCGTGTAATTTTTCACTTTTTTGCGATTTTCTCAAAAACTGGTCCTACGATTTTTTTTTAAAATCGCCTGGTTTACTCAATTTTTTATTCTTTACAAGATAGGGTAGGCGTCATGTTTGCTGAAATTCTGGGTGAGGCTGTTTTCACTAAAAACGTTGTTTTTTTAAGATTACAGCTTTAATATGCATTTTAGCGCAAAACTTTATATAATAAAAGTTGTAGAGAATGTAAAATTCTACAACTTTTATTTCAAACAATTTTTTGTATAACGCTTAGTTTAGCGGTAATTTGCGATTTTCTGATTTTTTCTCACGAAAATGTGTGAAAAATTGATTTTATTAAGATTTCGGCCTTAGTATGCATTTTATGACAACAATATATATAATCAAATTTATAGATCTACAACTTTTATTTAAAGCATTTTTCTGTACAGAGCCTAGTTTAGAGAGAAAGAGTGATTTTCCGTATTTCTAAGCCAAACTGAGGTTGATTTTCATTTTGCATCATTCACTCATGATTAAAATTAGGTTATGTTTTTGAGGTTGGTTTTTTGTTTATTTCTAATATTTTATTAATAATATTAGGTTTATTGTTAATTATTTGCATTGGCAAGAGAAAGTTGTGAGTGTTTCACACCAGATTTTTTCCATTTTGTTTTATTTTGAACTATAAACATAGAACCAGCAAAAAGGTTTACATCTTGTGTCAATTACAAAAAAAACCACGATTTATTATTATATTTATGTATATTTGTTTTATTTTGCTATTACTACATTACTATTACGTTGAAATATATATTTTCTAACCACCAGAATACGGTAACATAAAACACTTACCAATGTTTATAGCGCTTTCGTGTATCTTGTACACATCTTCTTCAGTAAATTAACATTTATTACAAGTCAAAATTTAAAACTTCCTGCTCCTACCATGGTAGATAAGGAACCTTATCTACCTTATCTTCCTTATCTACCATGGTAGGAGCAGGAAGTTTTAAATTTTGACTTGTAATAAATGTTAATTTACTGAAGAAGATGTGTACAAGATACACGAAAGCGCTATAAACATTGGTAAGTGTTTTATGTTACCGTATTCTGGTGGTTAGAAAATATATATTTCAATTTTAAATAATACGGCTGTTTAAAAATCCTACATAGGATGTTTAATAAAAAAAAAAAAAATAAATACTATTACGTTATATTTTTTTAATTATTTACATTGGGAAAAGAAAGTCGCGTGAGTGTTTTACACATATTTTTTTAGTTGTCACATCTTCTGGGATTATGTAACAATAAGCCCTTTTCCTTGAGGAACTCTGCAGCATCTTGCTCCGTCCTAAGTAGTGAGTGTACAAGTACAAGTACAAGTAAATTCATAGCAGACTAACTGTGAAATGGGAGTGCGACTGGAGTTGACATTATTACGCACGAATATCGCTTGTCAGATTGGCTGTGCTAGACGCAACCTTTCAGGCAATTCGGATTTCATAGTGGCATACAGAAAACGGAAAACACCCGAGGTCAATTTTCATTTAGCGTCATACACTCACGATCAAACACAGGTGTACATTTTTCACATTGCCAAGAGAGAATCGTGTGAGGGTTTCACACATACTTTTTTACTTGTCACATCTTCTGGGATTATGTAATAATAACCGCTTTCCCTGTATGAACTCTGCAGCATCTCTCTATGTCCGAATATTATTAAGTGACTCTACTAAATTCATAGCGGACCAACTGTGAAATGGGAGTGGAGTTGACATTGAAAGAGAACTTTACTTTAAAATAATTAAAAAGATAATAAAATTGGTAAACATCCCGTTACTGTAAACCTATAAAACCATCTATCACAATAATTACGACAGTCTTGTCATTGTAAATCAATACATTATTTACTATTTATTATCATTCATTAACTATTTTTTAAGCACTGAATGAGAGACCCACTCTCCTGGTTTGGCGTCCAGTCCCCCATTAAAATATTTTACAATTCTCTTTTCTTCTTCTTAGTTGCCTAGTAACCATACTTTTGTTAATGAAATCAAATAATTTTATTAAAATATTTATTTCAATCAGCTGGAGATGTTTATTTTATTTCAATAGACTCAAAAATAAACAACTCCAGGTGTCCAGTAAATTTGTCATATTACAACATTACGCAGATGTATTCCTAGTAAGATTGGCGCGCTAGATGCAACCCTTCAGGGAATTCGGATTTGATAGTGGTGGTGGGATATAGAAAACGGAAAAGACCCTAAAGCACTGCCCTGTTCAGTCGACTGACTCATATGTCGCATCGTAAAACCACTACCCTCCTACAACAGTTGCTGATTCATGTTGGAAATGTAATTACGCGCTAACCTTCGTTCAACAGTCCCTATTCAACATCAGTTCAATACCAGCAATGACGATTAATTATTTCTAATTTTATTTTTTATTCCTAATATGTGTAGGCTCTGCCCATAACAGACGACAGGTGGAGTGTCAAATTTTTTACACTCAATCTGTTAGTTGCAGGGATAAAATAAATAGTTGTGTTTCTTGTCGCATGGTCAGCCAATTAAATGACTGAATCATTTAAGAAGAGAAGAGGTAGAGGTGTACTGTGACACTAATCACAGTTATTTCCTCTGAAAGTAATGAATTTCATTATACAGCCAGACCCTGTGGTGAATGAAGTGAAGATGTCATCATTTGCAGAGTGGAAGATATGTGCTTTTCAGAGGGCCCGGCATGCTGATAAGCATACTTTTCCACTCAGTGAGGAAGGCATGGTAAACCACCTCACTCCTCGTTTTACTTAGTAAAACCTCTACAGGTTCAAACCAGCTTTTTGGCTGATGACCTAAACAACAACATGTGTAGGCTACATAGCAATCTGTTCAATTGAGAACAATAAGCAATCCCATCACCAAATGAGATGAGGATGATGTGTATGACGTGTAAATGAGACTGTGTAGTCTTCTACAGACACACACACTCACTGAGTATGGTTACCATCAAACTACACCCACAACCACTGTCCACTATTCAAATCCTTATAAAAGTAACTACCATTACTAGGATTTGAACCAGGAACCTTCGTCTCCGAAAATCAGCTGTTAAACAGCTGATTTTGGAGACGACTTTACCTCTAGACCAACCCGGTAAGTTAGGAATTATTTCTAATAGCAAACGATTCCACGAAATTAACAACATTTTTTTTTGTAACCCTAATTTGTGTACGTTGCAATCTGTTCAATTCAGAACAATAAGCAACCCGATGACCCAATGAGATGAGGATGATGTGTATGACGTGTAAATGAGACTGTGTAGTGTTCTACAGACACACACACACACTCACTGAGTATGGTTACCATCTAACTACACCCACAACCACTGTGCACTATTCTAATCCGTATAAAAGTAACTAACTTTACTAGGATTTGAACCAGGAACCTTCGTCTCCGAAAATCACCTGTTAAACAGCTGATTTTGGTGACGACTTTACCTCTAGACCAACCCGGTAAGTTAGGAATTATTTCTAATGGCAAACGATTCCACGAAATTAACAACATTTTTTTTTGTAACCCTAATTTGTGTACGTTGCAATCTGTTCAATTCAGAAAAATAAGCAACCCCATGGCGGGCAATCAGATGAGGATGATGTGTATGACGTGTAAATGAGACTGTGTAGTCTTGTACACACTCAGGTCGACTATTCCTGAGAGAGTATGGTTAATTAAACCCCAACCATTAAAAAGTACACCAACAACCACTGTCTAGTATTCAAATCCAAATAAAAGTAACTACCTTTACTAAGATTTCAACCAGAAACCTTTGTCTCAGAAAAGCAGCTGTTAAACAGCTGATTTTTAAAGTCAGCTAGAAGTAAAGTCGTCGCTAAAATCAGCTGTTAAACAACTGATTTTGGCGACGACTTTACCTCTAGACCAACCCGGTGGGTTAGGAATTATTTCTAACGGCAAACGATTCCACTAAATTATTATCATTTAAAGACGATACCGTTAGTGACATTAATAACAACAGAAAATTGTACCGCGAGTATCATCACGTTTTTCCCCAATTTAAAACTTTGGTGTGAAACACTCACACAACTTTAACTTGCCAATGCAAATAATGACCAATATAACCAAACATTAAAAATAAACAAAAAAGTAACCTCAAAGAAACATAACCTTATTTTAATCATATATGAAAAACGCAAAATGAAAATTGACCTCAGTTTGGCTTTAGAATACGGAAAATCATTCTTTTACGCTAAACTAGGCTCTGTAGAGAAAAATGCTTTAAATAAAAGTTGTACATCTTTTAATTTCCTATAAATTTTTTATATACATTTTTGTCGTAAAATGCATTCTAAGGCCGAAATCTTAAAAAATCGATTTTTTACAAGTTTTTGTGAGAAAAAACCAAAATAATCGCTAATTACCGCTAAACTAAGCGTTATACAAAAAATTGTTTGAAATGAAATTTGTAGAATTTTATATTTTCTACAACTTTTATTATATTACATTTATGCGCTTAAATGCATATTTAAGCCACAATCCTAAAACAATAAATTTTTTACGTGAACAGCCTCACTAAGAATTTCAGCAGACATGGCACCTACCCTATTTTGTAAAGCATAAAAAAGTTAGTAAACCAGACGATTTTTAAAACACTTGCAGGACCATTTTTAGAGAAAATCGCAAAAAACTGAAAAATTACACGAATAAACTACTATTTCCGATTGACCGATTTTGATGAAAATGTTTGTGTTGGGTCCGGTAGTGGTATGTAACTGAAGTTTCAAATTCGTACAATGTTCCGTTCTTGAGATATTCTGTTCACACACACACACATATCAATAGGTAAAAAGCAGTTGTTGTGTGGGTTGAGGGGGTCTGTTTAGGTGTAGATCTGGTGAATAATGGATTTGTTGTGATCGTCATGAAAACAATACTTTCCTTCCTATACGAGGGGGTACCCAAAAGTATCCGGAATAGCTCTGCTGTGGGCGGAGCTTGTGCAGTACAAATTCCCGCCACTAGGCTGCTTGTAGCGCTACTCATTGCCAGTTCAATGCCATTTTGTTCGTTGATCTAGCTTGTTCTGTTCTCGTGCAGTGATTTTTCTCGCTAGTGCTGTTTTGTGCTCGTGTCGTTTTTCATGATGGCAAGTTTTAATGAACAACGTGCGGCTGTGAAATTTTGCTTCTTGCTCGGTAAAAACGCCGCGGAAACAGTTGTAATGTTGAACACAGCTTACAAAGACGACGCTATTGGAAAAACCCAAGTGTACGAGTGGTTTTTGCGCTTTAAAAATGGCGACATGTCGATTGAGAACAAACCTCGTTCTGGACGACCGTCGACTTCCCGAACAGACGAAAATGTTGTGAAAGTGAAAGAAATTGTACGAACAGACCGACGACAGACCATTGACCAAATATCACAGGTTAGTGGGTTATCTTGGAGCTCAGTCCAACGCATTTTAACAGAAGACTTGACAATGAAAAGAGTCGCTGCCAAGTTTGTGCCTCGGGTTCTGACAGACACTCAAAAGGAACGTCGAATTGAAACGTGTAGTGATTTGAAACAACAGCTTGAAACTGATCCAGATTTCATGTCAAAGATCATTACGGGTGACGAGTCTTGGTGGTATGGGTACGACCCAGAAACCAAACAACAATCCAGTCAATGGAAGACTTCATTATCACCCCGACCAAAAAAAAGTCGTCAAGTCAGATCGAACATCAAAACAATGCTGATTTGTTTTTTTGATGTGAGGGGAATTGTCCATTCAGAGTTCGTTCCACCAGGCCAGACGGTAAATCAAGCTCTTTATCTTCAAGTGTTAAGAAGACTACGAAACAGCATTCGTCGTAAAAGACCTAATTTGTGGCAGACAGGGGACTGGTTTTTCCACCACGACAACGCGCCTGCACACACGGCAATCTCGGTTACCCAGTTTTTGGCGAAAAACGGCATGGTTTTGCTACCACACGCACCGTACTCACCCGATCTGGCTCCGTGTGATTTTTCTTGTTCCCACGCATGAAAAGGGGCATGAAAGGTCTCCGATTTAACAACGTTGATGATGTCAAGAAAAAAACGACGGATGAGCTGGCAGCCATCACTGAAGAGGAGTACAAAAAATGTTTTGAACAGTGGAAGCACCGGTGGGACAAATGTATTAGTTGTAATGGAGAGTATTTTGAAGGGGATAAGGTTCTTTTGTAAAAAAATTAAAAATAAATAGTTTTAAAAAATAATTCCGGTTATTTTGGGTACCCCCTCGTATATTCATATAGTTGGCAAGAGAAAGTAAAAAGTACGAGTAGTTTTAAATAAATGTAATTAAAAGTAATAATATTTCAGTAGACACCCTGTTAATAAAATGGCCCTGCATTTTGTTTATACTGTATGACGTCATAATAATAATAATAATAATAATAATAGCTGTAACATTACAAGTGGTGTGAGAGAAGAAACTAAACAAACAGACTGGCAATAACACAGCAAGATGTGGAGAGAAGAGAAGTTCATTAATTAGCTTTATTAATTAATGATAGGGCTGTACAAGTAAAGGAAAGGGTGGGATAAGAGGGGTAGAGGGGTGCAACAAACACTCTTCATCGTCCATCAAATGTAGGACAAATTGTACGACTTAACACAGTTCATTAGATCGGCTTCTCTTTATTCAACAACACACACACACACAAGATCTCTTCTCTACTTAAGAGCCAATAAAGTAGCAAACCGAAAAAACACATCGAATGTACGTTTACACACAAACGCACGTATGCGCGCGCACACACACACACACAGACACTCATACTCACACCCGGCTGGACCCTAACCACGCTCATTTCTCCAATTAAATAAAACCACCAATGTGGCCCAGTTGTTAGCGTGCTACGCTCCAAACCGGAGGTCCCGGGTTCGATTCCCGCCTAACGTCTGGAGAATGGTTACAACTTCAAACCCACCAATCCTTCACCCAAAGTATATCGAACCGACTTGAAATTAACTAAAAAAATCTGGTGTGAAACACTCACACAACGTTCTCTTGCCAATGCAAATAATGACCAATATAACCTAACATTAGTAATAATATATTAGAAATAAACAAAAAACTAACCTCAATAAACATAACCTTATTTTAATCATGAGTGAATAACGCAAAATGAAAATAAAATTGACCTCAGTTTGGCTTAAAAATACGGAAAATCACTCTCTCACC
Source organism: Catonia carolina (assembly GCA_035578175.1). Classification (NCBI taxonomy): domain Eukaryota; kingdom Metazoa; phylum Arthropoda; class Insecta; order Hemiptera; family Achilidae; genus Catonia; species Catonia carolina. The sequence continues at coordinate 2,132,187 of JAQMRL010000034.1, forward strand.
TTAAACTAGGCTCTGTAGAGAAACATGCTTTAATTAAAAGTTTTAGATCTTTTTATTTGATTATACATTTTATTCCGTAAAATGCATACTAAGGCTGACATCTTAAAAAAATACTTTTTTTCCACACGTTTTCGTAAGAAAAAAACAGGAAATCGCTAATTACCGCTAAACTGAGCATTATACAAAAAAGTAAATGAAATAAAAGTTGTAGGATTTTCAATTTTTTACAACTTTTATTATATAATTTTTTGCCCTAAAATGCATATTAAAGCCGTAATCTTGAAAAACCTATTTTTTTACGTGAAAACAGCCTCATCAAGAATTTCAGCAAACATGGGGCCAACTTTATCTTGTAGAGCATGAAACATTTAGTAAACGGGGCAATTTTTAAAAAAATTCGTAGGACCAGTTTTTGAAAAAAATTGGAAAATGACACGATTAAACTACTATTTTCGATTGACCGATTTTGATGAAAATGTTCGTGTCGGGTCCGGTATTGGTACGTAACTTAAGTTTCAAGTTCGTACGATGTTCCGTTCTAGAGATATTCTGCTCACACACAGACAGACAGACACACACACACACACACACACACACACAAACAAACACACGCACACACACCAATCGCTATAAACATATTTTTTTGGGTTCAGGAGGTCTGAAAACGTGTAGATCCGGTAAAAAATCGACAAGATAACACTACTTTTCTTCTTATATTATTCATATAGGCAAGAGAAATTAAAAAATCATTTTTAAAGCCTATTTGCAACGATTTTTAACGGGGTACACACAATGATTGGACAATGAATGTAACTTAAGCCTTCACTACATTCAATTCATACACCAATTACAAAACCAAATACATTTGTTGTGTTCATTCATTAATTGTACGAGAGGCTACAGTAAAATATCTGCACTTTTAGATTAAAAAGTCAGTTTACAATAATTTATTTTATCTAAAGGGTGATTCAAAAAGAGCGCCGGTTTTTAAACGGCTGGTAAATTTTTGTTTATCGGTTGGCAACATTGTTTGACCACATATCTATTTTGGAGAACATTCCGATTGACGATTCAGTTGTAGTTTCTCTTGTTCGCAGTGTAGTACTCTCGCAGTCTGTGTCTAACCATGGAGAAGTTTACTATTGCACAACGAGTGTTAATCGTTAAAACATTTTACCAGAGTGGAGAGAGTTATGCGGCTACTGTCAGGCGACTTCGCGGTACTTTAGGACGTAATGAAGCACCGAATGAATCAACAGTTCGCAGGCTCATGAAAAAGTTTTTTGAGACGGGTTCAACAGTCGACCTTAAAAGTTCTGGACGTCGTCGTTCAGGCCGAACTGAGCAGAACGTTGCGTTGCTTCGTGACAGTGTGGCTGTTAGCCCAGCAAAATCAATACGTCGCCGTTCTCAACAATTGGGTTTACGATGTTCTTCTGTACGGAGAATTCTTCGGTACGATCTCCAATATCACTTGTGTAAAATTCAGTTGACGCAACATTTGAAAGTGGCAGACCACCAGAAGAGACGACAGTTTGTTGACTGGGTATTGAGAAAACGGCAGGATGATGACACCTTCGCAAACAAAATCATTTTCAGTGATGAGGCGCACTTCCACTTAAACGGTTTTGTTAATAAACAGAACTGCCGTATGTGGGGTTTAAAAAACCCTCGCGTGGTTAATGAAAGGGAAATGTATGCACAGCGAGTGACAGTTTGGTGCGGCTTTTGGTCGGGCGGTGTCATCGGCCCTTACTTTTTTGAAAATCAAGAAGGGCAAGCCGTGACAGTAAATGGAGACCGATACCGTACGATGATTAGGGAGTTTTTGTGGCGTCATTTGCATGGAATGGACATTGACGAGTTGTGGTTTCAGCAGGATGGTGCCACCTGTCACGCTGCACGAGAAACAATGTTGTTGCTCCGTGAACGGTTTCAGGATCGCATCATTTCTCGTAATTCCGACCATCAATGGCCACCAAGGTCGTGTGACTTGACGCCTTGTGACTTTCCTCTTTGGGGTCATCTGAAGTCATTGGTGTATGCCAATAAACCCCGAAACATCAATGACTTGAAGGAGGAAATTCGACGGGTTATCGGGCAAATGGAAGTCGAAACTTGTCGTGCAGTAATATCCAGTTTCATGGACAGAGTTGATGCGTGCCAGCGCAGTAGAGGAGGACACATGCATGACATCATTTTTCATACATAAAATCGGAAGGAAAGATGAACTTGTTGATGTATTTATTTTCAGTTTTTCAATAAAATAAATCACTTAATTTGATATATCAAAACCGGCGCTCTTTTTGAATCACCCTATACCTTCTTATAATAATTAACAGCTGAAAGAAAGCTCACTTTTTAATAGTCTACTGCCAATTACCAGCTAGCTGCTACTAGTTGGTGGTACCTACTACCAACACCACGGGCGGGCCCGTGGTGTAGTGGTCAGCGCAACTGGCTACTATGCCGGGGTCCCGGGTTCGATTCCCGGTCAGGTCTGGCATTTTTTTCATCTGTAAATCACCACATAGCCTATCATTACCTACGCTCAAGCCCAAGGCTTATCCAGGCATCATCACTCAATTAAAAAAAAAATTCATTTCCCAATAGCTGGTGTGAAACACTCATACGACTTTCTTTTGCCAATGTAAGTAAACCCTAGATAACTTATAATCCGACACCAATCGGTAAAAACTTCCTTTTTTTTGTTTGAGGGCGTAAAACCATTTATTTCCAGTGAAATCTCGATTTTGAAAAATCGATGTGAAAACAAATTTTTCCTTTCCTATATATTTTGATAAATCTACCGGTTTGGTCTAGAGGTAAAGTCGTCGCAAGAATCAGGTGTTTAACAGCTGATTTTCCGAGACGAAGGTTCCTGGTTCAAATCCTAGTAAAGGTAGTTACTTTTATACAGATTTGAATGGTAGACAGTGGTTGTGGGTGTACTTTGATAGTTGGGGTTCAATTAACCATACTCTCTCAGGAATGGTCGGCCTGGGTCTGTACAAGACTACACAGTCTCATTTACACGTCATACATATCATCCTCATCTCATTGGGTCATCGGGTTGCTTATTGTTCTCAATTGAACAGATTGCAACTGACACAAATTAGGAATAAAATATATATTTTGATATTCGGAACAATAAGTAAAGATTTTTAAGAACACCCGGTGGTGCCATCTGAATTCTGAAGTGAGCATGAAAAATGATTTGTGGTATACGAAAAGAGAATAATACAAATATGCTACAGCGTACAGTTAAACCAACAGGCACATGCGCACAAACACAGAAGAGAGAGAGAAAGAAGGAGAAAGGGGGAGAGAGAGTAGGAGAGAGACAAAAAGAGAGAGGAAGGGGAGAGAGAAGGAGGAGGAGGAGAGGAAGGAGAGAGAGCGGAAGCGAAAGAGAGAAAGTGACAGAGAGAGAGAGAGAGAGAGAGAGACTTTAAATGAAATTAGTTGAGTTGAGTCTGAAATAACACAACAAACAAACACTTTAGCTTTTCAAATTTGATGAAGAACACTCTTGAACTTTGAAAAGCACCCCACATGGAAACCAGAAACCATTCATTTGTTAGTTACATCAGCTACCAAATACACATTAACACTTTTCTAATTCAGAGACGCAAATATGCGTCACTAAATAGCAGGTCATCCGATATATAACAACACACGTCTCCCTTTTTACTTACTCTTGCTTATATGAATATTTAGAAAGGAAAGTATTGTTTTTATGTCAACTTTTTAAAATTGAGTTTTCACCGGATCTACAAGTTTTCAGACCTCCTGAACCCACAAAACATGTTTTTAGCGATTGGTCTGTGTGTCTGTATGTGAGTATACAGGATATCTCAAGAACGGAACATCGTACGAACTTGAAACTTGAAATTTATGTTGCATACCACTACTGGAACCGACACAAACATTTTCATATCTAAATCGGTCCACCGAAAGTAGTAGTTTATTCGTGTAATTTTTCACTTTTTGCGATTTTCTCAAAAAACTGATCCTACGATTTTTTCGCCTGATTTCTTTTTTTTTTGTCATCAGTCTCTCGACTGGTTTGATGCAGTTCTCCAACCTGTTCTATCTTGCGCAAGTCGTTTCATATCTACATACCTGTAACACCCTACATCTTTTGTAATTTGCTTTATATATTCTAATCTTTGCCTCCCTCTACAATTTACTCCCTCAATGTTACCCTCCATTATTGATAGCCCAATACCTGGATGTCTTAGGATATGCCCCACTAGCCTATCCCTTCTTTTGGTAAGATGCTTCCATATACTTCTTTTTTTCATCCACTCGCCTAAGAACCTCTAAATTACTTATTTTGTCCACCCACCTAATCTTTAACATTTTCCTATAACACCACATTTCAAAAGCTTCTATCCTCTTCCGTTCTACAGCCCCTATCACCCACGTTTCACTTCCGTATAATGCTACACTCCAAACATAATGTTTTAAGAAATTTTTCCTAATCTGTAAATCAATGTTTGTAGTCAGTAAGCTGTTTTTCATTTCAAAGGCTTTTCTAGCTTGAGCAATTCTACTCTTGATATCACTCGTGCTTCTACCACCCTTTGTTATTTTACTCCCTAGATAGCAGAATTCCCCAACTTCCTGTATGTTTTCGTTGCCTACTTTTAAATTTCCCATCTCTTCTAAACCACTCTTGCTGCTGCACAACACTTTCGTTTTGTTCTTATTAATTTTCATGAAGTAATCCTTCCTCAAGATCTCATCCATTCCATTTAAGGCATCCTCTAGTTCATTCTTTGCCTCGGCTAATACTACTATATCATCGGCGAATCTCAACATTTTTATTGTTTCTCCTTGAATTTTTATTCCTACGTCAAATTTCACCTTCACATCATTTATAGCCTCTTCTATATACAAGTTAAAAAGCAGTGGTGACAAAGAACAACCTTGTCGTACACCTTTTCTTACAGCAGCCTCTTTTTCGTACCCCTCGATTCTCAAAACAGCCGTTTTTACTAAATTACTGATATTCGCCTGATTTACTAAACTTTTTATGCTCTACAAGATAGAGCAGGCGCCAATGTTTGCTGAAATTCTTGGTGAGGCTGTTTTTACGTAAAAAAAAATTGTTTTTTCTTTAAGATTGCGGCTTTAATATGCATTTTAGCACAAAAATGTATGGGGCAAAAGTTGTAGAGAATTTAAAATTCTACAACTTTAATTTCGAACATTTTTTTTTGTATAACGCTTAGTTTAGCGGTAATTAGCGATTTTCTGTTTTTTCCCCACAAAAACGTGTGAAAAATCGATTTTTTAAAATTTCGGCCTTAGTAAGGCCTATGCATTGTATAATAAAAGTGATATAATTGAATTTATAGAAAATTAAAAGATGGACAACTTTTATTTATAGTATTTTTCTCTACAGAGCCTAGTTTAGCGTGAGAGTGATTTTCCGTATTTTTAACCCAAATTGAGGTCGATTTTCATTTTCTGTCTTTCAGTCATGATTAAAATAAGGTTATGTTTATTGAGGTTAGGTTTATGTTTATTTCTAATGTTTTATTACTGATGTTAGGTTATATTGTATAAATTATTTGCATTGGCAAGAGAAAGTTGTGTGAGTGTTTCACACCAGATTTTTAGATAGAGGTTTGTTTACCCTAAAATACAGTTATTATAAGGAAAACGTAGCATCAGCTTGGACAGAGAGAGGAGGGAGGGAGGGGGAGAGAGAGGAAGAGAGAGTGAGTGCGCGCGCGCGTGTGTGTGTGTGTGATTAGCAGATATTCGGTGTCGTTCGCCATCCGACCGGTTTAAAAATGACAAACAAACAACAAAGGAGTCCGGTCGGTTTTTGTTAACCGCTTGTCGGCGGCTACCAAATTTTAAATTCAACAAAAAAACGATACGAATAGAAATAAATGTAGAACAAACAAAAACAATCGGTAAGCGGAATCGGATTGTGTGTGGAGACGCTTACAATGGCCATTCTTTCGTTTCTCTTTGTTCGTTTTTTTAACTGTGTTCTGTTACCGAATGCAACTAAAAACACTGTCCCTACCTCACCAATCAATTTTAAAAGGTAAATTCCATCCACTCTACAAACAAACGCACCCACTAGCCAAAAAAAAGATAAATCTTGTGAGAAACACTCACACAACTTTCTCCTGCCAATACAAATAATGACCAATCTAACTTTTTTTTTGTCATCAGTCTCTCGACTGGTTTGATGCAGTTCTCCAACCTGTTCTATCCTTGCGCAAGTCGTTTCATATCTACATACCTGTAAAACACCGTATATCTTTTGTAATTTGCTTTATATATTCTCTCCTTTGCCTCCCTCTACAATTTACTCCCTCAACATAACCTAACATTAATAATAAAACATTAGAAACAAACAAAAAACTAACCACAAAAATATATTTTTTCTTTTTAATTCCTAATACCCACCGGGTTGGTCTGGAGGTAAAATCGTCACCAAAATTAGCTTTTTAACAGCTGATTTTCGGAGATGAAGGTTGCTGGTTCAAATCCTAGTAGAGGTAGTTATTTTTATACGGATTTGAATGCTTGACAGTGGTTGTGGGTGTACTTTGATGGTTGGGGTTCAATTAACCATACTCAGTGAGTGTGTCTCTAGAAGATTACACAGTCTCATTTACACGTCATACACATCATCCTCATCTCATTGCTTATTGTTCTCAATTCAACTGATTGCAACGTACACACTTTAGGAATTAAAAAAAAAAAAAAACTAATTAAAAAGTCCTAATTTGTGTACGTTGTAATCTGTTTAATTGAGAACAATAAACCCCATGACCCAATGAGATGTGGATGATCCGTATAACGTGTAGTCTTGTACAGACACAGGCCGTCCATTCCTGAGAGAGTATGGTTAATTGAACCCCAACCATCAAAGTACACCCACAACCACTGTCTACCATTCAAATCCGTATAAAAATAACTACCTCTACTAGGATTTCAACCAGGAACCTTCGTCTCCAAAATCAGCTGATAAATATCTGACTCACGGCGACGACTTTACCTCTAGACCAACCCGGTGGGCCAAAAACATAATCTTATTTTAATCATGAGTGAATTACGTAGTGAAAATCAACCTGAGTTTGCCTTAAAAATACGGAAAATCACTCTTTCACGCTAAACTAGGCTCTGTACAGGAAAATTCTGTAAATAAAAGTTGTAGATCTTTTAATTTCCTGTGATTTTGATTACGTACACTTTTGTCGTAAATGCATACTAAGGCCGAAATCTAAAATAAAACGATTTTTCACACGTTTTCGTAAGAAAAAACAGACAATCGCTAATTTACCGCTAAACTAAGCGTTATACATAAAAATGTTTGAAATAAAAATTGTGAAATTTTAAATTCTCTTTAACTTTTATTGAATAAAATTTTGCGCTAAAATTGATATTAAAGCTGCAATCTCAAAAAAAAAAAATTTGTGAAAACGGACTGGCCAAGAATTTCAGCAAACATGGCGTCTACCCTATCTTGTAGAGCATAAAAAATTAAGAATATGAGGGGATTTTCAAAAAAATCGAAGAAACAGTTTTTGAGAAAATCACAACAAAGTGAAAAATCTGGTGTGAAACACTCACACAACTTTCTCTTGCCAATGCAAATAATTAAAAATAAACCTAACATTATTAATAAAATATTAGAAATAAACAAAAACTAACCTCAAAAACATAACCTTATTTTAACCATGAGTGAATGACGCAAAATGACAATCGAACTCAGTTTGGCTTAAAAATACGGAAAATCACGCTTTCACGCTAAACTAGGCTCTGTAGAGAAAAATGCTCTAAACAAAAGTTGTAGATCTTTTAATTTTCTATAAATTTAATTATATACACTTTTGTCGTAAAATGCATACTAAGACCGAAATGTTAAAAAAATCGATTTTTCTCACGTTTTCGTGAGAAAAAAAACAGAAAATCGCTAATTACCGCTAAACTATGCGTTATACAAAAAAATGTTTGAAATAAAAGTTGTTGAATTTTACATTCTCTACAACTTTTATTATATAACGTTTTGCGCTAAAATGCATATTAAAGCCGCAATCTTAAAAAGAAAATGTTTTTACGTAAAAACAGCCTCAAGCAGAATTTCAGCAAACATGGCGCCTACCCTATATTGTAAAGCATAAAAAATGTAGTAAACCAGTTGATTTTTAAAAAAATCGTAGGACTAGTTTTTGAGAAAATCGCAAAAAACTGAAAAATTATACGAATAAACTACTACTTCCGGTTGACCGATTTTGATGAAAATGTTCGTGTCGGGTCCGGTAGTGATATGTAACTTAAGTTTCAAGTTTCAAGTTCGTACGATGTTCCGTTCTTGAGATATTCTGTTCACACACACACACACACGCGCACGCACACACACACACACACACACAGACCAATCGCTAAAAACATGTTTTTTGGGTTCAGGGGGTCTGAAAACGTATAGATCCGGTGAAAACTCGATATCTTTTAAAATCGACATGAAAACAATACTTTCCTTCCTATATATTCATACAGGCAAGAGAAGTAAAAATTACACGAATAAACTACTACTAGTGTTGGTTGACCGATTTTGATGAAAATGTTCGTGTCGGGTCCGGTAGTGGTATGTAACTTAAGTTTCAAGTTTCAAGTTCGTACGATGTTCCGTTCTTGAGATATTCTGTTCACACACATACACACACACGCGCGCACACACACACACACACACACACACACACAGACCAATCGCTAAAAACATGTTTTTTGGGTTCAGGGGGTCTGAAAACGTATAGATCCGGTGAAAACTCGATATCTTTTAAAATCGACATGAAAACAATACTTTCCTTCCTATATATTCATATAGGCAAGAGAAGTAAAAATTACACGAATAAACTACTACTAGTGTTGGTTGACCGATTTTGATGAAAATGTTCGTGTCGGGTCCGGTAGTGGTATGTAACTTAAGTTTCAAGTTTCAAGTTCGTACGATGTTCCGTTCTTGAGATATTCTGTTCACTTTTGAGATATTCTGTTCACACCAATTCTTAATGAGGCCGAAAACATTTAGTGTGTTCCAAGTAGGCTTTCTGAAATTCAATTTTTAGAGTAATATTTGTTATTCCCCTCTTTTGTGATGTCTTCAACAACAAACTGGAGATAATTGGAATTGATTGACTCACTCTCAGAGTGTGACAGAGTTGGAGAGGGTAATAAATTTCGGGTGACGTAAGAAGGGAGAAAGGGAGCCAAAATGAACCCTTATCCATAACGTTGACGATCTATTGTGTCCTGACATTGTCGGTATTCCCATATTCCCAAATGTACCATCACATTCCCATAACCCCCCTACACGATGATTATCATCAACAACTTTCTAATTAAACATATCACCCGACAGTGACTCATATATGCGTCACGTCAACAGATGTTCTTTTTTTTATTCAAAAACACCGGTTCGATTCCTTGAACACATCAATCGACCTAATTTCTTTCTTTTTTACTTTCTCTTGCCTATATGAATATATAGGAAGGAAAGTATTGTTTTCATGTCGATTTTTCGAAATCGAGTTTTCACCGGATCTATACGTTTTCAGATCCCCTGAACCCAAAAAACATGTTTTTTAGCGATTGGTCTGTGTGTGTGTGTGTGAACAGAATATCTCAAGAACGGAACATCGTACGAACTTGAAACTTAAGTTACATATCACTACCGGACCCGACACGAACATTTTCATCAAAATCGGTCAACCGGAAGTAGTAGTTTATTCGTATAATTTTTCACTTTTTTGCGATTTTCTCAAAAACCGGTCCTACGATTTTTTTTAAAAATCACCTCATTTACCTCAATTTTTTATTCTCTACAAGATAGGGTAGGCGCCATGTTTGCTGAAATTCTGGGTGAGGCTGTTTTCACGTAAAAACGTTGTTTTTTTAAGATTACAGCTTTAATATGCATTTTAGCGCAAAATTTTATATAATAAAAGTTGTAGAGAATTAAAAATTCTACAACTTTTATTTCAAACATTTTTTTGTATAACGCTTAGTTTAGCGGTAATTTGCGATTTTCTGTTTTTTTTTCTCACGAAAATGTGTGAATAATTGATTTTTTTAAGATTTCGGCCTTAGTATGCATTTTACGACAAAAGTGTATATAATTTAATTTATAGAAAATTAAAAGATCTACAACTTTTATTTAAAGCATTTTTCTCTACAGAGCCTAGTTTGGAGAGAAAGAGTGATTTTCCGTATTTCTAAGCCAAACTGAGTTCGATTGTCATTTTGCGTCATTCACTCATGATTAAAATAAGGTTATGTTTTTGAGGTTAGTTTTTGTTTATTTCTAATATTTTATTAATAATGTTAGGGTTTATTATGAATTATTTGCATTGGCAAGAGAAAGTTGTGTGAGTGTTTCACACCAGATTTTTTTTATTCAAAAACACCGGTTCGATTCCTTGAACACATCAATCGACCTAATTTCTTTCTTTTCTTTTTTTAATTGAGTGATGATGCCTACATAAGCCTTGGGCTTGAGCGTAGGTCAAATGATATGTGGTGATTTACAGATGAAAAAAAAAAGCCAGACCTGACCGGGAATCGAACCCGGGACCCCGGCATAGTAGCCAGTTGCGCTGACCACTACACCACGGGCCGGCCAAATTTTCCTGTTGTTTGCTAGTTTTAATCTCTAGAACAGCGATTCGCAAACTTTTCTTTACCACGCCCCCTTTGTCTAGAAGAAAACTTTCCATGCCACAATACACAATTTAAAATATCTGGTGTGAAACACTCACACAACTTTCTCTTGCCAAAGCAAATAATTTAAATAATATAACCTAACATTTTAATAAATGCCCAAAACGGGCAGGTGGAGTGTTAATTTAATTGCACTCTATCTGTTAGTTGCAGGGCTAAAATAAATAGTTGTGTTTCTTATCACATGACTGAATCATTTAATAAGAGAAGAGGTAGAGGTGTGTTAGGTGACACTAATCAGAGTTATCTCCTCCTCTGAAAGTAATGAATTTCATTATACAGTTGGATTGTGTGGTAAATGAAGTGAAGGTGTCATTTGCAGAGTGGGCCCGGCATGCTGATAAGCGTAATTTTCCACTGAGTGAGTTGTGGCAATGGTAAACCACCTCACTCCTAGTTGTTACTTAGTAAAACCTCTACACGTTCAAACCAGCCAACCAGGCTGATGACCTTAAACAACATTAACGCACTCTGATATGTGATAAACAAAAAACTAACCTCAAAAACACATCATCTTGTTTTAATCATGAGTGAAAGACGTAGTGAAAATCAACCTCAGTTAAGCTTAAAAGTACGGAAAATCACACTTGCACGCTAAACTAGGCTCTGTAGAGAAAAATTCTCCCAATAAAAGTTGTAGACATTTAATTTCCTACAAATGTTATTATATACACTTTTGTCGTATAATAAATGCAACGACCGAAATCTTAAAAAATTGTTACTAATTAGGGTATACTGTTACATATTTGTCATTGGCAAGAGAAAGTTGCGTGAGTATTTCACACCAGATTTTTATTTTCTCTTGCCTATATGAATATATAGGAAGGAAAGTATTGCTTTCATGTCCATTTTTAGAAATCGAGTTTTCACCGGATCTACGAGTATACGTTTTCAGACCCCCTGAACCCACACAAACATGTTTTTAGCGATTGGTCTGTGTGTGTGTGTGTGTAAACAGAATATCTCAAGAACGGAAGATCGTACGAACTTGAAACTTAAGTTACATAACACTACCGGACCCGACACGAACATTTTCATCAAAATCGGTCAACCGGAAGTAGTAGTTTATTCGTATAATTTTTCACTTTTTTTGCGATTTTCTCAAAAACCGGTCCTACGATTTTTTCTAAAGTCGCCTCATTTACTCAATTTTTTATTCTCTACAAGATAGGGTAGGCGCCATGTTTGCTGAAATTCTCGGTGGGGGTGTTTTTACGTAAAAAAACTGTTTTTTTAAGATTACGGCTTTAATATGTATTATAGCGCAAAAATTTATATAATAACAAATGTAGAGAATTTAAAATTCTACAACTTTTATTTCAAACATTTTTTTGTATAACGCTTAGTTTAGCGGTAATTAGCGATTTTCTGTTTTTTTCTCACGAAAACGTGTGAAAAATCGATTTTTTTTAAGATTTCGGTCGTAGTATGCACTTTACGACAAAAGTGTCTATAATAAATTTTATAGGAAATTTAAAGATCTACAACTTTTATTTAGAGCATTTTTCTCTACAGAGCCTAGTTTAGCGTGAAAGAATGATTTTTCCATGTTTTTAACCCAAACTGAGTTCGATTTTAATTTTGCGTCTTTCACTCATGATTAAAATAAGATAATGTTTTTGAGGTTAGTTTTTTGTTTATTTCTAATGTTTAATTACTAATGTTAGGTTTATTGTTAATTATTTGCATTGATTGGCAAGAGAAAGTTGTGTGAGTGTTTCACACTAGATTTTTTTACTTTATTGTGATTTTCTCAAAAACTGGTCTTACGTTTTTTTTTAAATTCGCCTTATTTACTAAATTTTTTATGCTCTACAAGATAGGGTAGGCGCCATGTGTGCTAAAATTCTTGGTAAGGCTGCTTTTACGTAAAAAAATTGTTTTTTTAAGATTGCGGCTTTAATATGCATTTTAGCGCAAAAATATCTATAATAGAAGTTGTAGACAATTTAAAATCCTACAACTTTTATTTGAAACATTTTTTGTACATCGCTTAGTTTAGTGGTAATCAGCGATTTTCTTTTTTTCTCACGAAAACGTGTGAAAAATCAATTTTTTTAAAGATTTCGGCTTTAGAATGCATTTTACGACAAAAGTGTATAAAATAAAACACATAAAAAATTAAAAAATAGTATAAGTATAATGAAATATATAGGAAATTAAAAGATCTACATCTTTTATTTAAATTATTTTTCTCTACAGAGCCTAGTTTAACGAGAAAGAGTGATTTTCCGTATTTTTAAGCCAAACTGAGGTTGATTTTCATTTTGCGTCTTTCATATATGATTAAAATTAGGTTATGTTTTTAGAGGTTAGTTTTTTTGTTTATTTCTAATACATTATTACTAATGTTAGGGTATATTGTTACATATTTGTCATTGGCAAGAGAAAGTTGCGTGAGTGTTTCACACCAGATTTTTTTCTTTCTCTTCCACCCTTCTTTTCTAATGAAATGCAATGATTTTGTTTCAGTTGACAGACATGCAGGCCCCAATGATGTCGACCGCCCTACCAACAACGTTCAAAGTAGACAGACTCTAGGTGAAGGTGAATTGGGGCTGAAAATGGTGTGCAATATTTTCCCCTTTGTACGATGAGCCACCGACCGCCGGAAATTACTTTCCTTTCACTAACCGTATCCAGACAACGGAAAAAAACAACAAAAACACTCATCGTCTTCGTTTTGAAAATGTTCAGGGGTCACTTGTTCTTTCTAAGCCATTCCTTTAAAATGCCTACAGCCTACAGCCTACAGCCTACAGTGGACGCACCTCATTATTTTCCTCATTTTTATTACAACCACAAAATGGCGTCATACACTCACATGACTTTTTCTTGCCCATGTAAATAAAACCCATATCTATACTAATATAATTTTTACACTCTCTTTTTTTTTTGTTTAACATCCGACTGTTGTGCAATTACTGCTAATGCAGACGGTGAAGGATGAAATGATTTTTTGTAACGTATGAAAATATGCCGTGCCTGAATGGGATTCGAACCCAAGACCGCATGATGAGAGGCGAGCACGTTACCAACTTCGCCAATGCGAAGTTTACACTCTCTTGCCTATATGAATATATAGGAGAGAATATGCCCAAAACGGGCAGGTGGAGTGTTATTTTTATTGCACTCTATCTGTTTGTTGCAGGGCTGAAAAAAAATAGTTGTGTTTCTTATTATAAATGGTCACCCAATTAAATGAGTGAATCATTTAACAAGAGAAGAGGTAGAGGTGTACTGTGACACTAATCACAGTTATCTCCTCTGAAAGTAATGAATTTCTTATACAGTTGGACCCTGTAGTGAATGAAGTGAAAGTGTCATTTGCAGGGTGGAAAGTGAGTGCTTTTCGGAGGGCCTGGCATGCTGATAAGCATACTCTTTCAACTCAGTGAGGAAGGCAAAGGTAAACCACCTTACTCCACGTTTTTACTTAGTAAAACCTCTAGAGGTTCAAACCAGCCTTTTGGCTGTTGACCTAAACAACAACAGGAGAGAAAGTATTGTTTTCATGTCGATCACAACAAATACACTCTTCACCCGAATATACACCTAAACAGACCCCCTCAACCCACACACACAACTGCTTTTTACCTTTTGGTCTGTGTGTGTGTGTGTGTGTGTGTGTGAACAGAATATCTCAAGAACGGAACATCGTACGAACTTGAAACGTAAAGCTTAAGTTTAATACCACTACCGGACCCGAAACGAATATTTTCATCAAAATCGGTCAACCGGAAGTAGTAGTTTATTCGTGTAATTTTTCACTTTTTTGCGATTTTCCCAAAAACTGGTCCTACAATTTTTTTTAAAAATCGGCTGGTTTACTAAATTTTTTATGCTCTACAAGATAGGGTAAGCGCCATGTTTGCTGAAATTCTTGGTGACGCTGTTTTCACGTAAAAAAACTTTTGTTTTAAGATTGTGACTTCAATATGCATTTTAACGCAACATTTTACCTATGTAATAAAAATTGTAGAGAATTTAAAATGCTACAACTTTTATATCAAAATTTTTTTTTGTATAACGCTTAGTTCAGCGATAATTAGCGATTTTCTGTTTTTTCTCACGAAAACGTGTAAAAATCAATTTTTTTAAGATTTCGGCCTTGGTATACATTTTATGACAAAGTGTACAATATAATCAAATTTATAGGAAACTAAAAGATCTACAACTTTTATTTAGCGTATTTTTCACTACGAAGCCTTGTTTACCACTAATGAATGATTTTCGGTATTTTAAAGCCAAACTGAGGTCGATTTTCATTTTGCGTCTTTCTCTCATGATTAAAATTAGGTTATGTTTATTGAAGTTAGTTTTTTGTTTATTTCTAATGTTTTATTAATAATGTTAGGTTATACTGGACATTATTTGCATTGGCAAGAGAAGGTTGTGTGAGTGTTTATTGGTATGTCTTTTAGGAAAGTTTTTAAATGTAAGTATTTTAGGGGTATTATTTATTTTGCTGCTATTATTATTATTGTTATTTAACCTGAAGACAGAGACAGACAGACAGACAGACAGACAGACAGACAGAGAGAGAGAGAGAGAGAGAGAGAGAGAGAAAGAGAGAGAGAGAGAGAGAGAGAGGGAGGGAGGGAGGGAGGGGGGAAGTAATGCCAGAGGGAGAAAGAAAGGCAGCGAGAGAGACAGTGTAACAGAGAGAGTGAGTGAGAGAGAGAGTGACAGAGAGAGAGAGAGAGAAACAGAGAAAGGGACAGAGACAGAGAGAGAGTGACAGAGAGAGGTAGAGAGAGCGAGAGAGAGAAAGAGAGAGAGAGAGAGACAAAGAGAGAAACAGACAGAGAGAGTGAGAGAGAGAGAGAGAGAGAAAGAGAGAGAGAGTGGGGAACAGATAGAGAAAGAGGGAGGGAGGAGGAGAGAGAGGGGAGAGTGAAAATACAATAATAATTTAGATAGAGCGGATTGAAGACGAACACGATTTATGTAAATGGATTGAGGAGAGCATTCTGTAGGAGGGAGGGAGGCTTTTCTTGTCTCCGTCGTGTCAGATGTCACCGCTAAATGTTTGTTTTATTTAATAAAGGTACCAGTAGAATAATTATTAAATAAATTGCCGCCGCCGTCGCGTTACAACCTGTCACACATTGTGTCTTCTGCTCGTATCGTAAAATAGGACGCACTCCATATTTTACGGGTTCAATTAGGTAAAAGAGACACGCATAATTATTCTAGTCACTCAAGTCACAAGTTTACCTTTGTTTGTAACGAGGGGTAAAGGGGGAACGCATCAGTGCGCATGCGCGACTACTTTAATTTCAGTACGACAAACATAACAACTCATACTATACCCATTCCAATAACATTTTTACTTTCTCTTGCCTATATGAATATATAAGAAGGAAAGTATTGTTTTCATGTCGACCAAAAGAAATCGAGTTTTCACCGGATCTATACGTTTTCAGACCCCCTGAACCCACACAAACATGTTTTTAGCGATTGGTCTGTGTGTGTGTGTGTGTGTCTGTGTGTGAACAGAATACCTCAAGAACGGAACATTGTACAAACTTGAAACTTAAGTTACATACCACTACCGGACCCGACACGAACATTTTCATCAAAATCGGTCAACCGGAAGTAGTAGTTTATTCGTGTAATTTTTCACTTTTTTGCAATTTTCTCAAAAACTGGTCATACGATTTTTTTAAAAATCGCCTCATTTACTTTTTACAAAATTTACTTTTTATTCTCTACAAGATAGGGTAGGCGCCATGTTTGCTGAAATTCTGGGTAAGGCTGTTTTCACGTAAAAACATTTTCTTTTTAAGATTGCGGCTTTAATATGCATTTTAGAGCAAAATGTTATATAATAAAAGTTGTAGAGAATTTGAAAACCTACAACTTTTATTTCAAGCTTTTTTTTGTAAAACGCTTAGTTTAGCGGTAATTAGCGATTTTCTGTTTTTTCTCACGAAAACGTGTGAATAATCGATTTTTTTAAGATTTCGGCCTTAGTATGCATTTTACGACAAAAGTGTATATAGTTAAATATATAAAAAATTAAAAGATCTACAACTTTTATTATGAGCATTTTTCTCTACAGAGCCTAGTTTAGAGAGAAAGAGTGATTTTCCGTATTTCTAAGCCAAACTGAGGTCGATTTTCATTTTGCGTGTTTCACTCATGATTGAAATATGGTTATATTTTTGAGGTTAGTTGTTTGTTTATTTCTAATGTTTTATTACTAATGTTAGGTTTATTGTTAATTATTTATATTGGCAAGAGAAGTGGTGTGAGTGTTTCACACCAGATTTGTTTTTTATTTTTTTATTCCTAATTATGTGTACGTTGCAAACTGTTCAATTGAGAACAATAAGCAACCCCATCACCCAATGAGATGAGGATGATGTGTATGAGGGAGGTGTAAATGAGACTGTGTACTCTTCTACAGAACCAGGCCGACCATTCCTGAGAGAGTATGGTTAATTGAACCCTAACCATCAAAGTACACCCACAACCACTGTCTACCATTCAAATCCGAATAAAAGTAACTACCTTTACTAGGATTTGAACCAAGAACCTTCGTCTCCGAAAATCAGCCCAATAACATTGTCTTTAATAATTTCACTCATTGTTGTGAGCAAGCGTTTATCCATGCACGTAGTAAACTAACAACCAAGATAACGACTGTAGTATGTTTTCAGATGTGGATTATGAGGGTAAAGACCTTTCAGCGCATGCGGAGTTATGCTACATCACTCCCTCGGCTGTTGTTGTTTAGGTCATTAGCTGAAAAGCTGGTTTGAACGTGTAGAGGTTTTACTAAGTAAAACGAGGAGTGAGGTGGTTCACCATTGCCACAACTCACTCAGTGGAAAAGTACACTTATCAGCATGCCAGGCCCTCTGAAAAGCACATATTTTCCACTCTGCAAATGACACCTTCACTTCATTCACCACAGGGTCCAACTGTATAATGAAATCCATTACTTTCAGAGGAGGAGATAACTGTCATTAGTGTCACCTAACACACCTCTACCTCTTCTCTTATTAAATGATTCAGTCATGTGATAAGAAACACAACTATTTATTTTAGCCCTGCAACTAACAGATTGAGTGTAAATAATTTGACGGATTTTTGGTAATACAATATTATTTATGCTCAAAACGGGCAGGTGGAGTGTTATTTTAATTGCTCTCTATCTGTTTGGTCCAGGGCTAAAAAAAATAGTTGTATTTCTTATCAAATAGTCAGCCACCTATATGACTGAACTATTTAAGAACAGAAGAGGTAGAGGTGTGTTGGTGACACTAATCAGAGTTATCTCCTCTGAAAGTAATGAATATCACTATACAGTTGGACCCTGTGGTGAATGAAGTGAAGGTGTCATTTGCAGGGTGGAAATTGAGTGTTTTTCGAAGGGCCTGGCATGCTGATAAGCATACTCTTTCAACTCAGTGAGTAGTGGCACGTACGAATTGTGTACGAAATATCGTACAAATTTGAAACTTGCAACCGAAGTTAGGTTTTTTTTTTTTTTTGTTTAACGTCCGACTGTTCTGCAATTACTGCTAATGCAGACGGTGAATGATGAAAATGATTTTTTGTAACGTATGAAAAAATGCCGTGCCTGAATGGGATTCGAACCCAAGACCGCATGATGAGAGGCGAGCACGTTACCAACTGCGCCAATGCGAACCGAAGTTAGGTACCACTCCTCTAGTTGTAAATGACATTTTTAACAAAAATCAGTCAATCTCCTCTGAAAGTGATGAATTTCATTATACAGTTGGACCCTGTGGTGAATGAAGTGAAAGGTGTCATTTGCAGAGAGGAAAATATGTGCTTTTCACAAAGCCTGGCATGCTGATAAGCATAGTTTTTCATTCAGTGAGTTGTGGCAATGGTAAACCACCTCACTCCTCGTTTTTACTTAGTAAAACACGTTCAAACCAGCTTTTCGGCTGTTCCTAAACAACAACAATTATTTACCGTATTTTTGATGACACCTGTAAATATAGTAAATTTCAGACGGGTGCCCTTTATTTTGGATAGTGTGCGAGATCGCACGTACTGAGAGTAGAGAAAAAGAAAAAGCTGTAGGCAGAGGGAGGATCGCACGAACCGAGCCGTGGCATGTGTAAGGTACCGAGAGGATGAGTTTGTGAACGAAGCAAGTAATGCCAAGGGGGGGAGAGGGGGCCAGGCCTGTGTATTGATTGCCTCGCGCCATTTCCTTCCCTCTACCCTTTTGCTACCATTACAAACCTACCCTTCCACCCACCATTCTTTCACAAACTACGTACAATTTTATACTCTTTTTCAACCCCCCCGAACCACCCCATCCATAACTTCTACTACAAATAATGCAACCCCATCCACACAACCGGCTTCTTATATTATATTATTTTTTCAGTTCTTGTTTTAGACATTTTTTCCTTCATCTCGGTATTAAACTGATATCGGAAGACCCGATATTACGCGATATTGGCTTCCCACCTATCTACAACACTACAAGATTGTCGTCGCCTGACCTCCGGCTCTTATCAAAACCACACAACACCCCTTCTTCTCTACACCTTCGTATTCTCCTCCTCCTCCTCCTCCACCTCCTCCTCCTTCTTCTTCTCCTCCTCCTTCTTTTTATTTTACTATATCACTAGCAACCCCCGCTCGCTTCACTTCACAGCAGCTAATGTAGGCCTCATTAAATTATTTTAAATCCTCTCTTTATACAATATTTGTGGTTTTTGTTGCCCTGTGGCAGCAACATAAATTGTTTTTCTGCACTTCCAGCTCTAAAAACTCCGACATGAAGTTGTCCAAAAGTGAAGGAAGCACTCTTGTCTCAAATCGATGCCCACCGTTTTAAATGTTTGTCCCTGTAATTTTTAACAGAATTGAATAGAATGCATAGAAGAATACCGATGGAAAAGAAAGAGACAGTTGATGTATGGTTGAGATTAGAGACAAGAGTAATAGGTGGGTGGGTGCAGTACGCAGAGTAATTGCACTCGTATATGACTCGTTCACTACTTGTCGAATAAAAACAAATAACTTATATGAAATACAGTACAAAATTAAAAATTTTGAATATTTCCTAATTTTTAATGTTTTTAGAATCGAATGTTATTCTTCACGTTTTTCTATGAAATATAAAAGTTGAATCGTGTTTCTAGCCCAAAAAATACCCCACCAAGAGGACTTTGAAAAAATAAATGTCTATGCACCCGATGGACTAAAATATGCGACATCGTTACAGTTTAAGTGGCTTAACTCATTTAATTAAAGTTAGTTAACGTTGTAAAATAGCCTATATTGTTCAGAAAGCTCTAAGCTATGTTGTTGTTTAGGTCAACAGCCGAAAGGCTGGTTTGAACCTACAGAGGTTTTACTAAGTAAAACGAGGAGTGAGGTGGTTTACCATTGCCACAACTCACTGAGTGGAAAAGTACACTTATCAGCATGCCGGGGGCCCTCTGAAAAGCACATATTTTCCACTCTGCAAATGACACATTCACTTCATTCACCACAGGGTCTGGCTGTATAATGAAATTCATTACTTTCAGAGGAGATAACTCTGATTAGTGTCACCTAACACACCTCTACCTCTTCTGTCCTTAAATGATTCAGTCATTTAATTGGGTGACCATGTGATAAGAAACACAACTATTTATTTTAGCCCTGCAACTAACAGATTGGGTGTAAATAATTTGACACTCCACCTGTCTGCTCTGGGCAGCTAAGCTATGCAACAATGAAAGATTTGTTTAAAATCGGTTGAGTAGTTTCTCAGATTACCACCTCATACAAACAAACAAACAGTCACCGCCAGCCCTTCTAATTAATTATTTACTGTGTTGCCAGCCATGAATACTTCTTCCGGCCTTTGTCGGCATACCGTCAAACCTTTCGGCTATCCACCGACAGAGGCTTTTGTCATCAAGGTCGAGCCAGTAGCCGCCTCCTACCACAGCGCTCTCGGCGACTATAAAAAGAGCGCTGCACTCAGCCGGGCGATTAAATTCCGATCAAGACTCCGAGGGATTCACTTCGAACCAGACAGCAGACAAGACGTCCACCACGGCACACGGCCACAGGACTCCAGCGAGGACTAATCGACGACCCCGCAAGAGAGAAGATGATGCTTCCGCTCGCCGTCCCGTCATCGTAAGCCGTTGACCGGACCGTCATCACCCACAGCGGTCCCTTGACCGAGCCTTACGCCCACCGGACCCAAAGAAACAGCCATCTATGCACTACTGCAAGGGAAGAAGATGACGTCTCCGCTGGACGACGACACGCCGTATCGCCCAGCTCCTCGACCGCCACCTCTCCAAGACGACCACCGCTTAAACGGCCCTTCTCAGGGCCACCAAACTAATAACGTTTGCCATTTAATGTCGCCATCCGGTGACAAAACAAACAAAAACAAACAGACGTTTCTTCTTTATTATATATTATTATTATTATTATTATTATTGTTGTTGTTGTTGTTGTTGTTGTTTAGGTGATCAGCCTGTAGGCTGGTTTGAACGTGTAGAGGTTTTACTAAGTAACAACGAAGAGTGAGGTGGTTTACCATTGCCACAACTCACTCAGTGGAAAAGTACACTTATCACCATGCCGGGCCCACTCTGCAAATGACACCTTCACTTCATTCACCACACAATCCAACTGTATAATGAAATTCATTACTTTCAGAGGAGGAGATAACTGTGATTAGTGTCACCTAACACACCCCCACACCTCTTCTCTTATTAAATGATTCACTCATTTAATTGGGTGACCATGTGATGATAAGAAACACAACTATTTATTTTAGCCCTGCAACTAACAGATTGAGTGTAAATAATTTAACACTCCACCTGTCGTCTGTTATGTGCAATTATTATTATTATTATTATTATTATTATTATTACTATTATTATAGATAGTATAGAAGTATAGATATAGTATAGATCGGGTAAAAGAGAGTAAATCGTAAATGTATAGACATGTTAAAAGAAAATTATTTCAGTCGACGATGCCACTGGTGCAATAATGAACAATTTATCTTACTTGAATAACAAGAGAAGAATTTTTACGGTGTGAGTGAAGCGGAAAAAGAAAGAGGTAGAAGATTTTTGGGGCTGAGCGTAAGTGGGGGTGAGGGGGTTAGAGAGGAGAGGTGTCGGTAACTGGAACATGAAACATTCATTGGTTAACGACCTTTTAATAGAATTTAAATACCCGCATCCCGAACGGAACGGAATACACAGAGCGCCGGCACAAACATGCCAAACCCCTTCCCTCTTCCCCTACACCAAGCCAATAATTCCTCCTCACTCGGGTTTTGTTGTGAAAAGGGTGGAAAAATCGAATATGACGGCCAGTTTGATGGGAAAATCAAACTGCCGTCTAGTAATTGAACGCGCAACAGAAAAGCTTCATCCCTGTTCAAAACGCACAAATGATTCACGCATCTACAGTTGAGCCGTTCTTAGTTTTCTCCTACTGTCAACAAACCAAAGCCACCTACTAGAGGGTGCACGCTACACTCCACCACTTTACAACTATCTTATTCCTCCTCCTATTAAGTTAACTATTTTTTAAATTATAAGCACTTAAATTACTTAAAAAACATCAGTCATTATATGATGCAAGCCTAACAATTTCATTTATAAAAATAGTTTTAAAAGTATTTTCTATTTAAATACTTTTGAAAGTATTTTGGTGTTACTTTTTAATCAGCGTGTACACATTTTGATATGATGCGCATGCTCAGTGACGTCATTATTTGTTTACATTAGGAGCAAACTAACAGAGGCTGGACTGTTGAAGAATTTTGGGTGTGAGCGTAAGTGGGGGGTGAGGGGGTTAGAGAGGAGAGGTGTCTGTAACTGGAACATGAAACATTCTTTGGTTAACGACCTTTTAATAGAATTTAAATATACCCGGATCCCGAAAGGAATACACAGAGCGCCGGCGAAAACACGCCAAACCCCTCTTTTCTTCTCCAACACAAAGTCAATAATTCCTCACTCGGGTTTTGCTGTGAAAAGGGTGAAAAAATCGAATATGACAGCCAGTTTGATGGGAAAATCAAAGTGCCTTCTAGTAATTGAACGTGAAACGAACCATTGTAGATTGCAACAGAAAAACTTCATCCCTGTTCGAAAGGCACAAAAATGATTAACGCATTTATTCAAGTCAATCCATATTGTCTGACCGATTTCGTAACATCCCGCTTACGAAATAGGCTCATTCCATGTCATAAGGTATGTCCACACTCGTGCGCTTTCTTGTCCGACTTTTGATTCGACGTCGCATGCGCTTATATGCATCCCAATTTGTGCTCACTTCTGTTGTTGAGTTTGCTCCTAAGTTTGAGTTAGTTTGCTCCTAATGTAAACAAATAATGACGTCACTCAGCATGCGCATCATATCAAAATGTGTACACGCTGATTAAAAAGTAACTACAAAATACTTTCAAAAGTATTTTTATAAATGAAATTGTTAGGCCTACATCATATCATGACTGATGTTTCAAGTACTTACAATTGAAAACGTAGATAATTTAATAAGAATACGACATTTATAAAGTCGCAGACTCTATCGTGCACCCTGTAGTAGGTGGCTTTGGTTTGTTGACAGAAGGAGGAGGAGGAGCAAACTAAGAACGGCTGAACTGTACCTTACTAGGTCTTGGTTGTTAGAGAATGAATGTAATTTAATTTAAAGTCAAGCCTCTGTTAGTTTGCTCCGAATGTAAACAAATATTGACGTCACTGAACATGCGCATTGTACCAAAATGTGTACACGCTGATTAAAAAGTAACAACAAAATACTTTCAAAAGTATTTAAATACTAAATACTTTCAAAAGTATATTTATAAATGAAATTGTTAAGCCTACATCATATCATGACTGATGTTTTTAGTACTTTAAGTAGTAATAATTTAAAACATAGTTAACTTAATTGGAATACGATATCCATAATGTTATAGACTTTAGCGAGCACCCTGTAGTAGCTGGCTTTGGTTTGTTGACAGTAGGAGAAAACTTAGAACGGCTGAACTGTAGTGCCGCAGAAGATTCCTACAGCCATTTATACTGTATAAACTACAGTTGAGCCACCGTTCTTAGTTTGCTCCTCCTAGTGTCTGTCAACAAACAAAAGCCACCTACTACAGGGTGCATGCTAGTCTGCGACTTTACGGATGTCGTATTCCTATTAAGTTAACTATTTTTTTAAATTATAACTACTTAAAGTACTAAAAACATCATTCATGATATGATGTAGACCTAAAAACTTCATTTATAATAATACTATTAAAAGTATTTTGTATTTAAATACTTTTGAAAGTATTTAGTTGTTAGCTACTTTTTAATCAGCGTGTACATATTTTGATATAATACGCATGCTCAGTGACGTCATTATTTGTTTACATTAGGAGCAAACTAAGAGAGGTTGGACTATACGCCATTGTTAATGAGAGATGGGGTAAGTTTGGATGGAAGGGACTTTATGAAAGCGGACAGACAACAATTGGACAACACTCCTCAGGGACATAAATAAACGTTATTGAGAAAAGGGGAAAGAATCGTGATAAAAAAAATTGTTATGATCGTTGTGATGAGTGGCTGCTAATGAAGCTTATTCTGGTTCCCCCATTACTCGATTAAGATGGGGGAAAATTAGAAATTAGTGCACTACGCCTAATATAAATAGGGGAATGTGTAACCCAGTACCCCCCTCCACACACACACACACACAATCACCTAACACTATTCATTCTATTTAACAATCTGCATCTACAACAAGGGCGGCAAACCGTAATTACTTCCTCACAAATACATAGGTACTAGCTTACATTATTTCACTGTAAAAATATAAACAAGCTAAAGAAGGTTGCCTTCTCATGTCGACTTTTCGCCGGCCGCATTGGCAAGAGAAAGTCTTGAGAGTGGTTCAAACAATAACGACTTAATTAGGGGCTAAATAGGTAAGGAAGCATAACAAGAGTCAAAAAATTAGGGAAAACACGTTCGTTACTCTCTCGCTCTCTCTCACTCACTCTCTCTCTCATTCTCTTTATCACTCTCAATCATTCACTCTATCTCTCTCCCTCCCTCACACTCTCTCTCACCACTTAATCTCTCTCCCTCCCTCCCTCTCACTTACTCACCTCCTCCCTCTCATACACTCTCTCTCTTACTCGCGCTCTCTCATTCTCTTTATCACTCTCTCACTCTCTCTCACTCTTTCCATTTACTCTATCTCTCTCCCTCCCTCACACACACACTCTCTTTATCACTCCTCCCTCCCTCTCTCTCACTCACGCTCTCTCACACACTCACTCTCTCTCGTTCACTCTATCTCTCTCTCCCTCCCTCACACACCCCCTCTCTCGCATTATCTTTATCACTCTCTCTCTCACTCACTCTTTCCATTCACTCTACCTCTCTCTCCCACCCTCACACACACTCTCAGTCGCTCTCATTCTCTCACTCACTCACTCTTCCCCCTCCCTTCCACTCCCTCACACCCACCCAGTCCCTTCCTCATACCCTCAAACTGTCTCTCTCACTTCCATTCTATCGATCTCTATCTCTCTCTACCCCTCTCTCTCCATTTACTTACGTAGGCTATGTATATACGTAGAAAATAATAAAGGTTAACAAACAATAATATGTAAAAGTAGTGAATGACGTCACAAATGAAAATGTACCTTTCCAAGAATACTTCTTCACCCCACACACACACACACACCGACATATCCATATCACATGTTATGTTATGCTTTGTAACCCTAGCACAATACTTTTGTTGGCATCAGTCTCTCGACTGGTTTGATGCAGTTCTCCAAGCTGTTCTATCTTGCGCAAGTCGTTTCATATCTACATACCTGTAACACCCTACATCTTTTGTAATTTGCTTTATATATTCTAATCTTTGCCTCCCTCTACAATTTACTCCCTCAATGTTACCCTCCATTATTGATAGATGTCTTAAGATATGGCCCACTAGCCTATCCCTTCTTCTTCTGGTAACATCCTTCCCCATATACTTCTTTCTTCTTTCATCCACTTGCCTAAAGCCGGCCGCATTGGCGTAGTTGGTAACCTGCTCACCTCTTATCACGCCATCTTGGGTTCGAATCCCATTCAACCTCGGCATATTTTTAAACGCTTTTATTTAACTTACTCTTGGATCCATCAAATCTTGCAAATTAAAATTTTAATACTTCTACCGTATCAATATGAATCAAACCTTGCACACTTGTTTATCTTCGATGACAATACGCTGTGGAGGTGTTTGTAAAAAAAAATTTTAAAATTTAAAAAAATATTTTTTTTAAAAATTTAAAAAACGCTTTTATTTAACAATTACTTAAAAAAATTAACTAAAAAGAAAAAAAAATTAAAAAAATCACAGAAAAAAAATTACAAAAAAATCAAAAAAAAATTTTTTAAGAAACGCTATTATTTAACAATTAATCAAAAAGAAATGAACTAAAAAAAAAAAGTTTACAAAAAAAAAATCACAAACATTACAGTTAAAAATAAAAGCGTGGCGCATTAATATATATAATATTTTACAACGAATATTTTACAATAAATATTATATATTAATGCGTGATTTTTTTTTTGTAAATTTTTTTCTTTTTTTCTTTTTAGTTCATTTCTTTTTGATTAATTG
Organism: Catonia carolina; assembly: GCA_035578175.1. NCBI lineage: Eukaryota > Metazoa > Arthropoda > Insecta > Hemiptera > Achilidae > Catonia > Catonia carolina. Next base: position 2,158,590 of record JAQMRL010000034.1, read on the forward strand.
TTAAAGAATAGCGTTTCTTAAAAATTTTTTTTTTAATTTTTTTTATTTTTTTATTTTTTTGTACATTTTTTTTGTAAATTTTTTTTATCATACGAAACAAAAAAATATTTCATCCTTTACCGTCTGCATTAGCAGTAATTGTAGAAAGGTCGGACGTTAAAACAAAAAAAAACTCGCCTAAGAACCTCTAAATTACTTATTTTGTCCACCCACCTATAATCTTTAACATTTTCCTATAACACCACATTTCAAAAGCTTCTATCCTCTTCTTTTCTACAGCCCCTATCACTCACGTTTCACTCCCGTATAATGCTACACTCCAAACATAATGTTTAAAGAAACTTTTCCTAATATGTAAATCAATGTTTGTAGTCAGGAAGCTGTTTTTATACTTTCTCTTGCCTATACGAATATATAGGCAAGAACGTATTGTTTACATGTCGATTTTTCGAAATCGAGTTTTCACCGGATCTACACGTTTTCAGACCCCCTGAACCCAACAAAACATGTTTTTAACGATTGGTCTGTGTGTGTGTGTGTGTGAACAGAATATCTCAAGAACGGAGTATCGTACAAACTTGAAACTTAAGTTACATACCACTACCGGACCCAACACGAACTTTCATTCACGAATTTTCATCAAAATCGGTCAACCGGAAGTAGTAGTTTATTCATGTCATTTTTTACTTTTTTGCAATTTTCTCAAAAACTGATAATACGATTTTTTTTAAAACCTCCTGGTTTACTAAATTTTTTATGCTCTACAAGATAGCGTAGGCGCCATGTTTGCTGAAATTCTTGGTGATTTTTTTTTTTTTTTTTTTTTTTTTTTGGTTTAACGTCCGACTGTTTTGCAAATTGCTGCTAATGCAGACGGTGAAGGATGAAATGAATTTTTTGTAACGTACGAAAAAATGCCATGCCCGAGTAATTCTTGGGTAATTCCAAGAAATTCTTGGTGAGGCTGTTTTTATGTAAAAATACTGTTTTTTTAAAATTACGGTTTTAATATGCATTTTACTTCAAAAATTTATATAATATAAAAAGTAGAGAATTTAAAATTCTACAACTTTTATTATAAACATTTTTTTGTATAACGCTTAGCTTAGCGGTAATTATCAATTTTTTGTATTTTTCTCGCAAAAACGGGTGAAAAATCGATTTTTTTTAAAGATTTCGGCCTTAGTATGCATTTAACGACATAAGTGTATACAATGAAATTTATAGAAAATTAAATAAAAGATCTACAACTTTTATCGAATCCATTTTTCTCTACAGAGCCTAGTTTAGCGTGAAAGAGTGATTTTCCGTATTTTTAAGCCAAACTGAGGTCAATTTTCATTTTGCGCCTTTCACTCATGATTAACATTAGGTTATGTTTATTGAGGTTAGTTTTGTTGTTTATTTCTAATATTTTATTAATAATGTTAGGTTTATTATTAATTATTTGCATTGGCAAGAGAAAGTTGTGTGAGTGTTTCACACCAAATTTTTTTATTTCAAAGGTTTTTATATGTTGAGCCTAGCACATATTGCAACGTTATTTATTACTCCTTATCTGTCCATATACTCCCCGGAAACCTCCGACATCGACGTGAATTGGTCGCTTAGGAGTCCCTCCACTGGTAAAAGCTATTCGGTGTGTATGGGGTGGGAGCTAACCAGCTAACCTCATCCACACACCACTATTTAACCACCTTTAATTGCTTACAGTTCCCTCTCTCTCTCTACATTTTTCAGGTGATTATGTATGTTAGGCAAAATAATTTTATGCACAATTTCATTTTTCACAATCATAACACGAGGAGAAACAGAAATGATTTTTATGTGGCTCATCACTCCACAAAATTGTTTCAACAAAAACCTCCTACTTATGCAGGGAGACAATTCATAAATAAATTACCCCAAGTTTTACAAATGTTGTGAGGATTTGAATTCTTTTAAAAAAGAATCAGAAAAATGTGGTGTGAAACACTCACAAAACTTTCACTTGCCAGTATAAATAATTAACAATAAACCTAACATTAGTAATAAAACATAAGAAATAAACAAAAAACTAACCTCAAAAAACATAACCTAATTTTAATCATGAGTGAAAGACGCAAAATGAAAATCGACCTCAGTTTGGCTTAGAAATACGGAAAATCACTCTTTCTCTCTAAACTAGGCTCTGTAGAGAAAAATGCTAGAAATAAAAGTTGTAGATCTTTTAATTTTCTATAAATTTAATTATATACACTTTTGTCGTAAAATGCATACTAAGGCCGAAATGTTAAAAAAATCGATTTTTCTCACGTTTTCGTGAGGGAAAACAGAAAATCGCAAATTACCGCTAAACTAAGCGTTATACAAAAAAATGTTTGAAAAAAAAGTTGTAGGTTTTTAAATTCTCTACAACTTATATTATATAACGTTTTGCGCTAAAATGCATATTAAAGCCGTAATCTTAAAAAAACAATGTTTTTACGTGAAAACAGCCTCACCCAGAATTTCAGCAAACATGACGCCTACCCTATCATGTAGAGAATAAAAAATTAAGTAAACCAGGCGATTTTTAAAAAAATCGTAGGACCAGTTTTTGAGAAAATCGCAAAAAAGTGAAAAATTATAGGAATAAACTAAGTTACTACTACTTCCGGTTGACCGATTTTGATGAAAATGTTCGTGTCGGGTCCGGTAGTGGTATGTAGCTTAAGTTTCAAGTTTCAAGTTCGTACAATGTTCCGTTCTTGAGATATTCTGTTCACACACAGACACACACCCACAGAGACACACACACAGACCAATCTCTAAAAACATGTATGTGTGGGTTCAGGGGGTCTGAAAACATGTAGATCCGGTGAAAACTCGATTTCGAAAAATCGACATGAAAACAATACTTTCCTTCCTATATATTCATATAGGCAAGATTTTTTTTTTTTTTTTTTTTTTTTTTTGGTTTAACGTCTGACTGTTTATATAGGCAAGAGAAAGTAAAAATGAGTTGATCGGTGAAACTTTTTATAGGGTATAAGAATTTCTTTGTTGATAGTAGTGATACATTGTGTGATTGTTAAATGTATTTTAAGGTGTGTTATATCTGAGGACATGTCCTACACTCCTCATGCAGTCTTCAGGGCGCAAAAAAACCTCTTCACTAGATCCAGAAACGATCGATTAATGGTAACCTACGCATACAACAACTAAATTTGTATTTACTTTCTCTCTTTTTATTTCTTTTTACTTTCTCTTGCCTACATGAATATATAGGAAGTAAAGTATTGTTTTCATGTCGAATTTAAGAAATCTAGTTTTCACCGGATCTACACGTAAACAGACACCCTGAACCCACACAAACATGTTTTTAAACGATTGGTCTGTGAGTGTTTGTGAAACAGAATATCTCAAGAGCGGAACATCGTACGAACTTGAAACTTAAGTTACATACCACTACCGGACCCGACACGAACATTTTCATCAAAATCGGTCAACCGGAAGTAGTAGTTTATTCGTGTAATTTTTCACTTTTTGTGATTTTCTCAAAAACTGGTCCTACGATTTTTTTAAAAATCGCCTGGTTTACTACATTTTTTATGCTCTACAAGATAGGGTAGGCACCATGTTTGCTGAAATTCTGCGTGAGGCTGTTTTTACGTAAAAAATTTTCTTTTTAAGATTGCGGCTTTAATATGCATTTTAGCGCAAAACGTTATACAATAAAAGTTGTAGAGAATTTAAAATTCTACAACTTTTATTTCGAACATTTTTTTGTATAACGCTTAGTTTAGCGGTAATTAGCGATTTTCTGTTTTTTTTCTCACGAAAACGTGTGAAAAATCGATTTTTTTAAGATTTCGGCCTTAGTATGCATTTTACGACAAAAGTGTATATAGTAAAATTTATAGGAAGTTAAAAGATCTACAACTTTTATTTCTAGCATTTTTCTCTACAGAGCCTAGTTGAGCGTGAAAGATTGACTTTCCGTATTTTTAGGCCAAACTGAGGTTGATTTTCATTTTGCGTCTTTCACTCATGATTAAAATTAGGTTATGTTTATTGAGGTTAGTTTTTTTGTTTATTTCTTTTGTTTTATTACTAATGTTAGGTTTATTGTTAATTATTTGCACTGGCAAGAGAAAGTTGTGTGAGTGTTTCACACCAGATTTTTTTACTTTCTCTTGCCTAGATAAATATATCAGAAGGAAAGTATTGCTTGAGAGGTAGACACGCGCCGACTAATGTCAAACTTTCGTTTACATTACTCTTACAGCACTCTTACAACAGTAGATCCACAATAAAAGATTTTAAATTGTCAATTATAATTATTTAATTATTTATTATATCCCACCGGGTTGGTCTAGAGGTAAAGTCGTTGCCGTGAGTCAGCTGTTTAACAGCTGATTTTCGAAGACGAAGGTTCCTGGTTCAAATCCTAGTAAAGGTAGTAGCTGTTATTCCATTCCAATTACTCTATTACTAATTTCAATCTCTCTCTCTCTCTCACTCAATCTTGCCGGTCGCATTGGCGCAGTTGGTAACGTGCTCGCCTCTCATCATGCGGTCTTGGGTTCGAATTCCATTCAGGCACGGCATCTTTTCATACGTTACAAAATAATCATTTCATCCTTCACCGTCTGCATTAGCAGTAATTGCACAACAGTCGGACGTTAAACCACAAAAAAAAAAAAAAAAAAAAAAATCACAATCTCTCTCTCACTCACTCTCTCTGTCATTATCTCTCTCACTCACTTTCTCTCTCTCGCTCACTCTCTCTCTTTCTCTCACTATCTGTCATTCTCTCTCTCACTCACTTTCTCTCTCTCACTCACTTTCTCTCTCTCACTCACTCTCTCTGTCATTCTCACTCTCACTCTTTCTCTCACTATCTGTCATTCTCTCTCTCACTCTCTCTCTCACTTTCTGTCTCTCTCTCACTCACTCTCTCTCACTCAAATCCGTATAAAAAGATTTGAATGGTAGAGAGTGGTTGTGGGTGTAGTTAGATGGTAACCATACTCTGTGAGTGTGTCTGTAGAAGACTACACCACCTCATTTACACCTCCCTCATACACATTATCATCCTCATCTCATTGCTTATTGTTCTCAATTCAATTGATTGCAAAATTTGTACACAAATTAGGAATAAAAAATTATTTATTATACTTGGATCCTGGAAATGAAAGGATGTTACCAGTCCGATGTGACAGATGCAAATATAGGTTCAATGGTGTATAATAGGCCTATTAGACGGATGGTCCATTAACTGGTGAATAAATCTTCTTCTTACCTTACGTGAGTAAAGAAGTCATGCAACACTCACCTGTAACGAAATCAAAACAGAAAATATTAACAAAAATCACCACCACCTCCAACACTTGTCTATAATTGTAGTATACAATGCCTACTATAAATTTACACCCAATCTGTTAGTTGCAGGGCTAAAATAAATAGTTGTGTTTCTTATCATCACATGGTCACCCAATTAAATATGACTGAATCATTTAAGAAGAGAAGAGGTAGAGGTGTAAAACACACTAATCACAGCTACAATTGAGCCGTCGTTAGTTAGCTCCTCCTCCTCCTCCTCCTCCTAGTGTCTGTCAACAAAGAAAAGCCACCTACTACCCTGTAGGGTGCACGCTACACTCCACCACTTTACAACTATCCTATTCCTCCTCCTATTAAAGTTAACTATTTTTTAAATTATAACTACTTAAAACATCAATCATGATATTATGTAGGCCTAACAATTTCATTTACAAAAATTCTTTTAAAAGTATAGGTCATTTGTTGTAGCTAGAAGCTTTCCCTCCAACGCTGTGTGTTGCTGAGCTGTTCTGTTTAGTGGTGGGGGAAGCACCTCGTAGTTGTAACAGAGTAGTATACAGTTAGAAAGAGAGGGAATGATCATTAAGTGAGAAGGAGACAACACTTGCCCCGTTGAAACTATCCTTACTCTACCTACTTGCCCTCTCTTTACAAGCTTCTTCCTAAAACAAACGTACTATACTTTGTTGTTACTTTTGAATCAGCGTGTACTCATTTTAATACAATGCGCATGCTCAGTGACGTCATTATTTGTTTACATTAGGAGCAAACTAAGAAAGGCTGGACTTTACAGTATTCAGATGAACTGCAGTCCCCTAGACGTAGGAGTGAGAGAATGGATAACGCTCTCACTCACACAACCCATACGCGCCTACCCAATAACATTGTCTTTAATAATTTCACTCATTGTTGTGAGCAAGCGTTTATCCATGCACGTAGTAAACTAACAACCAAGATAACGACTGTAGTATGTTAACAGATTTGGATTATAAGGGTGGTAAAGACCTTTGAGCGCATGCGTAGTTATGCCACATATCTCCCTCTCACTCGCTCGGCTATGGGACATTAGTTCGTCTGATAGGCCTATACGAGGAGTACCCAAAAGTATCCGGAATAGCTGTGCTGTGGGCGGAGCTTGTGCAGTACAAATTCCCGCCACTAGGCTGCTTGTAGCGCTACTCATTGCCAGTTCAATGCCATTTTGTTCGTTGATCTAGCTTGTTCTGTTCTCGTGCAGTGATTGTTCTCGCTAGTGCTGTTTTGTGCTCGTGTCGTTTTTCATGATGGCAAGTTTTAATGAACAACGTGCGGCTGTGAAATTTTGCTTCTTGCTCGGTAAAAACGCCGCGGAAACAGTTGTAATGTTGAACACAGCTTACAAAGACGACGCTATTGGAAAAACCCAAGTGTACGAGTGGTTTTTGCGCTTTAAAAATGGCGACATGTCGATTGAGAACAAACCTCGTTCTGGACGACCGTCGACTTCCCGAACAGACGAAAATGTTGTGAAAGTGAAAGAAATTGTACGAACAGACTGACGACAGACCATTGACTTTTTATCTTGAAGTGTTAAGAAGACTACGAAACAGCATTCGTCGTAAAAGACCTAATTTGTGGCAGACAGGGGACTGGTTTTTCCACCACGACAACGGGCCTGCACACACGGCAATCTCGGTTACCCAGGTTTTGGCGAAAAACGGCATGGTTTTGCTACCACACGCACCGTACTCACCTGATCTGGCTCCGTGTGATTTTTTCTTGTTCCCACGCATGAAAAGGGGCATGAAAGGTCTCCGATTTAACAACGTTGATGATGTCGAGAAAAAAACGACGGATGAGCTGGCAGCCATCACTGAAGAGGAGTACAAAAAATGTTTTGAACAGTGGAAGCACCGGTGGGACAAATGTATTAGTTGTAATGGAGAGTATTTTGAAGGGGATAAGGTTCTTTTGTAAAAAAATTAAAAATAAATAGTTTTAAAAAATAATTCCGGTTTCTTTTGGGTACCCCCTCGTATATCCTCTGGAAGTTTTGAATTTCATCATGATACAGTTGGATTGTGTGGTGAATGAAGTGAAGGTGTCATTTGCAGAGTGGGACCCCCAATCAGTGAGTTGTGGCAATGGTAAACCACCTCACTCCTCGTTTTCTTTAGTAAACCCTCTAAGTCCAGCCCCTCTTAGTTTGCTCCTAATGTAAATAAATAATGACGTCACCGAGCATGCGCATTATATAAAAATGAGTACACGCTGACTAAAAAGTAACAACAAAATACTTTCAAAAGTATTTAAATATAAAATACTTTTAAAAGTATTTTTCTAAATGAAATTGTTAGGCCTACATCATATCATGACTGATGTTTTTGGTACTTATAATTTAAAAAAATCTGGTGTGAAACACTCACACAACTTTCTCTTGCCAATGCAAATAATTAATAATAAACCTAACATTATTAATAAAATATAAGAAATAAACAAAAACTAACCTCAAAAACATAACCTTATTTTAATCATGAGTGAATGACGCAAAATGAAAATCGAACTCAATTTGGCTTAAAAAAAAAACGGAAAATCACACTTTCACGCTAAACTAGGCTCTGTAGAGAAAAATGCTCTAAACAAAAGTTGTAGATCTTTTAATTTTCTATAAATTTAATTATATACACTTTTGTCGTAAAATGCATACTAAGACCGAAATGTTAAAAAAATCGATTTTTCTCACGTTTTCGTGAGAAAAAAAACAGAAAATCGCTAATTACCGCTAAACTAAGCGTTATACAAAATAATGTTTGAATTAAAAGTTGTAGAATTTTACATTCTCTACAACTTTTATTATATAACGTTTTGCGCTAAAATGCATATTAAAGCCGCAATCTTAAAAAGAAAATGTTTTTACGTAAAAACAGCCTCAAGCAGAATTTCAGCAAACATGGCGCCTACCCTATATTGTAGAGCATAAAAAATGTAGTAAACCAGGTGATTTCAAAAAAATCGTAGGACTAGTTTTTGAGAAAATCGCAAAAAAGAGAAAAATTATACGAATAAACTACTACTTCCGGTTGACCGATTTTGATGAAAATGTTCGTGTCGGGTCCGGTAGTGATATGTAACTTAAGTTTCAAGTTTCAAGTTCGTACGATGTTCCGTTCTTGAGATATTCTGTTCACATACACACACACAGACCAATCGCTAAAAACATGTTTGTGTGGGTTCAGGGGGTCTGAAAACGTATAGATCCGGTGAAAACTCGATTTCTTAAAATTGACATGAAAACAATACTTTCCTTCCTATATATTCATATAGGCAAGAGAAAGTAAAAATGTCTGGGATTAGAGTTGAGAAATTAAGTTATGGTCGAAGTAGAGGTGTGGGCTGGACCGCCACTGCTACGGCCTTCGTAATAATGTACGGTGAAGAAATAGGCAAGACGTAAATCAAGGAGGCCATTATTCATAGAATGAAATATTCAAGTAAAAAGATGAAAATGTTTTCACAAGATAGTAATAAAGTTAAAGAAAAAACGACGTTTTGTCAAGTGTTGTCGTCGTTTCCCATTTTCCCGTCACGTATTTTAGATAAAAAGAGAGAAAAACTTATGGAGAAAATCGGTGGTATTCTCACAATTTCTACCCCCCACCCCTTTCTATACGCTTTCCCTTCCAGTTATCGTCTTCTTCACAAATCTTTATAAATATATAAAATATACAACTTTTTTATTTATTTAGTATATTTTTAAGGTTAGGGTCGGAAAATCGGGAAAATTATGCTTTCCCATTCCATTATCCTCGCTCGGTTTATCTTCCATTCTTCTTTACCACCCCACCCCTCCAAATCGAACGCCCGTTCGCTTTTTCAAGTCGGCGCAATTTACACACTCATTGACGCACACGAGCATACATTCACCTGCTTTTAAACTGGTAGTATAGTCACGTGAGGCACGAGTTTGCCTTTATTTGCAACGAGAGGTAAAGGGGGAACAGCATCACTGCACATGCGCCACTGCTTTAATTTCACAAGTACGTATATAATTATTATAATTATGAATTTCACAAGTATTATTTTCATGTCGATTTTAACAAATCCACTCTTCACCGGATCTACACGTAAACAGACCCCCTGAATCCAAAAAAACATGTTTTTAGGGAATGGTCTGTGTGCTTGCGTGTGTGTGTGTGTGTGTGTGAGAACAGAATACCTCAGAACGGAACTTCGTACGAACTCGAAACTTAAAACTTAAGTTAATTACAACTACTGGACCCAACACGAACATTTTCATTAAAATCGGTCAACCGGAAGTAACGGGTGATTTAAAAAGAGCGCCGGTTTTTAAACGGCTGGTAAATTTTTGTTTATCGGTTGGCAACATTGTTAGACCTCATTTCTATTTCGGAGAACATTCCGATTGACGATTCAGTTGTAGTTTCTCTTGTTCGCAGTGTAGTACTCTCGCAGACTGTGTCTAACCATGGAGAAGTTTACTATTGCACAACGAGTGTTAATCGTCAAAACATTTTACCAGAGTGGAGAGAGTTATGCGGCTACTGTCAGGCGACTTCGCGGTACTCTAGGACGTAATGAAGCACCGAATGAATCAACAGTTCGCAGGCTCATGAAAAAGTTTTTTGAGACGGGTTCAACAGTCGACCTTAAAAGTTCTGGACGTCGTCGTTCTGGCCGAACTGAGCAGAACGTTGCGTTGGTTCGTGACAGTGTGGCTGTTAGCCCAGCAAAATCAATACGTCGCCGTTCTCAACAATTGGGTTTACGATGTTCTTCTGTACGGAGAATTCTTCGATACGATCTCCAATATCACCCGTATAAAATTCAGTTGACGCAACATTTGAACGTGGCAGACCACCAGAAGAGACGACAGTTTGTTGACTGGGTATTGAGAAAACGGTAGGATGATGACACCTTCGCAAACAAAATTGACGCCTTGAGACTTTCATCTTTGGGGTCATCTGAAGTCATTGGTGTATGCCAATAAACCCCGAAACATCAATGACTTGAAGGAGGAAATTCGACGGGTTATCAGGCAAATGGAAGTCGAAACTTGTCGTGCAGTAATATCCAATTTCATGGACAGAGTTGATGCGTGCCAGCGCAGTAGAGGACACATGCATGACATCATTTTTCATACATGAAATCGGAAGGTAAGATGAACTTGTTGATGTATTTCTTTTCAGTTTTTCAATAAAATAAATCTCTTAATTTGATATATCAAAACCGGCGCTCTTTTTGAATCACCCTATATCATTTCCTTTCCTCACAGCCCGTACATACGTAAAAGGCAATCTCGTGACAGATATCACCAAAAACGGGTTTTCCTTCCTTCATTATTTAACATTATCGGTGAACTTTAAAAAAATCTGGGGTGAAACAATCGCACAACTTTCTTTTGCCAATGCAAATAATGACCAATATAACCTAACATTAGTAATGCCCGCGCGCGCGCACACACACACACACACACACACACAGACCAATCGCTAAAAACATGTTTGTGTGGGTTCAGGGAGTCTGAAAACGTGTAGATCCGGTGAAAATCGATTTCTTAAAACCGAGATGAAAACAATACTTTCCTCCCTACATATTCATATAGGCAAGAGAAAAGAAAAAAATCTGGTGTGAAACACTCACACAACTTTCTCTTGCCAATGCAAATAATTAACAATAAACCTAACATTAGTAATAAAATATTAGAAATAAACAAAAAACTAACCTCAGAAAACATTAGTGAAATACGCAAAATTAAAATCGACCTCAGTTTGGCTTAAAAATACGGAAAATCGCTCATTCACGCTAAACTTGGCATTGTACAAAAAAATGCTTTAAATAAAAGTTGTAGATCTTTTAATTTTCTATAAATTCAATTACATAGTACACTTTTGTCGTAAAATGCATTCTAAGGCCGAAATCTTAAAAAAATAGATTTTTCACACGTTTTCGTGAGAAAAAAACAGAAAATTGCTAATTACCGCTAAAGTAAGCGTTATACAAAAAAAATGTTTGAAATAAAAGTTGTAGAATTTTATATTCTCTACAACTTTTATTATATAACGTTTTGCGCTAAAATGCATATTAAAGCCGCAATCTTAAAAAGAAAATGTTTTTACGTAAAAACAGCCTCACCCAGAATTTCAGCAAACATGGCGCGTACCCTATCTTGAAGAGAATAAAAAGTTTAGTAAATGAGGCGATTTTTAAAAAAATCGCAACACCAGTTTTTGAGAAAAAAGCAAAAAAGTGAAAAATTACACGAATAAATACTACTTCCGGTTGATTGATTTTGATGAAAATGTTTGTGTCGGGTCCGGTAGTGGTATGTAACTTAAGTTTCAAGTTCGTACGATGTTCCGTTCTTGAGATATTCTGTTCACACACACACACACACACAGACCAATCGTTAAAAACATGTATGTGTGGGTTCAGGGGGTCTGAAAACGTATAGATCCGGTGAAAACTCGATTTCTTAAAATAGAGATGAAAACAATACTTTCCTTCCTACATATTCATTTCAGGCAAGAGAAAGTAAAAAAAAAAATAATGGCAATGATAAATGGAAATATGGTGAACGGAACGTAGCGGAGGAGTATTTCAGGAGATGGGGTGTATATCTACCTACAGTCCAGCCGTTCTAAGTTTGCTCCTCCTCCTCCTTCTGTCTGTCAACAAACAAAAGCCACCTACTACAGGGTGCACGCTACATGCCACCACTTTACAACTATCCTATTCCTCCTATTAAGTTAACAATCTTTTAAATTATAAGCACTTAAAGTACTAAAAATATCACTCGTGATAAGATGTACACAAAACAATTTCATTTATAAAAATACTTTTAAAAGTATTTTCTATTTAAATACTTTTAAAAGTATTTTGTTGTTACTTTTTAATCAGCGTGTACACATTTTGATATGATGCGCATGGTCAGTGACGTCATTGTTTGTTTACATTAGGAGCAAACTAAGAGAGGCTGGACTGTACATAGCAGAGCGATTGCGTGGCGCGGCTCGACACGAACACACGCAATAACGTAATAATGGTACCACTGTAGTCTGTACCACGAAGTAAGGCAAGACGTTCGTTCATCGCCATCCAATCTCATAACAAAACACACATTCATTTAAATTTTAAAATTCCATTAATTCACCCCACTCATTTTTCAAACTATTCCTTATACTGTTATTGTTTTTGTATTTTTATACCACTTGTACTGTACACGCCTGTTGTTTAGGTCATCAGCCAAAAGGCTGGTTTGAACGTGTAGAGGTTTTACTAAGTAAAACAAGGAGTGAGGTGGTTTACCATTGCCACAACTCACTGAGTTGAAAAAGTATGCTTATCAGCATGCCGAACCCTCTGAAAAGCACATATTTTCCACTCTGCAAATGACACCTTCACTTCATTCACCACAGGGTCTGGCTGCATAGTGAAATTCATTACTTTCAGAGGAGATAACTCTGATTAGTGTCACAGTACACCTCTACCTCTTCTGTTCTTAAATGATTCAGTCATTTAATTGGCTGACCATGTGATAAGAAACAGAACTATTTATTTTAGCCCTGCACACGCCTAATTATTTAATTTAACATTTAAAAATCTAATGTGAAAGACTCACACAACTTTCTCTTGCCAATACAAACAATAAAGAATATAACCTAACATTAGTAATAAAACATTAGAAATAAACAACAAAACTAACCTCAATAAACATAACCTTATTTTAATCATATATGAAAGACGCAAAATGAAAATTGACCTCAGTTTGGCTTAAAAATACCGAAAATCGCTCTTCTACGCTAAACTAGTCTGTGTAGAGAAAAATGTTCTAAATAAAAGTTGTAGATCTTTTAAATTCCTATAAATTTGTTATATAGATTTTTGTCGTAAAATGCATACTAAGGCTTAAATCTTAAAAAAAAAATCGATTTTTTTGTCACTATTTCGTGAGAAAAAAAACAGAAAATTGCTAATTACCGTTTAACTAAGCGTTATACAAAAAAGTATTTAAAATAAAAGTTGTAGGATTTTGAATTCTCTACAACTTTTCTTATACGCCTAGGCCTATATATACGTTTTCGCGCTAAAATGCATATTAAAATCGCAATCTTAAAAAAAAAAACTATTTTACGAGAAAACAGCCTCCCCAAGAATTTCAGCACACATGGCGCCTACCCTATCTTGTAGAGCATAAAAAATTTAGTAAATGAGGCGATTTTAAAAAAAAATCCTACGATTTTTTTTAAACTGGTCCTACGACCAGTTACGAAAAAATCGCAAAAAACTGAAAAATTACAGGAATAAATTGCTACTTCCGGTTGACCGATTTTGATGAAAATGTTCGTGTCGGGTCCGGTAGTGGTATGTAACTAAAGTTTCAAGTTCGTACGATGTTCCGTTCTTGAGATATTCTGTTCACACACAGACCAATAGGTAAAAAGCAGTTGTGTGTGCGGGTGTGAGGGGGTCTGTTTAGGTGTATATTCGGGTGTAGAGTGTATTTGTTAAAATTTACATGAAAACAATACTTTCCTTCCTATATATTCACATATAGGCAAGAGAAAGTAAAAATATGAGTGCCAGAACAGTATAGCTTTTAATATTAATATTTAAGAAAGCTACGAGAAAACATTACAAAATGAACTTTTTTAAGTTAAGCTTTAATTTATTTTGTTAAATTGCGAATTAACACACCAAACATTTAAATTAAAACTGTGGAGAATTTTATTAATAGCCTAGATGTTTTTATATCATTTTTTTAGAATAATTTTCCTTACAATTTTCATTAATAACCCACCAGGTTGGTCTAGAGGTAAAGTCGTCGCCAAAATCAGCTGTTTAACAGCTGATTTTAGGAGACAAAGGTTCCTGGTTCAAATCCTAGTAAAGGTACTAGGTGTACTTTTATACGGATTTGAATACTAGACAGTGGGGTTGTGGGTGTACTTTGATGGTTGGGGTTCAATTAACCATACTCTCTCAGGAATGGCCGGCCTGAGCCTGTACAAGACTACACAGTCTCATTTACACGTCATACACATCATCCTCATCTGATCGGGTCATGGGGTTGCTTATTGTTCTCAATTGAACAAATTGCAACGTACACACATTTGGGATTGCAAAAAAAAAAATGTTTTATGTTATATGTGTTTAGTGTGTAGTATTTAATTCCTGATGATTTCTCCGAGAGAGACAAAAGATCTTGAATAAATGAAATACTCTGAAGTGAGTTTTATATTTAATTAAATATGTTTTGTTTTTGGCTGTTCATTATATTTATATATATATATATCATATTTATATTATAATAATTATGTTTTTAATAATATTAATTGCCAGCAATGTCGTTGCAGGGCTAAAATGAATAGTTCTGTTTCTTATCACATGGTCAGTCAATTAAATGACTGAATCATTTAATAAGAGAAGAGGTAGAGGTGTACTGTGACACTAATCACAGTTATCTTCTCTGAAAGTAATGAATTTTATTATACAGCCAGACCCTGTGGTGAATGAAGTGAAGTTGTCATTTACAGAGTGGAAAATATGTGCTTTTCAGAGGGCCCGGCATGCTGATAAGTGTACTTTTCCACTCAGTGAGGAAGGCAACGGTAAACCACCTCACTCCTCGTTTTACTTTGTAAAACCTCTAGAGGTTCAAACCAGCCTTTCGGCTGTTGACCTAAACAACACAATAATATTAAATAAACTAACCTGTTTTTAATTAAGTAATATTCATTTAAGAAATAAATAATTCCACTGTTCAATATATATACTATAGACGAAGAACATTAATAAAACAAAAACGGTAATGATTAAAAACGAAAAGTTTTCCCGTACAATATAACTAAACCGGCCCATGCAAAAACTTAAACGAACTAACCAAAAAAATATGATATACTAAAGTTGGTCGAGTCAATCGGTGGATCGTGATTGGTTTAACCACTGTCTAGCATTCAAATCTGTATAAAAGTAACTACCTTTACTAGGATTTCAACCAGGAACATTCGTCTCCGAATATCAGCTGTTAAAACAGCTGATTTTGGCGTCGAGTTTACCTCTAGACCAACCCGGTGGGTTAATTATTTTACTAAACATTATTTTCCTTTGTTTTTTAATCGCATGTAGTGAAATAATAGAAAATAATTGACGTGGTCTTTGACTATAAAATTATTTTAATGTTTTATGCTATTTGTGTTTAGTGTGAAGTATTTAATTCCTGATGATTTCTCCGAGAGAGACAAAAGATCTTGAATAAATGAAATACTCTGAAGTGAGTTTTATATTTAATTTAATTTGTTTTGTTTTTGGCTGTTCATTATATACCATAATTATATTATAATAGTTATAGTTATGTTTTTAATAATATTAAATAAACTAACCTGTTTTCAATTAAGTAATATCTATTCATTTAAGAAATAAATAATTCCACTGTTCAATATACATATAGACAAAGAACATTAATAAAACAAAAACGGTAATGATTAAAAACCAAAAGTTCTCCCGTACAAAATAACCGAACCTAACCACTCAAAAAATTTAACGAACTGATCAAAAAAATACGATATACTAATAAAGTTGACCGAGAATTTCAGCAAACATGATGCCTACCCTATCTTGTAGAGAATAAAATATTTAGTAAATGAGGCGATTTTTAAAAAAATGGTAGGACCAGTTTTTGAGAAAATGCAAAAACATAAAAAAATGCCACGAATTAACTACTACTTCCGGTTGACCGATTTTGATGAAAATGTTCGTGTCGGGTCCGGTAGTGATATGTAACTTAAGTTTCAAGTTTGTACGATGTTCCGTTCTTGAGATATTCTGTACACACACACACACACACACACACACACATACACACACACACACACACAGACCAATAGGTAAAAACATGTTGTTGTGTGGGTCTGGGGGTCTGAAAACGTGTATATTCGGGTTTTGAGTGTATTTGTTGTGATGGACATGAAAACAATACTTTCCTTCCTATATATTCATATAGGCCAGAGAAAGTAAAAACAGCTTATAAATAATTTTACAGTGATTTGGGCGCAAAATTAACTTTAGATTCGGATTTAGCACTCATAATTGTATAAATAAACATAGATAATAATTATATAATTTTATAGATACAGTATATGATTCTAAAAAATTACAATTTATTTCATTCACTTTTTTAAATCGTTAATGTAATTTTACTTAACGTATTTTTGGTAATTTTATTAAAGTAACCATACGTTATAATAATTTTGTTTTTAATTAAAAATATTAAACTAACCTGTTTTCAATTAAGTAATATTCATTTAAGAAATAAATAATTCCAGCGTTCAATAAACACACACAAACACTTTAATAAAACAAAAACGGTAATTGTTAAAAACGAAAAGTTCTCCCTTACAAAATAACCGAACCGGCCCACTCAAAAACTTAAACGAACTGATCAAAAAAATACGATATAGGCTACTAAAGTTGGCCGAGTCGGTCGGTGGATTGTGATTGGTTTAAAAACGCGCTCGTCATCAGATGACCACCTGCACTATTCCACTAAAACAATTGACTGTCTCAAAAATATAGAAAAGGGAAGGGGACTTTCAAACGCACACCTACTAACATGTTTGTTTAACACAACACAATATTCATTGGGAAACCTATTTTATTTGATTTCATTTTATAACATCACATTAAATTGTACAAATAATTTCATTTATTCTTTTCTTAATAAATTTTTAATATTTCTTTTTATATATTATTATTTAATGTCGTATTTACAAATGTAAAGTATTGTATCGTAAAAAAATCAAAATACTGTAGCCTACATAACAGAATACTAGTAAATTCCACAAGCCAAAAAAATAAAATTGCATTAACTTGTACAATAATTTCATTTATTCTTTTCTTAATAAATTTTTAATATTTCTTTTTATACATTATTATTTAATGTAATATTTACAAATGTAAAGTATTGTATCGTAAAAAATCAATATACTGTACATAACAGAATACTCATAAACTCCACAAGCCAAAAATATAACATTGCATTAATTGTACATTAATTTCATTTATTCTTGTCTTCTTAAATTTTTGTTATTTCTTTTTATATACCTATTTAATGTATGCCTAAGTATTTACAAATGTAAAGTATTGTATCGTAAAAAAAAACTAATATACTGTACATATCAGAATACTCAAAAATTCCACAAGCCAAAAATATTATATTATGACAACTAGTTTTCTCTTTTTATAATCACTTATTTTTAATTACTGTTATAATTTTTTACTTTCCCTTCCCATTTATGGTTAGATTGGGAACAAAATATTGTTCATTTCAAATTTTTCAAATCGAAATTGTTTTTGTGGTGATTTGGTGTTTAACACTCACACGACTTTCTCTCCAATGTAAACTCAATCTGTTATTTTATAACATCCCATTAAATTGTACAATAATATCATTTATTCTTTTCTTAATTAATTTTTGTTATTTCTTTTTATATATTTATTTAATGTAAGTTTTTACAAATGTAAAGTATTGTATCGTAAAAAAAATCAATATACTATACATACCAGAATACTCATAAATTCCACAAGCCAAAAAAATTATTTTATGATAACTAGTTTTCTCTTTTTATAATCACTTATTACTTTCTCTTGCCTATATGAATAAATAGGAAGGAAAGTATCGTTTTCATGTCAATTTTTCGAAATCGAGTTTTCACCGGATCTACACGTTTTCAGAACCCCTGAACCCAAAAAACATGTTTTTAGCGATTGGTCTGTGTGTGTGTGTGTGGGTGTAAAGAGAATATCTCAAGAACGGAACATCGTACGAACTTCAAACTTGAAACTTAAGTTACATTTCACTACCGGACCCGACACGAACATTTTCATCAAAATTTTCTCAAAAATTGGTCCTATGATTTTTTTTAAAAAATCGCCTCATTTACAAAATTTTTTATGCTCTACAAGATAGAGTAGGTGAATGTTTGCTGAAATTCTTGGTGAGGCTGTTTTCACGTAAAAACATAGTTTTTTAAGATTACGGCTTTAATAGGCCTATCAATTTTAGCGCAAAAATTTTTATAATAAAAAATGTGAGTTTGTTAAATGCTAAAACTTTTATTTCAAACATTTTTTTGTATAACGCTTAGTTAAGCGGTAATTAGCGATTTTCTGTTTTTTAAAACAGAAAAAACTGTGCCTTAAAAAGAGTTGATTTTACGTTTGAACTACAATAACTTTGTTCAATAATAAATGCATACAAGTTTTAAACAAACACGGAATTAAAAATTTAATTCCGAATAAATTGATATGAAATATGAGAAGAAATAATCAAAAACGGAAAATATTCTTTTGTCATTTTTCAGTACGCGTTGATGCTATGATATAAACTAAAAAAATCTGGTGTGAAACACTCACACAACTTTCTCTTGCCAGTGCAAATAATTAACAATAAACCTAACATTAGTAATAAAACATTAGAAATAAACACACAAACTAACCTCACAAAACATTAGTGATATACACAAAATTAAAATCGACCTCAGTTTGGCTTAAAAATACGGAAAATCACTCTTTCACACTAAGCTAGGCTCTGTAGAGAAAAATGCTCTAAATAAAAGTTGTAGATCTTTTAATTTTCTATATAATTGATTATATACACTTTTGTCATAAAATGAATACTAAGGCCGAAATCTTAAAAAAATCAATTTTTCACACGTTTTCGTGAGAAAAAAACAAAAAATCGCTAATTACCGCTAAACTAAGCGTTATACAAAAAAATGTTTGAAATAAAAGTTGTAGAATTTTACATTCTCTACATTTTTTATTATATAAATTTTTGCGCTATAATACATATTAAAGCCATAATCTTAAAAAAACACTGTTTTTACGTGAAAACACCCTCACCAAGAATTTCAGCAAACATGGCGCCTACCTTACCTTGTAGAGAATAAAAAACTAAGTAAACCATGCGATTTTTAAAAAAATCGTAGGACCAGTTTTTGAGAAAATCGCAAAAAGTGAAAAATTACACGAATAAACTACTACTTCCGGTTGACCGATTTTGATGAAAATGTTCGTGTCGGGTCCGGTAGTGGTGTGTAACTTAAGTTTCAAGTTTCAAGTTCGTACGATGTTCCGTTCTTGAGATATTCTGTTCACTCACACACACACACACACACACACACACACACACAAACACACACACACACACACACAAATCAATCGCTAAACACATGTATGTGTGGGTTCAGGGGGTATGAAAACGTATAGATCCGGTGAAGAGTGTATTTGCTGTGA
Organism: Catonia carolina; assembly: GCA_035578175.1. Taxonomy (NCBI): domain Eukaryota; kingdom Metazoa; phylum Arthropoda; class Insecta; order Hemiptera; family Achilidae; genus Catonia; species Catonia carolina. The sequence continues at coordinate 2,178,189 of JAQMRL010000034.1, forward strand.
TCGACATGAAAACAATACTTTCCTTCCTATATTTTCATATAGGCAAGAGAAAGTAAAAAGAATATTTTCCGTTTGTATTTGATTGCTTCTTGCCTTATTTTATACCAAATTGTTAAGAATTTAATTTTTTACACTTTCTTTTTAAACTTTTACGTATTTATTAGTCATTTAACAAAGTGATTATGGTTTAAAACTAAAAAAAACGTGTTTTTAGGCATACAAGTTTTTCTGTTTTACGTCAAATATATTAATAACCAAGAAATATATTTTGTTTTAACCAACCGGGTTGGTCTAGAGGTAAAGTCGTCGCCAAAATCAGCTGTTGAACAGCTGATTTTCGGAGACGAAGGTTCCTGGTTGAAATCCTAGTAAAGGTAGTTACTTTTATACGGATTTGAATGCTAGACAGTGGTTGTTGGTGTACTTTTTAATGGTTGGGGTTCAATTAACCATACTCTCTCAGGAATGGTCGACCTGAGCCTGTTACAAGACTACACAGTCTCATTTACACGTCATACACATCATCCTCATCTGATTCGGTCATCTCATTGTTTATTTAATTGTTCTCAATTCAACAGATTGCAACGTATAAGTATCAGCCAAACTAATGTCCCATAGCCATAGAGCGAGTGAGAGGGAGAGGGAGATATGTGGCATAACTACGCATGCGCTCAAAGGTCTTTACCCTTATAATCCAAATATGAAAACATACTACAGTCGTTATCTTGGTTGTTAGTTTACTGCATGGATAAACACTTGCTCACAACAATGAGTGAAATTATTAAAGACAATGTTATTGGGTTGGCGCGTATGAGTTGTGCGAATGAGAGCGTTATCCATTCTCTCACTCCCACCGCTAGGGGACTCCAGTTCATCTCAATACTGTACACATATTAGGAATTGACTAAAATGTCTGTTTAGGTGTTTATTCGGGTGAAGAGTGTATTTGTTAAAATGGACATGAAAACAATACTTTCCTTCTTATATTATATTCATATAGGTAAGATAAAGTAAAACGGATCACGTGAGAGACAAAGTTACGTCACGGAGAAAGAGAGAGAAGAAAATGATGAAAATTAGAAATAAAAATGAAGGGTGGGGGTGGATTTTAGAGATAAGATTGGTTATTTTTTAGTAAGCTGTTCGAAAGTTTGTGTACGTGTGCCAGGTGGCCCACTACAAAAACCGTTTGAAATAACAAATAACCTTTCCTAAAGGTATTTCTTTAATATAGAAAAAGAAAATAGTTTTTCCTCATATCAGCCGAATATAATCAATTCTCAAATGTTAGTTTGTATGTGTGGGTGGGTGAAGGGTGCGATAACCTCCTTCCTTAAGGGTGTCATAGTATATGGCACCCTATAGTTAACCCACCGGGTTGGTCCAGAGGTAAAGTCGTCGCCAAAATTAGATGTTTAACAGCTGATTTTGGAGACGAAGGTCGCTGGTTCGTTAAGTTAACTATGTTTTAAATTATAAGCACTAAAAACATCAGTCATGATATTATGTAGGCCTAACAATTTCATTTATAAAAATATTTTTAAAAGTATTTTGTATTTAAATACTTTTGAAAGTATTTTGTTGTTACTTTTTAATCAGCGTGTACACATTTTGATATAATGCGCATGCTCAGTGACGTCATTATTTGTTTACAGTAGGAGCAAACTAACAGAGGCTGGACTGTAAACAAGTACGCCTATAAGAAAACACTCAAGATAATGGTTGAGGAAATGAAATAAAGTTAGCAGAGGCGGGTGTGTGTGTTCAGAGATTAGAGATTAGAGAGGTATTTTCCAAGGTGTGATATAGATCAGCATAAATTTGCATGCGGTTATGGATACATCCGGAAACAAATTAAGGGTGAGTTACCGTCACCGAAGGGGTTGTTATAATGACAGCGGGGTGGATGAATGAGGAGGCATTGAAAGTGCACACCCACCCCACTTCAATGGAAATGCCACCCCAATAATCATCAATTCATTTACGCTATATCACTGCTTTCTAAATTACAATTGTCGCTTGAGTCACCAATTGAGTTTGCCTTTGTTTGCAACGAGGGGAAAAAGGGGAAAAGCATCAGTGCGCATGCGCGACTGCTTTAATTTCACTATGACAAACATAACAACGTATACTATACCCAGAGCGTATACAATACGAGTATATCGCTGAAACTTTTGTAGGTTAATTGTTAGTTACAGAAATGTCGGTTTCTCGAAATAGTGGTCGAACTATTCACAGTGTGCTGAACGAAATCTAATATGCAATGTAATAAAATGTTGTGAAGTTGAAGCTAAACAAAAATGCCTATCCGTGCCTCTTAACAAAAGCCTAACCTTTGGTAGGGGGGGGGCAGTATATTTTCACCTCCTGAACGGTGCTTCGTAGCGAAAAATTGTATAGAATCTTTTTTGTGCCTCTCCTAAAGTACTTCAAGGCCATGTAGCTGAAGTTGCCCTTAATCAATCAGCTGTTACTCCCAACCTAAATATTAGTTAATATTTTATGCAGTTAAGAATGTGCGTTTTATGTGCATCTGTTTTGATTTTAAATAAAGCGAACCCATCGGGTTGGTCTAGAGGTAAACTCGTCGCCAAAATCAGCTGATTTTCAGAGACCAAGGTTCCTGGTTCGAATCCTAGTAAAGGTAGTTACTTTTATACGGATTTGAATGATAGACAGTGGTTGTGGGTGTACTTTGATGATTGGTTGGGGTTCAATTAACCATACTCTCTCAGGAATGGTCGGTCTGGGTCTGTACAAGACTACACCTCATTTACACGTCATACACATCATCCTCATCTGATTGGGTCATCGGGTAGCTTATTGTTCTCAATTAAACAGATTGCAACGTACATAAATTAGGAAAAAAAAAATAAATAAAAATAAAGCGAAATTTTAATATCTATTAGGCCTATTCATTTTTTCCTGAGTAATTCACATGAATCTTTTCAGAATTAACTTTTCTACAAATTTATTAAAGAAAAAATACATCTTTATTTACCATTTATGGAAGTAATCTTACGTTAAACACAAAAATGTGTTATTTCTTTGCACCAATTCTTGTGTTTTATGTAAGATATCTCTGAAAGTATTGCATTTACACCTCTGGAACCAATTTTATTCAATTTTTTCAGATTAAAAAACATACGAAACAATCGTATTTGTATCTTTGTAACTACCTTTAACAATTTTATATGGGCTTACTTCACCGAGGGTACAGAGTTCTAGGTGACATTTTTTGCTAGCCGTAACTCGCTAACTAACCGTTTTCAGGCATATGAACTTTTTTTCTTATTTTTACTTTCTCTTGCCTATATGAATATATAGGAAGGAAAGTATTGTTTTCATGTCGATTTTTCGAAATCGAGTTTTCACCGGATCTATACGTTTTCAGACCCCCTGAACCCAAAAAACATGTTTTTAGCGATTGGTCTGTGTGTGTGTCTGTGTGTGTGTGTGTGTGTGTGTGTGTGTGTGTGTGTGTGTGTGTGTGTGTGTGTGTGTGTGTGTGTGTGTGTGTGTGTGTGTGTGTGTGTGTGTGTGTGTGTGTGTGTGTGAACAGAATATCTCAAGAACGGAACATCGTACGAACTTGAAACTTGAAACTTAAGTTACATACCACTACCGGACGCGACACGAACATTTTCATCAAAATCGGTCAACCGGAAGTAGTAGTTTATTCGTATAATTTTTCAGTTTTTTGCGATTTTCTCAAAAACTGGTCCTACGATTTTTTTAAAATCGCCTATTTTACTCAATTTTTTATTCTCTACAAGATAGGGTAGGCGCCATGTTTGCTGAAATTCTCGGTGAGGCTGTTTTCACGTAAAAACGTTGTTTTTTTAAGATTACGGCTTTAATATAAATTTTAGCGCAAAAACTTATATGATAAAAGTTGTAGAGAATTTAAAAACCTACAACTTCTGTTTTAAACATTTTTTTGTATGACGCTTAGTTTAGCAGTAATTAGCGATTTTCTGATTTTTTCTCACGAAAACGTGTGAAAAATCGATTTTTTTAAGATTTTGCCCTTAGTATGCATTTTACGACAAAAGTGTATATAACCAAATTTATAGGAAATTTAAAGATCTACAACTTTTATTTAACGTATTTTTCTCTACAGAGCCTAGTTTAGCGTGAAATAGTGATTTTCCGTATTTTTAAGCCAGACTGAGGTTGATTTTCATTTTGAGTGTTTCACTCATGATTGAAATAAGGTTATGTTTATTGAGGTTAGTTTTTTGTTTATTTCTAATATTTTATTACTAATGTTAAATTATATTGTAAATTATTTGCATTGGCAAGAGAAAGTTGTGTGAGTGTTTCACACCAGATTTTTAGCTATAGAATGAGATCCCAAGAGATTGCCGTATAGTTTTGAATCATTCGGTATTATTACTAATGTTAAATTATATTGTTAATTATTTTAATTGGTAAGAGAAAGTTGTGTGAGAGTTCCACACCAGATTTTTTTTTTGGAAAGAATGCCAATGGAAATAATTGTAAAAAAAATTATTATTATATCTGTTGGACAAAGAAATGTAGGTAGACCGTGAAAAAGAGGAGCAAATAATTGGGAACAGGCCGGAAGACGTAATCCATGAAAAAGAAATTAAAATGGAGTGAGTGTGATAGGTATACGTTTTGTTGGTTTAATTAAATAGTCTTTCATTCGTAATTCATTCGCTTATAACGTGAATATTTTCTTAAATCCAAAATGGGTCCACCCAAATTTTTGGGACGCGTGGGATAGAGAAGGCGATCAGGGTGGTCTTTAATCAAATAAAGTGTAGGGAACATAAATAAAAAGAAAATATGATAACAAAAAGGAAGATGGGTACTAGAAGAGTACCCTGAGGCACACCCCACTTGAGATGCGCTTCTGTTTTATTTTCCTATCTAACACCCCTATCCTATCTCATACACTATGAATAGAAAGGAGAACAGAAAAAAATGGTGAACAACGAATACGAGTGCTTTTGTTTATCTCTCTCTCTCTCTCTCTCTCTCTCTCTCCTCTCCTCTCTCCTTCTCTCTCTCTCTCTCTCTCTCTCTCAATCTCTCTCACACTCTCTCTCTCTCTCTCACTCTTTCTCTCTCTCTCTCTCTCTCTCACGCTCTCTCTCTCACTCTCTCTCTCTCTCTCTCTCTCACTCTCTCTCTCTCTCATTCTCTCTCTCTCTACAGCTACACCCCACTTCTTATACATACACTAACACCACTACACGGTGTTCAAAAATTTATAATAAATATACAAAATCTGCTGTTAAACATTCACACGACTTACTCTTACCGATGTAGATAATCAACAGTATAAACTATGTACGGACACTCATTAGTAAACATAACCTAATTTTAATCACGAGGCTAAAAGAAAACTTACCTTTTCAACTTTTTGCCCTCTTAACTATAATCCCATTTACGAAAGAAAACACCTGTCTTTTTTTACTTTCTCTTGCCTATATGAATACAGTATAGCCTATAGGAAGGAAAGTATTGTTTTCATGTCCCACTCTTCACCCACCATATACACCTAAACAGACACCCTCACACCCACACACACAACTGCTTTTTACCTATTGGTCTGTCTGTGTGTGTGTGAACAGAATATCTCGAGAACGGAACATCGTACAAATTTGAGACTTGAAACTTAAGTTACATACCACTACCGTACCCGACACGAACATTTTCATCAAAATCGGTCAACCGGAAGTAGTAGTTTATTCGTGTAATTTTTCACTTTTTTGAGATTTTCTCAAAAACTGGTCCTACGATTTTTTTTAAAATCGCCTGGTTTACAAAAAAAATGTTTGAAATAAAAGTTGTAGGATTTTAAATTCTCTACATTTTTTATTATATAAATTTTTGCGCTATAATACATATTAAAGCTGTAATTTTAAAAAAACCACTTTTTTATGTAAAAAACAGCCTCACCGAGAATTTTCAGCAAACCACGGCGCCTATCCTATCTTGTAGAGCATAAAAAATTAAGTAAACCAGGCGATTTAAAAATAAATTGTAGCACCAGTTTTTGAGAAAATCGCAAAAAAGTGAAAAATTACACGAATAAACTACTACTTTCGGTTGACCGATTTTGATGAAAATGTTCGTGTCGGGTCCGGTAATGGTATGTAACTTAATTTTCAAGTTTCAACTTCGTACGATGTTTTGTTCTTGAGATATTCTGTTCACACACACAGACCAATCGCTAAAAACATGTTTTTTGGGTTAAGGGGGTCTGAAAACGTGTAGATCCGGTGCGAACTCGATTTGTTAAAATCGACATGAAAACAATACATTCCTTCCTATATACTCATATAGGCAAGACTAAGTAAAAACAGGAAACGGAACAAAATTTTATACAGCTCAAGGAGAATCATCTCACACTTCCGTATCTATACTGGTTGAGTAGGGCTACCAACTTAGTGTCATGAAACAAAAAAATCACTCTGCAGTTTCGTTCCAGCGATCATAAACATTATTAGTTTAGTCTACTTATGTGAACATTAATACAACAAACAAATGGCTACAAATCTGATCCGGAAAAATGAAGTTTTATTGTAATCATAAGTTAGGCCTATAATGTCCCATAGCTGAGCAAGTGAGAGGGAGATATGTGGCATAACTACGCATGCGCTCAAAGGTCTTTACCACCGTTATAATCCAAATGTGAAAACATACTACAGTCGTTATCTTGGTTGTTAGTTTACTACTGCATGGATAAACGCTTGCTCACAACAATGAGTGAAATTATTAAAGACAATGTTATTGGGTAGGCGCGTATGGGTTGTGCGAGTGAGAGCGTTATCCATTCTCTCACTCCCACCGCTAGGGGACTGCAGTTCATCTCAATACTGTACAACACGTAATACCTACTTAATTTCGGAATCCAAATTGAGTTACTTTACAAAAATAAGAAATTGTTTTTTTAACGGCGTTGTAAATGAGCTGAAGTTCTATTAGTGGACTTTTTTGCTATCCGAATGCGACTTATTGCCATCCAAGTCAGTTTAGAGAGCAGCCACTCTCTCTCTCTCTCTCTCTCTCTCTCTCTAATTATTTATCTCTCTCTATCTCTCTCTCTTTCTCTATCTCTCTCCCTCCCTCTCTCTCTCCCTATCTCTCTATCTCCCCCCCCTTCTCCCCCCTCCCTCTCTCTCTCTCTGTAATAGGAAATAATTCAGAGAAAGAATAGCTTGAGCAATAGGCAATAAAGTGAGTTAGGCCTAGGGGGATATAGAAAGTCGAAGGGTAACGCAACTCAAGTCACATCCACTTTAGAGGGTAGTTGTAAGAGGGAAGGGGGTTGATTTGCACAAGACCACAACCCAATCATATCACTAAAACACTAGACTGACTGCAACAACAATTGGCACCTCCCAGCATCCATTAATAGTCTATTCTTTTCTTGTTCATTTCTTTTTAATCTCTCATCAGAGATATACTACTTAATTTATGGTTGTTAAAAATGTTTAACCCACCGGGGGTTGGTCTAGAGCAGTGGTGTCAAACTCAATTTCGAAGAGGGCCATATATTAAATTTAGAATGTGTAGGCGGGCCAGATTCAAATAACAAAAAATGTACTGAATTATTATAACATTTTATTTATTTAATTGTATAGTATAAATAATGTACGGTTGTTAAAAATCATATCAAAGTTATAAAAGATGGTAATTATTTTGAGCTCGAGGATCCAGATACCTGACTTCTCTTGTTTTCGACAAGCTCATTGATGTCAGGTAGAGATGGCGTTACTGTCTATCTCTCTCGTTTGTCTGGGCACGCGCTGCCCTTAAAATTACTTATAAATATAGTGTGCGCATTTTAAAATTTCTGTAGAGGAATCGAGTGAAGTCTTAAAGCTCCAAAAAAACATGATTCTTCTTTCTGTGACACATTGCGATCGCGGGCCGTATTGATACAGCACGGGGGCCAGTTGTGGCCCGCGGGCCGTATCTTTGACATGACTGGTCTAGAGGTAAAGTCGTTTCCGAAAATCAGCTGTTTAACAGCTGATTTTCGGAGACGAACGTTCCTGGTTCAAATCCTAGTAAAGGTAGTTACTTGTATACAGATTTGAATACTAGACAGTGGTTGTGGGTGTAGTTTTATGGAAACCATACTCTGTGAGTGTGTGTGTGTGTCTGTAGAAGACTACACAGTCTCATTTACACGTCATACTTCACATCATCCTCATCTGATTGGGTCATCTCATTGCTTATTGTTCTCAATTGAACAGATTGCAATGTACACATATTCTTCTTCTTAGCGTGCCTGTCCGGTTCGAACGCTGGCTGTCATCATGGCTATCTTGGTCTTGTCATCTGCAATGCGGAACAGTTGGGCCGAGCTTTTCCCATACCAGTCTCTCAGGTTAGCAAGCCAGGATATTCTTCTTCGGCCTGGCTGTCTTCTACCATCCAATCTTCCCTGCAGGATGCGCTGCAACAGTTCGTATCTACCGTGGTTCCTTATAATATGACCGAGGTATTGCAACTTGCGACACTTAATGGTGTTTATTACCTCTGGTTCCTTGTTCATCCGACGCAGTACCTCAATGTTGGTCACCCTATCTGTCCATGGTATCCTCAGCATTCTTCTGTACACCCAAAGTTCGAAGGCTTCAAGTTTAGTAGTGGTCGCCCTCGTCAACGTCCAAGACTCTACTCCGTACAGAAGAACGGAAAACACGTAACACCGCAAGAGTCGCAACTTAGAGCCCATAGTGAGATCATGACTCTTAAACGCCGAACTCATTGCGTTGAAAACACTCCTTGCCTTAACAATACGGCACTTGATCTCTTGTGAGTTTTCCCAGGCTTCATTGATAATAGTGCCCAAATACGGATACCATGCTACACGCTCAATTCTTGCATGTTTTATATATAGGTCTACACCAGTTATCGGTCCCCTGCTAATTACCATTAATTTGGTTTTCACGATATTGATGTCCAGGCCATACTTCTCGCTCACTTCTGTTATCCTGTTCATCAGTCTTTGCAGTCCCTCTATTGTATCAGCGAATACAATCGTGTCATCTGCATATCGTAGATATGTACACATATTAGGAATTTAAAAAAAAAAGTAGTGTTTCACAGGTATAGATGCATTTCTAGTGGTAGTGTGTACTAACTAAACTAAAAACATATTCAAATCATCCGGCGCATTAATTTAACAAATACTTACCGGGTTTATTAACTTGGTCAAATTCATAATATTTAACTTGCCAATTCATATCAAAAAAATCTGGTGTGAAACACTCACACAATTTTCTCTTGCCGATGCAAATAATTAGTCTAACAATAAACCTAACATCAGTATATAATAAAACATTAGAAATAAACAACAAAACTAACCTCAATAAACATAACCTTATTTTAATCATATATGAAAGACGCAAAATGAAAATCGACCTCAGTTTGGCTTTATAATACGGAAAATCGCTCTTTCACGCTAAACTAAGCACTGTACGAAAAAATGCTTTAAATAAGAGTTGTAGATCTTTTAATATCCGATAAATTTGATTATATATAGGCTACACTTTTGTCGTAAAATGCATACTAAGGCCGAAATCGTAAACAAATAGATTTTTCACACGTTTTCGTGAGAAAAAAATAGGAAAATCGCTAATTACCGCTTAACTAAGCGTTATACAAAAACATGTTGGAAATAAAAGTTGTAGGATTTCTTATTCTCTACAACTTTAATTATATACATTTTTGCGGTAAAATGCATAATAAAGCCGCAATCTTACAAAAACAATATTTGTACGTGAAAACAGCCTCACGCAGAATTTCAGCAAACATGGCGCCTACCCTATCTTGTAGAGCATAAAAAATTGAGTAAACCAGGTGATTTTAAAAAAATCGTAGGAACAGTTTTTGAGAAAATTGCAAAAAAGTGAAAAATTACACGAATAAACTACTACTTCCGGTTGACCGATTTTGATGAAAATTTTCGTGTCGGATCCGGTAGTGGTATGTAATTTAAGTTTCAAGTTTCAAGTTCGTACGATGTTCCGTTCTTGAGATATTTTCTATATAGCCTACAGACACACACACACACACACACACACACACACACACACACACACACACACACACACACACACACACACACACACACACACACACACGCACACGCACACGCACACGCACACACACACACACACACACGCACACGCACACGCACACACACACACACACACACACACACACACACACACACACACACACACACACACACACACACACACACACACACACACACACACACACACACACACACAGACAGACCAATCGCTAAAAACATCTTTTTTGGGTTCAGAGGGTCTGTTTACGTGTATAGTGGGTGAATAGTGTATTTGTTGTGATGGACATGAAAACAATACTTTCCTTCCTATATATTCATATAGTTGGCAAGAGAAAGTAAAAATAATAATAAAACAATCAAAATAAGAAATAAAACAACGTGTAACGTAGTACTACGTATATACTGTGACTAGGAAGGACGTGTGCACGCGTGCGTGAGTGTGTCATTCTCTGTATGAGTATTTAGTAAGGCAGAGAATGGGATAAATGAACAAGTGTGTGCAACCCTTCAGGGAATTCGGATTTGATAGTGGTGGCATACATAAGACAGAAAAGAACCCCACAGTTTAATTGTTCTTCTCTTGAACATTTCATGAATAATATTCTAACTCTGATATATATATAGGCCTACATTAATCGGCCTATGTTGTTGTTGTTTAGGTGATCAGCCTGTAGGTTGGTTTGAACGTGTAGAGGTTTTACTAAGTAAAACGAGGAGTGAGGTGGTTTACCATTGCCACAACTCACTGAGTGGAAAAGTACGCTTATCAGCATGCCGGGCCCTCTGAAAAGCACATATTTTCCACTCTGCAAAAGACACCTTCACTTTATTTACCACAGGGTCCAACTGTATAATGAAATTCATTACTTTCAGTGGAGATAACTCTGATTAGTGTCTTTTACACCTCTACCTCTTCTGTTCTTAAATGATTCTCTCATTAATTGGCTTACCATGTGATAAGAAACAGAACTATTTATTTTAGCCCTGCAACAAACAGATTGAGTGTAAAAAATTTGACACGCCACCTGTCTGTTATGGGCAGAATCGGCCTATATGCAATATTTATATGTTTATACATAAGATTCTGCTTATAACAGACAGGTGGAGTGTCAAATTATTTACACTGAATCTGTTAGTTGGTGGGCTAAAATAAATAGTTGTCTTTCTTATCACATGGTCAGCCAATTAAATGAGTGAATCATTTAATAAGAGAAGAGGTAGAGGTGTGTTATGTGACACTAATCACAGTTATCTCCTCCTCTCAAAGTAATGAATTTCATTATACAGTTGGACTCTGTGGTGAATGAAGTGAAGGTGTCATTTGCAGAGTGGAAAATATGTGCTTTTCAGAGGGCCCGGCATGCTGATAAGCATACTTTTCCACTGAGTGAGTTGTGGCAAAGGTAAACCACCTCACTCCTCCCTCTTACTTAGTAAAACCTCTACACGTTCAAACCAGCCTACAGGCTGATCAACCAAACAACAACATTAATGTAAAAATAATTAAATGTAAAATTTAATGTAAATAATTAAAGTAAGTTATTAAGTAACCTGTAAATAAAAAAAAATCTGGTGTGAAACACTCACACAACTTTCTCTTGCCAGTGCAAATAATTAACAATAAACCTAACATTAGTAATAAAACATTAGAAATAAACAAAGAAACTAACCTCAATAAACATAACCTTATTTTAATCATGAGTGAAAGACGCAAAATGAAAATCGACCTCAGCAAACTGAGGTCGATTTTCTAAGCCAAAGCTTAGAAATACGGAAAATCACTCTTTCTCTCTAAACTAGGCTCTGTAGAGAAATATGCTATGAATAAAAGTTGTAGATCTTTTAATTCCCTATAATTTTAATTATATACACTTTTGTCGTAAAATGCATACTAAGGCCGAAATGTTAAAAAAATCGATTTTTCTCACGTTTTCGTGAGAAAAAAACAGAAAATCGCAAATTATCGCTAAACTAAGCGTTATACAAAAAAATAATTTAAATAAAAGTTGTAGGATTTTAAATTCTCTATAACTTTTATTATATAACATTTCGCGCTAAACTGCATATTAAAGCCGCAATCTTAAAAAGAATATGTTTTTACGTAAAAACAGCCTCACGCAGAATTTCAGCAAACATGACGCCTACCTTATCTTGTAGAGCATAAAAAATGTAGTAAACCAGGCGATTTTAAAAAAAAATCGTAGGACCAGTTTTTGAGAAAATCGCAAAAAAGTGAAAAATGACACGAATAAACTACTACTTCCGGTTGACCGATTTTGATGAAAATGTTCGTGTCGGGTCCGGTAGTGGTATGTAACTTAAGTTTCAAGTTTTAAGTTCGTACAATGTTCCGTTCTTGATATATTGTGTTCACACACACACACAGACAAATCGCTAAAAACATGTTTGTGTGGGTGTGAGGGTGTCTGTTTAGGTATATGTTTGGGTGAAGAGTGTATTTGTTGTGATCGACATGAAAACAATACTTTCCTTCCTATATATTCATTTGGGTAAGAGAAAGTAAAAATAATTAAATGTAAAATTAAATGTAAATAATTAAAGTAAGTTATTAAGTAATCTGTAAGTAAAAAAAATTAAAATAATAAAACAATCTGGTTGCGCCACAATTTGAATTTATAGTTGAAAGGTTGAGGGCGCCGCTGTCGTTTATGTCGTAGCAGCTGACCAGTGACACTCGCTCGCCAGTACGCGCCGGAGACAGTCGGTCCCCAGCTTTTATTCTAGTGCTCCGCCACGCTTTATGAACCGCACGCCTATACGCGCACCCGGAAAACGGCCTACAACCGGAAATTCATACGAAGAAATCGCTCTTTGGAAGAAGACAGCAGGTATAGTGGGTATACCTATCCCTTATTCCTGTCTATCCCCTTTTAACCCCCACTCATCACGGGTTCGATTCACCCTGGAAAAGGAGGTAAGAGGCTGCTTAATTTTGTACTTTTCTTCACATCGCGTTCCGGGTATGTCAACCAAATAAATAGGGCACAAAACGCGCATCGCATACAGTCCACTGCTCTGGAGGAGGGTCCCGCGGGATCCTTCGTTTGTTTTCGTTTTTGTCTCCGCACGGGGACAAACGCACCGCACCACGCTCGCATCGGCGCTGTGTTGTTGTTGTTTATGATTAAAATAAGGTTATGTTTTTGAGGTTAGTTTTTTGTTTATTTCTAATAGTTTATTATTAATGTTAGGTTTATTGTTTATTGTTAATAGACGAATGTTCCTGGTTGAAATCCTAGTAAAGGTAGTTACTTTTATACAGATTTGAATGCTAGACTGTGGTTAAACCAATCACGATCCACCGATTGTCTCGACCAACTTTAGTATATCATATTTTTTTGGTTAGTTCGTTTTAAGTTTTTGCATGGGCCGGTTCGGTTATATTGTACAGGAAAACTTTTCGTTTTTAAACAATACCGTTTTTGTTTTATTAATGTTCTTCGTCTATATATATATATATATATATATATATATATATACTCGCCACTCCAGCGACGCTTCGCGCCGCTTCCGTGTCTCGACCTCAGAGGGGTAGGTGGATCAGAATACATAAGTGGATCAGAACCATAAAAGTACGGGCGCTGCGCGCCCGCACTTTGTCATATGGTGAAGTTCGGCCGCCAAGGGGGTTAGGTGGATCAGAATTTATAATTGGATATGGTAAAGTCCTGTCAGAAGTTTTTAATTTTTAAGTTCTAAATATTGAAGTCTGAGATTTGAAGATATTTTACTTCTCAGGTTGAGGTTTGATGTTTATAAGTTTTACGTTTCAAAATTAAGAATTTTTACGTTTGAAGTTTTATAATAACCTTAAAATTATATTAAGGTTTGAAATTTTAAAATGTGAGGTTTGAAATTTTGGGGTTGCTTTGATGTTTGCTGTTTGAAGGTTGAGAGCTAGAAGTATCAAGTTATCCTGAGTGAGGAATTTTACAAGTTTGTGGTTCATGTTTCAATGTCAGAAGTTTTTTACATGGTCGAATTTGAGCGTAGTCAACGAATACCGTGCGTGGCGATGGTCATTGAAGCCTTAACATGATTAAAGGTTTCAAATTTTATAGCTTGAAATTCACTTATTGTTTAATAAAAAATATATGTATTTTCTTCAAATTTTTTGGTCATCCCCTCATTGCCGAAATCAATCTAATGCGTTTCGAATCGGTCTGGTGATTTCTGCTCACATTTCTCTCTGTTAATTTTGAAATTTGAATGTTAGTGATTTTAACCTATAAATGTTTCATCCTGGAGTAATTCCTTGTATAGGTTCGAAGTTTCAAATATTAAATTTTGAACTTTGATGTTTTATAATTTGTATGTTTAAAGTTTCAATGATTGAAGGTTTTTATGTTTAAAAGCGTGAGTTCTTAAATTTTCGGATTGATGTTTTAAGTTTTAAAATTCGAAGGTTCAGGTTTTTAATGAATTTACATTTTAGGTCGAGGTTTGCTGGTTTTAGGTTTTACAATTTGAAAACTTGAAATTTTAAAGTTTGGGATTGATATTTGAAGTTTGATGCTTGGTTTATAAGATTACAGTTTGAAATTTCTAGGTGTGTGGTTAAGGTTTAAAGGTCTGACATTTTTAAAGTCAGACCAAAGTGAGTTTGAAGGTTGGAGATTTAGATGTTATGTGATTGACTTCTAGATTTTTACAAATAAAAGTTTGAAGATTCATAAAATTTTACAGGTTGAACCTGTAAAAGATTGAGGTTTGGTAAAAGTTTCAAAGTTTGATGTTTTATTTTAATTTTTGAATTTATTAGTATGTTAGTTTAAAGGCTAGAAGTTTAAATGTTTCAAATTTTGGTGCTTGACTGATAGTGTGCAGACGAAGGGGTTCAAGCTAAAAGTTTCCCGTTGTGATTTTAAAATTTGAAGGTCCAAATATTAAACATTTTAAACCTATAAGGTTTAATTTATAAATCCTTTAGGTTAAGTGAGGTTTGGAGGATTAACGTTTGGAATTAAATAATTCAAAGAGTCACGGCTTCAGCTTCTTGTTTGAAGTTTGTAAGATTAAATTTACTGGTTTTGGTTTCAAAGTTAGTTGTTTGCCTGATAAGGTTCGAAAGAATTAAATTTGATATTAAAAAGCTGACAATCATTTGATTGAAAAATCATTAATATGAAAAGCAGAATTTAAAGTGCTATAAATTAGTTTTGAGATTTTACGGTATACACGTTTCATGTTGATGTTTCACGTTTTTACCTTTCCCACTTAAGTACACGTTTCTGCGTAATGACTATATAAAAACGTTCAACATTTTCCCGGCTATTGTGGTGTTGTACTGGGTTACATTAAAAATATTTACAGGGGTTTAGGTTACGGCCGTTTGCCGCAAAAAATATTCCGAAGTTTCACTTCCAGGGTTTCCTAATTTTTTCAAAAATTTCCACGTCATACCCTTTGCCAAAATCAATCTAATGTGTTTCAAATGGGCTACGTCGTATTCCGCTCACATTTCTGTATGTAGGCCTAATGTAAAAAAAAAAATAACCGAATTTCAATATTTTGCCTATTTTCCCAGTATTGGTCAAAGTAACATGAAAATTTCAACAGGGCTTTTAATTTCGGCCGACCAAACAGACTGCAATAATGTTTCGTTCCGGTGATTTTTAAATTTTATCAAAATTTTGGGTCATCCCGCTTCGCCAAAATTAATCTAATATATTCCCAATCGGCTGTGTCATTTTCCGTTCACATTTCTTTATGTATTGAAGATCTAAAAAAATTCACTAATTTTTCCGGTTTTCCCGGTATCGGTTGGGGTCACATGAAAAATATTATTAAGGGTTTAGGTTATGGTCGATTGCTGATAATATAGAAACCCATAATTCTTCGCTCCGAAACTTCATAATTTTTCAAAAAATCCGGTTCATCTCATACCACAAAAACCGGTCTTATCTGTTAAAATAGGTTCTATCGTTTTACGCTTGCATTTCTCTATGTAATAAAAAATAAAAAAATTTACTTAATTTCCGGTTTACCCGGTATTGGTCTGGGTTACATGAGCAATATCAATAGTGCTTTTGGTAAAGGTTAATTGCCAAAAAAGCGAGTCCAATAATGTTTCACTCCGAGGGTTTCTTAATTTTTTCAAAATTTCCTGGTCATCCTACTTCGCCAAAATCAGTCTAATGTGTTTTGAATGGGCTCGTTCGTTATCCGCTCCCATTTCTCTATGTAATGAACAACATTAAATAATGTAATATTTTCCATTTTTCCCCTTATCGGTCGTGGTTACGTAGAAAATATTTACAGGGCTTTAAGGTTTGGCCGATTCCCCACATGAAATAATCTTATAAATTATGCTCCAAATGTTTCTTAATTTTTCGAAATTTTCCAGGTCGTCCATGTTCGTCAAATTCAGTCTAATGTGTTTTGAGTGGGCTTCGTCGTTTTCCGTACACATTTCTCTATGTAATGAAAAAGTACAAAAATTTCACTATTTTTCCGGTATTTGGTGGGATCACATGAAAAATATTAATAGGGATTGCCGACAAAAAAGCTGCTATTGAATCTCTGTCTTTTAAGCTTCCAGAAGTTTTTCAAAATTTCCGGGTCACCCCGCAATAATCGGTCTGCTGGGTTTATAATGTACTCTGCCTGAATTAATTGGCTGACGGCCAATAAAAGAGCTTTTATTTACTTGGTTAATCTTTAAAATAATTTTTTTCGTTCTCTCCCCCTTTCCAAAAGGGGGCGGATGGACTTCAGTTGAAGTATGTTGTGTCACGCCAAATTAGTTCTATATTGAACATACGTAAAAAAATTTTTCATTCCGAACTAAACGAGAAAAAGATTATTTTTAACCAATTTTGGGGAGGGGAGCTACCAGAGAATTTACCCAATGAGAGTGAAATTTTAAGTTAAATCAATTCCTGTTGCGTGATATATAGGCCTAAGTAACTTGAAACCCGGGTGCAAAATATTTTAATTTTTTTTTTTTAATTCATTTATTTTTAACGTCGCATCAACTACTAAGGTCATTAGCGACGACGTTGGGGTGTAACTATATACAATGGAGGATGAAATGAATTTTTGTAACGTATGAAAATATGTCATGCCTGAGTGGGATTCGAACCCAGGACCGCATAATGAGAGGCGAGCACGTTACCAACTGCGCCAATGCGGCCGGCATTTTAAATTTTGTTATTTGAGTTTTCTTAGTGAACGGGTGGGCTGACGGGACATGTATCTACTAATTCTTGAATTACTTCAGCAGACACTCAAAACTGGTTCTATACATTTTAAAGCTACGGTGCTCCGTTTAGAAGTTAAAATTTACGCCTCCTCCACCCTAAAATGGGCCGAAAGGACTTCGGTTAAAAGACGTCGCCTCACGCTGTCGTAGTTCTATATACAACGTATGTCAGAAACATTTGCTTTTCCGAACTAAACGAGAAAAATATTTATATTCAATTCTGGTATTTGTAGTATTATTCTAAATTAAAATTATTTTTTTACATTATGAGACCTGTTTGTTTAATACTGTCGGAATTTAATTGGGACCCATGCGCTTCGCTGCACGTGTTGGAAAAACATAATGAGATTATGTTAATGTATATGAATATTAAATATAAAAATTTGTTGGTTCTTAAATTTTTAAGGGTTAGTGGAAGCATTTAATGTAAAGGCTATCTATAAACATCATTTTTAGTTTGTCCTGTTGGCGCTAAAATGTGTAAATTGTTTTTATCGCTAACCCTCGAACATGAAACATGTAACTGTCCGTGCGAAAAGCAGGAAGTACGTAAATCAATCCCAAAAATGAACTTTAGGTGAGTTCACATTGACGATATTTTGAAAATTTGATCAGATGGGTCATGCCCAACGCGATAGAAACTGCAAATGCAATAGAAAAAAACCCCACAATCAGTCCAATTTTGCTGCTGTTGACAATCTTCATAATCAATGGAAGGTTTGTGGGAAAATAAAGCGAAAAGAAAACTGAGTTGTTGGTCAGTTATTTTGAAATTTTTATTTGGGTTTAAGCTGTCATATACATGAATAATATTTCCGTCGTAATAGGTACAGATCCAGTGCGTAATATGCTCTGTGGCTTTAGGGGGTAGTAGCTGGATATGTTTGTAATTTCTGGGAATGGGAATTAAATCCTCGATGAGATTCCACCTTAACAGAGCTTCTTGCGGTTGCAACTCCGTGTGTGCTGACAAAATTTCATTAAATTTGCTTACGTGGTCTGTAGATAAATAAATCGTTATTCATCAGCTCGTCAACAGCAGATTCGGATAAAGGTAATATATGAGCAGCCATTTGTAATCTAACGGTAAATGACAGTTCTAAAAAATATATATAATAAAGTTTTAAAAATACGGATAATTAATATTATGATGATGACTGTTTAAACTAATGGTAAACGACCTGGTTTATCGAGTCAGGACCTCGAGATCCACTTTGTATTGAAAAACAAAATGGTCCTTACAATATCATTAAACACTCTGATATTATACTTAAATTAATATTAGTTTAGTTCTTAAAAGACCTGTTTATATTTTAAATAATACGCTATGGTACAAATATAGCAATGCAAAACAGGTTGCCACTTATAAAAGGTTCAGTTCTTAAAAGAACTGTTTATTTCAATGATACGCAAATGTAACAAATTGTAACAAATATAGCAGTAGCAAACAACAAAAATGCAACTGCACAGTAAGACTGTTGTCCGATGACTGAGACCTGACTGGAACAATGCGATTGTGTAGGCGTGGTGACAATAGGGGTTGTCATACATACAATAATAGGGATAACGGTACTTTCACATGATGTGTGACCCTTTACGTAGTGACATAAAAATTGAAAAATATTGTAAAATGTCTTTAAGTAATACTCTTGTGGTATAGTACTCAAGCTAATTTAAGTCTTACGGACTTTATGTTTTCTGGGTCGAGAAATCGATTAAAAAAAGTCCGAGTTCGATATCTCTAGCCGTTAAGGAGTTATACCGTTTTTTAAGTTTTTTGAGCCCCATAGTAGTCGCACCCCGGATTTTTGATTTTTCCTGAGGGTTTCAGGAGGTGAGGAACAAAAAAGATTCTTATCATTTTTTCGCTAGGAGGCCTCCTTATAGGTTAGAATTTCCGGACAAACATCGCTACACTCAGCTTTATTTAAATACTAGCGGGACCCATGCGCTTCGCTGCACGTGTTGGAAAAATATAATGAGATTATGTTAATGTATATGTATATTAAATATAAAAAATTGTTGGTTCTTAAATTTTTAAGGGTTATTGGAAGCATTTAATGTAAGGGCTATTTATAAATAATATTTTTAGTTTGTCCTGTTGGCGCTAAAATGTATAAATTGTTTTTATCGCTAACCCTCGAACATGAAACATATAACTGCTCGTGCGAAAAGCAGGAAGTACGTAAATCAATCCCAAAAATGAACTTTAGGTGAGTTCGCATTGACGATATTTTGAAAATTTGATCACATGGGTTCATGCCCAACGCGATAGAAACTGCAAATGCAATATAAAAAAACCTACAATCAGTCCAATTTTGCTGCTGTTGACAATCTTCATAATCAATGGAAGGTTTGTGGGGAAATAATGCAAAAAGAAAACTGAGTTGTTGGACAGTTATTTTGAAATTTTTATTTGGGTTTAAGCTGTCATATACATGAATAATATTTCCGTCGTAATAGGTACAGATCCAGTGCTTAATATATTCTGTGGCTTTGGAAGGTAGTAGCTGGATATATTTGTAATTTCTGGGAATGGGAATTATATCCTCGATGAGATTCCACATTAACAGAGCTTCTTGCGGTTGCAACTCCGTGTGTGCTAACAAAATTTCATTAAATTTGCTTACGTGGTCTGTAGATAAATAAATCGTAATTCATCAGCTCGTAAACAGCAGTTTCGGATAAAGGTAATATATGAGCAGCCATTTGTAACGGCAAATGACAGTTCTAAAAAGTATATATAATAAAGTTTTAAAAATACGGATAATATAATATTAGATGATGACTGTTTAAACTAATGGTAAACGACCTGGTTTATCGAGTCAGGTAGGCGTGGGACAATAGGGGTTGTCCATACATACAATAATAGAAATAACGGTACTTTCACAAACATGATGTGTTATTACCCTTTACGTAGTGACATAAAAATTGAAAAATATTGTAAAATGTCTTTAAGTAATACTGTTGCGCTATAGTATTTAAGCTAATTAAAGTCTTCAAGACTTTATGTTTTCTGGGTCGAGAAATCGATTAAAAAAAGTCCGAGTTCGATATCTCTAGCCGTTAAGGAGTTATACCGTTTTTTAAGTTTTTTGAGCCCCATAGTGGTCGCACCCTGGATTTTTGATTTTTCCTGGGGGTTTCAGGAGGCGAGGAACAAAAAAGATTCTTATCATTTTTTCGCTAGGAGGCCTCCTTATAGGTTAGAATTTCCGGACAAACACCGCTACACTCAGCTTTATATATATAGATGTGTATAAACAAGCACCATCTGTATTCGCGTTTGTACCTACCACAAAATTCTGCGGTAATGAAGCACTATGCGATCAATTTTTGCTTCCTGACTTCAACAGTAAAAATAGATTTAATCCCAGACTTTAAAAGTAAGACAAAACAAATTCTTTCCTCCATTAACAACAGCAGTAAAATTATTCAATAAACTATTCGTTTTGGTTCAATGGATTTAGCATTATAAAGTTTGAAAATTTAAATTTCTCTTCTTTAGGTTTTATACCGAACACGATATATAGCGAAAATTTTGACTCCAAGCTATTTTTTAAGCGTAATGAATAAGTACCTTGAAACCTGGATACGCAAAAAAGTCAAAATTTGGTTTTTTGGATTTTTGCAACGAACAGGTATCAGAATCGAATTTTCGCTTATATACTCTCAAAGTACTTTAGGAGAGGAACAAAAAAGTCTTTGTAGACCACTAGGTCCGACAAACCCTTCAGGAGATAAAAAACACCCCTTCCCCCCTTAGGTATAGGGGGTGGTTTCGAAATAATTCGAAAATACCCATTTTTGAGTATTTTTAACGACAAACAAGATACTGTTAAAAGATTTTAAAAATTTTGAAAATTTGAATTTTTTTAAAATTTTGGGGTTGCGTAGCACCCCTCACAGGTCCGAGACTTAAGGTTTCAAAAATTTTCCGTACTTCTGGTCGATAGGGTAAGCCGACGAAAAATGAAAACCGGCATCAAGATTTATTCCGGGGCGTACAAAAATGAAAACCTGAAATTCGCAACCCCCAAAAAGCCTAAATTTCGTTTTTTGGGTTTTTTGAGCGAACCGGTCGTTTTTGAGCGACTTTAAAAAAATGTTTTTAAAGCATTTTGGAAGAGCAACAAAAAAGGTTCTATACATATTTACGCTAGGAAGCACCGTTTAGGAGTTCAAAATTTCAACCCCTTATAGCGCCCCCCCGGAAGGGCTGACCTCAGGTTTCGGATTTTTCCTGGGGGTTCTAGCTATAGGTGAAGGGGATCACGGTGTCGGTTTTTTTGAGCGATGCGCCCAGATGGCTGTGATTTTTTCGTTTTTTGGGGTCCAAAATCGCCCCTTTTCAGACCCCTGGAAGCTTCAGGGGTGGAGTTTTGGGGCGTTTTTGGTGTGCAATTTTCGTATCTCTTTGAGACGAAGCGATCGGGCGCATCACGGTGTCGCTACGACCCCCCGTTAAAAAGCTCAAAATTTACGGGATCCCCCCCTGCGCCCCCCGAAGGCGTAAACCCGAAAGTCATAGTTTTCCTGTCGGTTTCAGCGACAGGGGAAGAAAAAAGGTCCTTACGGTTTTTGGGCTCAGAGGCCTCGTTTGGGCTGAGAGTTTCCATCAGTCAGTGAGTGACATTGGAGCTTTATTAATATAAGACTCGCCACTCCAGCGGCGCTTCGCGCCGCTTCCGTGTCTCGCATCAGAGGGGTAGGTGGATCAGAATACATGAGCGGATCAGAACCATAAAAGTACGGGCGCTGCGCGCCCGCACTTTGTCATAGGGTGAAGTTCGGCCGCCAAGGGGGTTAGGTGGATCAGAATTTATAATTCAATGATTGAAGATTTAAATTTCAAAATTCGAAGTTTGAGGTTTTTCATATATTTTAAATTTTAGATTGAGGTTGCTCTTATAAATTTTAGGTTTGAAGACTTGAAATTTCAACGTTTGAAATTTTACCATTAAAAAGTTTGAAATTTAATAATTTGGGATTGGTATTTGTAGTTTATTTATTGAAGCTTAAGCGCTTAAAGTTTTTAGAATTGTGGTTGAGGGTTAAAGGTTAGAAATTTCAAAGTTTAAGCTTCAAGATTTTTATGTTGTGTGATTGATTTTTATATTTTTCAAAAAGTTTAGAGTTTGAGCAATTGAAAAAGTGAAGTTCGGTTAAGGTTACAAAATTTGAAGATTTGTGGTATTGATTGGCAGGTTTGGAGTTCGAAAGTTTGATGTTTTTTTTTAAATTTTCAGTTTGCTAGTTTAAAGCCTAAAAATTTATTGTTTGAGAATATAATTTCCTACGTTTGAAGGTTTATAGTTTTGGGTTGCAAAGTGTGACGTTTGACTTACAATTACCTTTTTTCTGCGTAATGAAGATATAACCCGTTCTACTTTTTCAAAATTATTTTGAATTTTCATTTTTTTATTTAAAGGTTAAATGTAAGTAAAATTAAATGTTAAAGTTAGGAAATTTTTTTGTTCCAAGGTTTCAATGTCTATAGCTTGAGGTTTAAAAGTTTGATGTTTAATGATTGAGTGTTTGGAGTTTCAAGTAATGTGTAAAGTTTTAATGAATCGGTCTGGTGTTTTATGCTCGCATTTTTCTGTGTTCTGATATTTTAAATTTTAATCGAATAATTGAAAGTTATATGTTTAAAATTTGAAGTTTGAAGTTTTTAATGTTATTTAGGTTTAATTTTAAATTTCAGTGTGACATTTCATAGTTTGAAGCTTAAAGATTTTATGTTATGTGATTGACTTTCAGTTTTTCAAAAATAAACGTTTTAAGTATCATAGTTCAGAGTTTAAACCATTGAACGACTGAGGTTCGGTTAAAGATTCGTGGTAGTGGTTGAAAGGTTTGAAGTTATAATTATTAATGTTTTATTTTAAATTTTGAATTTTCAACGTTTGAAGGTTTATAAATGGAGGTTTTAAAGTTTAATATTTGAAATTTGCTGACAAAAGGTTTTAGTCTGAAGTATCACGTTGGCTTATAAAAATTTATTTTCATATTTCATAGTCTGTTGGTTTGAAGTTTTAAAATTTAAATTTTCAATGTGTAAACATTTTTAATTTCAAGTTAGTATATTAAAGTTAACAAATATTAAAGTTTGACCGCTGATGTTTTATAATTTGAAGGTTTTAAGTTTCAATGATTGAAGTTTTAACACTTGAGTCTGAAAATTTGGGACTAATATATTAAGTTTTAAAAATCCAAGTTTGGGGTTTTTAATATATCTTATATTTCTGGCTGAGGTTTGCTTTTTATAAATTTTACGATTAAAAAATTGATTTTTCAACGTTTGAAGTTTTATAATTTGAAGGTTTGAAATTTTTAAAGTTAGCAAATAGTACTTGAAGATTGAGGTTTTATATTTTTTTGAAGATTAAGATTTTCAAGTTTCTAGGTTTGAGGTTGTCGGTTAAAGATGTGCCAATTTAAAGTTTGAAGGTTGCCGATTTTTATGTTATGTGGTTAACATTATGATTTTTCAAAAACACAATTTTGAAAACTCATAATTTACAGTTTGAAAACTAAGGTTCAATTAATGTTACCAAGTTTGTATATTTGAGTAGTGGGTGGAAGGTTTGAAGTAGTAAAGTTTTATTTTTTATTATTTATTATGAATTTTCAGTTTGATAGTTTAAAGGCTAGAAGTTTAAATGTATAGATTTTGAAAATAAAAATTTCCAACGTTTGAAGGTGTATAGGTTGATGTTTGACAGTTTGCAGAAGAAAGGTTTTAAGATTAAAGTTTCACGGTGGGCTTTTAAAATTTCAGTTTCAAAGTTTAAACATTTTAAACCTCGAAGGTTTAAATTTTGAAGTTTTAGTTTATAATTCTTTTAGGTTGAGATAAGTATGAAGGTTTAACGTTTGAGTTTTAAAAATTCAAAGAGTCAGGGTTTCAACATCTAGTTTGATTAAGGTTAGAGTTCGTGAATTCAAAGTTTGATGTTTTTTTTTTTTTTTGGTTTAACGTCCGACTGTTATGCAATTACTGCTAATGCAGACGGCGAAGGATGAAATGAATTTTTGTAACGTATGAAAATATGCCGTGCCTGAATGGGATTCGAACCCAAGACCGCATGATGAAAGGCGAAAAGTTTGATGTTTGCCTGTAAAAGGTTCGAAATAATTAAATTTCCATTAACAGGTTGAAAAAGTTTGATGGGTAAAACTTAGCGTTTAATATTTTAAATTTCCGTTTCGAAATTTTGATGTTATACGGTATAAATGTTTTATGTTGGGGTTTCACGTTTTTACCTTTCCGACTTACATTTTTCTGCGCAATGAAGATATAAGACGTTCATCATTTTCAATATTATTTGGAATTTTTAGTTTTTATTTTAAAGACTAGAAAGTCAAATGTTAAGAGTTTGGAAAATTTTTTGTTCCAACGTTTGAATTTTTAAAGTTTGCGGTTTTAAGGTTTGATTTTTGAAGAATAAATTAATATTTTATATTTAAAGTTTAGTGTTCTGATTTAAAAATTTATCATTTTATTACTTGAAAGTTCGAAATTTCACATTACAAGCTTTGGAGATAAGAGGTCAAGCTTGAGTTTTGACGTTTGATTATCAGATTTGTATGGTTAAAGTTTCGTGATTCAAAGATAGAAATTTTAAAGATCAACGAGTCACGGTTTAAGCATCAGTTTGTAAGTTTAAGTTTACAGGTTTTGGTTTCAAAGTTGGATCTTTGTCAAAGAAAGGATGAAATAATTAAATTTGAAATTAAATAGTTTAAAAGCTTGAGGTTTTAAGGCATAAAACTTCCATGTTGGTTTTTGACGTTTAAACCTTTCTCACTTACATTTGTCAGCGTAATAAATCTATACAAACGTTCACTATTTTTGGTTATTTCAGTATTGTTTTGCGTTACATGAAAAATATTAACAGGGCTTTAGGTTTTGGCGGATTACCTAAAAAAATTAATTTATAAATTAAGCTCAAACAAAGATATTGTTAATTATTTGCATTGGCAAGAGAAATTCCGTGCATATTTACAACACATTTAAAAAACAAATATTTCTTCGACCAGTATTGGTTTATTTTTAATGTTTTGTAACATTAGTTAAGGATATTTTAATTATTTTGCATTGGCAAGAGAAAGTTCCGTGCGTATTTACAACACATTTAAAAAAAAATATTTCTTCGGCCAGTATTGGTTTATTTGTAATGTTTTGTAACATAAGTTAGGGATATTGATAATTATTTGCATTGGCAAGAGAACGTTCCGTGCGTATTTACAACACATTTAAAAAAAATTATTTCTTCGGCCAGTATTGGTTTATTTTTAATGTTTTGTAACATAAGTTAGGGATATTGTTATTTATTTGCATTGGCAAGAGAAAGTTCCGTGCGTATTTACAACACATATAAAAAAAAATATTTCTTCGGCCTGTATTGGTTTATTTGTAATGTTTTGTAACATAAGTTAGGGATATTGTTAATTATTTGCATTGGCAAGAGAACGTTCCGTGCGTATTTACAACACATTTAAAAAAAATTATTTCTTCGGCCAGTATTGGTTTATTTTTAATGTTTTGTAACATAAGTTAGGGATATTGTTATTTATTTGCATTGGCAAGAGAAAGTTCCGTGCGTATTTACAACACATATAAAAAAAAAATATTTCTTCGGCCAGTATTGGTTTATTTTTAATGTTTTGTAACATATGTTAAGGGATATTGTTAATTATTTGCATTGGCAAGAGAAAGTTCCGTGCGTATTTACAACACATTTAAAAAAAATTATTTCTTCGGCCAGTATTGGTTTATTTTTAATGTATTGTAACATAAGTTAGGGATATTGTTATTTATTTGCATTGGCAAGAGAAAGTTCCGTGCGTATTTACAACACTTTTTAAAAAAAAATTATTTCTTCGGCCAGTATTGGTTTATTTTTAATGTTTTGTAACATATGTTAAGGGATATTGTTAATTATTTGCATTGGCAAGAGAAAGTTCCGTGCGTATTTACAACACATTTAAAAAAAATTATTTCTTCGGCCAGTATTGGTTTATTTTTAATGTTTTGTAACATAAGTTAGGGATATTGTTATTTATTTGCATTAGCAAGAGAAAGTTCCGTGCGTATTTACAACACTTTTTAAAAAAAAATTATTTCTTCGGCCAGTATTGGTTTATTTTTAATGTTTTGTAACATATGTTAAGGGATATTGTTAATTATTTGCATTGGCAAGAGAAAGTTCCGTGCGTATTTACAACACATTTAAAAAAAATTTATTTCTTCGGCCAGTATTTATAAAATTATTTATAATAAAATTGTGATTTTCGCTGCCCGTAATGTCTTAGAAGCAACGTTATGTTTATTGTCAATTTTTTGCATTGGCAAGAGAATGTTGTGTGAGTTTTTCACACTAGATTATAATAAAATTGTGATTTTCGCTGCCCGTAATGTCTTAGAAGCAACGTTATGTTTATTGTCAATTTTTTGCATTGGCAAGAGAATGTTGTGTGAGTTTTTCACACTAGATTTAAAAAAAATAGTTATATCCGCTGCTTTGAGTGAGTACTAACAATATTGGAGTTTACATTCCAGTCAGTCACAAAAGAATGCATCCATTTTGTGGATGCATTCGTCAGTTGGTTTATAAATTTAATAACGGATTTTATTAAGTTAAATAATGTGTTTTTAGTCGACGATGGCGTTGATCTGTTGAATATTTTGGCATTATTGTCTCATTATGTGAATAATTTATATTTTCCCGTGTCACATTTAATTGTGTAAGTGTTTAACTGAGTAACTGTATTACAGTAGCACCTAAATAAAGATGGCTGACAAATATTTTCCATGTGCAGACCACTTAACCTTTTAACTACATTAATTTTTCATGTTCATTAGAAGAGTTATGCATTTAGTTCTTAATGTTTATCTTAAAGAAGTTTATCTTAACCAGTTATATTTTTTTTTAAATTGTTAGAAAAATTGTAGAAAAACTATATTAATTATTATATTTTTATATCTACATAAGTAACTTGTTTGAGTTTTACTTACCCTTAACCCGTCTATTGTAAGGAAGACGTTAAGCAAATAATGTTTCTTATATTCAATCACACAACACAACACAATTACAAATACAATTACTATATTGTTTTAAATTTATTTATTCACACACACACAAGAAAAAACACACTTTCTATAACACACTACAGCAAAGGCAGGCTTCCGAACTGAAGAGGCGTAAGAGAATGAGTATTAAAGCGTGCCACGCGCATTAATACATTGCGCATTGATACAAGATAGATTGATACATAGATCTGATTATATTTTTCAATATCTATGAAAGAAATTAAATTTTAAATAATTTAATAACGAATTACAAACGGAAAAACGTTTTTGGTTCTTATTTACCTAATATTTTACGCCCAAAACATACGTACAGTATCTTTGGCTTCTGCTATAAGATCACCCTTTACAAAGTGAAAACAAATAGTGCGGCGCATTGAGTTCATGCGTCCCTAGGCGTTGTTCAACATGGCGTCTTGTTTGTTTATACTAGCGACTATTAAAATTAATTTAATAAGCATATTAAACATATTTCATTTTGAGGTTAAAATCTAATGACTTACGACTTACAATTAATAAATATAACTTATAACTGAATAATAAAAGAATTTTTAATGAAATCCAACAAAGCTATTTATTACTTATTGTACAAGATAGGGTAGGCGCCATGTTTTCTGAATTTGCTGTGGAGGCTGATTGCACTAAAAATCCCATGTTAAAAAAACTGGATGCATTGGTCAGTTTATTTATTTTTTGTTTAACGCTTAGTTTAGCGGCGATTAGCGTTTTTCTGTTTTTTATCTCACAAAAACGTGTGAAAAAGATTAAGATTTCGGTCGCTTAAACCATCATTTATTGTTATTAATTAAAATTATTTATTGTTATTTATTAATTATTGTACAAGATAGGGTAGGCGCCATGTTTTTGCTTGTTGAGGCTGTTTGCATGAATAAAATGTTTATTTTTAAACATTTGCATATAATGCATTTTCCCTACAAAATACTTATCAATCTAGAAGAAACTTGTGTTAAATAATTTAATAAGGCCATTATTTAGAGACCTAGTCTAATCTTCTAATCAACAAGTCCATGTTGAAATGAAATGGATGCATTCGTCAGTTGGTTTATAAATGTTAAATACTGTGTATTTAGTTTATCTTATAGAAGTTTATCTTAACCAGTTTTTTTTTTAAAGAAAATAGTTAGAAAAATTGTAGAAAAAAATATATAAATTACATTCTTATATCTACATAAGGAACTGGATTGAATTTTACTTACCTTTAATGTCTGTTGTAACGAAGACGTTAAGCAGATCTTGCTTCTTATATTCAGTCACACTCACAATTACAATCACACAGTTTTTTAAATTTATTTATTCATACACACCCAAACACACACGTTTAAATTATTGTCTCTACACTTTCTATAAGACACTCCAACAAAGGCAGGCGTAAAAGAGGCGTAAAAAGGCAGGCATAAAAGAGGCGTCCAGCAAAGGCAGGCATAAAAGACAGAATGGAAGTAACCGTGCCACGCGCATTGATACATGGCGCATTGATACAACCAATACGGCTACATAGATCTATTTATATTTTTCAATATCTATGAAAGAAATTCAATTTGAAATAATTTAATAACGAATTACAACCGGAAAAACGTTTCTGGTTCTTATTTACTTAATTTTTTATGCCCAAAACATACGTACAGTATTTTTGGCATGACCACACCCCTTAACAAATGAAAACAAATTGTGCGCCGGAATTAAGTTCATGCGTCCTTACGCACTGTTCAATATGGCTTCTTTGTTTGTTTTATACTAGTGACTATTAAAAATTAATTTAATAAGAATATTAAACATATTTCATTTTGAAATTAAAATCTAATGACTTACGACTTACAATTAATAAATATAACATAACTGAACAATAAAAGAATTTTTAATGAATTCCAACAAAGCTTTTTGTGAAAAATCATTACCAAATTTATTATTACTATTACATTATTACTATTATTATTATTATTATTATTATTATTATTATTATTATTATTACTACTACTACTACTCCTACTACTACTACTAAATTTATGTAAATTACATTAATTTAATAGAAAAACGTGACGTTTTTAGTGAATTACGACCCACTGTTTAGAACATGAAAATAACAACGCCCCCCTCAAAAAGGGGTAAGGTTTTCAAAATTTGATAGTAAGCTGTTCGTATCTGTTTTTAACGCTAAATAACATGCCGTAAAAAGATTTTTCGTAAATTAGTTATTTATTTGTTATTAGTTATTTATTTATTAGTTATTTTTCGTAAATTAGTTAAATTTTTTGGGGGCCTAGCACCCCCTATGGAGCCCGGAAGAAAATTTAAAACAAATGTCTCGTGTTTCGGTGTTATGCCAAACACGTTATATAACGAAAATTTTGACTCCAAGCTATTTTTTAAGCGTAATGAATAAGTAACTTGAAACCCGGATACGCAAAAAACCCAAAATTTCGTTTTTTGGATTTTTGCAACGAACGGGTTTAAAGGGGCAATTTTTGATTACGTATTCTTAAAGTACATTAGTAGGGAAACAAAAAACTCTTTGTGCGCTACCAGTTCCGACAAACGGTTGAGGAGATAAAATACCCCCCTCCCCCCACCATTCAATGAAGGGGAGGGTTTAAAAAATTGAAAAAAATTCTTTTTTTGGGTATTTTTAACGCTGAAAACGATTCTGTAAAGAAATTATGAAAAATTCGAAAATTCAAAAATTTTCAAAATTTTGGGGGGGCGTAGCACCCCTCACGGACATGGGACCTAAGTTTTCAAAAATGTTCCGTTATTCCGCCCAAAAGGGTAGTGTGGTGCAATTATAAAAAAAGCAATCAAAATGTTTTCCGGGCGTAAAAAAATGAAAAAGTGATATCCGAAGGGGTCAAAAAGCCTAAATTTGGTTTTTTGGGTTTTTTAAGCGTACCCGTTAACGAAACACAACTTTAGTAACATATTCTTAAACGTCTCCGGGAGACGAACAAAACAGACTGAGCAGTTTTTAGCTACGACGCACGGTTAAAAAGTTCAAAATTTTCACCCCCCTCCACCACCCCCCTAATACACGCGACCCGAGATTTCGGATTTTTCCTGGGGGTTCTAGCTATAGGTCGAGTGGACCACACCGCCAGTTCGGCCGAGCAATGCGCCCAGATGGCTGTGATTTTTTCGTTTTCGGGTTGTCCGAAATCGCCCCTTCTCGGGCCCCAGGAAGCCCCCGGGGTCGATTTTCGGGCAACGCATGGTACGGCCCCCGCCTATCTCGACGAGACGAAGAAAAAAGGTCGCAGTGACCGTAGCGCTAGGACGCTTCCTTAAAGGCGTTCAAAATTTTCGGGGGGCCCCCCTGAACCCCCGGATGGCGGTAACCGAAAAGTCATAATTTTCTGGTCGGTTTCGAGGGTCGCCTGAACAACATTCGTCATGAGTTTTGCTCTCCGAGGCGCCGCTTCCGTGCCGCTTCCGTGCCGCTTCCGTGCCTCGCATCAGAGGGGTAGGTGGATCAGAATACTTTACCGGTGAAAGGGGTGGAAGAATCAGAATACTTAACCGGTCAGAGTTGCACCTGCACCCCCGGGTAGTGCCTAGATCACTAATGCCCCGGCGGATCGTTTAGCGATCCGCATTTACCCTAATGCATGGATCTCAACATTGGATCCCCATTGCAGGCCTCGGACCCGGAATTTACTGAAAAAGCGTGTACCTCAATATTCCCAATAAGGTTGTTAAATACAACTTTTGTCGAGGTTTGTTTCCAAATAAGTATTCTTTTAACTAATCACATTCTGTGTTAATAAGGCCCTATCTAATAAAAACCGCCCTCCCTCTTTTTGACTCTGCACGAGTCCTTGTCTCGGCTTGGGACGAGCAGAACTTGACCTAATCACTTATTCAAATTCTGGCGAGGTTACGGTTTCCCCCCACTTAGTTTAATTAACATATGGAAAAAATTTTAAAACACGCGAAAATCCCCAAACAATTGAAAATGATAAGCTAATTCTATACCTAATGTATACATTTACATCGTACGGCTATTTATTTTATATTTCTTTTAAACTCATTTAAAATTACTTAAGTATGGCTAAAAATAGTAATTAATTATTAATTAAGTATTGATATGCATGCAAAATCTGAATTTTTTTATATGATTTTTATGAATTTTTTTTAATTTTTTTGTATTTACTTACTATCATGCATTATGTTTACATTTATATACAATACAAGTAAATTACTTAAAATTAATGTTTCATATACCTGTATAAAATAATTCAGTATTTACATATTTACAACATGGCTAAAAATAGTAACTAATAATAGTAATTAATTAATTAAGCATGGATATGGATGCAAAATCTTTTTTTTATATGAATTTTATGAATTTTTTTTTTAATTTTTTGTATATACTTACTATCATGCATTATGTTTACATTTATATACAATACAAGTAAATTACTTAAAATTAATGTTTCTTCTACCTGTATAAATTAATTTAGTATTTACATATTTACAACATGGCTAAAAATAGTAACTAATAATAGTAATTAATTAATTAAGCATGGATATGCATGCAAAATCTTTTTTTTATATGAATTTAATGAATTTTTTTTTATTTTTTGTATTTTACTTACTATCATGCATTATGTTTACATTTATATACAATACAAGTAAATTACTTAAAATTAATGTTTATTATAACTGTATAAAATAATTTAGTATTTACATATTTACAACGAGCGGTAGCCTCGGTAGATTTCCCACGGAATTCATTACCCGAAAAAACTATAGTCTAGATCGTATGGATTTTTGGTACTTAGATGTTTTTATTTACATATTTTACACTTTACATATAATACACTGTATACACTTTAAATAGTAATAATCTATAATACTAAGAATCCATATTTGTTTTTAATTTTAAGATTTTATAATAATTCTTTGTAAACCACGTTTTTCGTATGCGCCACATTGTCGATAAGCCTATGGGGAGGAACTAAGACGCGTATGTTTTCTGGTGTCCGTACCCTGCTTAACCCCACGTATAGTTGTCCGTGCGTAAAACAGTCCGACCGCAAGTCCAACCCGACGGTGTCAATAGTCTGTCCTTGGCTTTTGTGTATGGTGATGGCGTAGCACAGCTGTAGGGGAAATTGACGTCGTTGCATCTCTAATGGACTTCTCGTGAATATGGGAAATTTAAAGGTTATCCGCGGTATACCGAATATTTCTTTAGATCCCGGTCTTCGGCAAGTTATAAGGCGGCGGCTGATACCGACGATGATTACTTTTGTTCCGTTCACTAATCCTAAGTCGAAGTTGAGGTTTCTCGTCACGATGCACAAACTGCCGACTTTGAGTTGAAGAACGTGTTCGGGAACTCCCTTTCCTTGTGCGTGATGCAACAGGGACTCATCTACATCGACGTCTGCTGCATCGCTCTCCGCGACGCTATCGAGGCTGTATAAGCGGTGCAATTCTCCGTCGAGCATTCCCAGAACAATACGGTTAATTTCTTTCACGTTATTGTTGAGCGTGCATATAATGACGCG
Source organism: Catonia carolina (assembly GCA_035578175.1). Lineage (NCBI taxonomy): Eukaryota > Metazoa > Arthropoda > Insecta > Hemiptera > Achilidae > Catonia > Catonia carolina. The sequence continues at coordinate 2,211,128 of JAQMRL010000034.1, forward strand.
GTCGGCGCATTCGTCGTGACGGTCGAGCACGTCCTTTGGAAAAACGAAGTCGATAAGTTCCTCTAATGTCTTTACGTAATGAAGCTGTTTCAAGGGTACGACGGAATCTGCATCTTTCCCTTCGCCTATAGTAACGTGTTGCACGGAATCGGAACCTATGTTTAATAAAAACTCACTGTATTCGTTCTCGCCGGCCATCCTATGACACGTTTTCAACGGGAAAGTCTTCACGTTCTTCCATATGTACGATCCCTGGACGGAAGCACGAACGATATCGGAAGACGAAAAAGCGTTCTCGACGACAGGTGGAATTTGGCGAAAATCGCCAGCTAGAACAATAATTTTTCCTCCAAAAATTTCGTCTTTCTGCATTAAATCTCTTAGCGAACGGTCCAGTAATTCTATAACTTTCTTGTGCGCCATCGGTGTTTCGTCGAAAATTATTACAGAGGCTTCCCTAATGAGCTCGGCCCTCTGAGTTCCGTTCGTAATCGACCAATAACTATCGTCCCTAACGTCTAGTGGTACCCGGAACATGCTGTGCGCGGTCGTCCCGCCCGTAAGGTTTTGCGCGGCTATTCCCGAACTGGCGACGCATATAACTACTCCGTTTTTCGATCGCACGTACGCAGAGATAACCCGTAACAATAGAGTTTTGCCCGATCCTCCTGGGCCATCCAAAAAAATTACTTTTTCATTCGATTCGTTGGTGAAAAGTCTTTTAACGTGGTCCAGTACGCCCGCTTGGTCTGTTGAAAGGCGTGGTTCCCAATGTCCGACGAATTCTTTCTGAAGGGAGGCGCTGTATTGTATTTTTTCTCGTCCCAATTCGGTGGAATTGTCTTCAACAAATGGTAACCCGGCTTCAAGTAGCGATGATCCGTGCTTGCGTAAACATCTGTCGATGTGTATCAGTCCTAATTTGAAGGCTTTCTCTTCGTCACCTGGAAAATTCTCTAAGTAATCCTCGCACAATTTCTTTTTGAGCGCCTCCCACATTTCGGAAGCCGGTGATCCTATTGTCGAGAGAAGGACGAAGAACTGACGTAATCTACCGGCCTTCATAAACTCAGATGCTTCTTCTAGGGCAACGAAATATTCCTTTTTGTCGTCGGCCAGTCCAAGAGCCCTTGCTGCCATTTGGAACGTATTACATTCTGGTCCTCCGAGTTTGCGCAGGTCATCGTAACCACGACACGGATATCTCGCCAGCAACATTCTCAAGTAGTATTGTTCTCCCCTAGTCGGCGGTACCCAGAACAATCGAGCTACACAATCTCCTTTCTTTCTCCGCGTGATGTAATGCCGACCGTCCGGGTGTTCTATCGGTTTCAGCGAAGAGTTGGGCCGCTTCGTGTGCTTTCTGTATTTTTCATAAAAATCTAAGTACGTTAACTCATCCATTTCCGCAATTTCCGGCCGTTCAAAATATATAATCAGGGGAGATGTTGATTTTTCGCAGGCTTCTCGTTCATCGCCGTGACGAAAGATAACGTTATGCTTTCCTTCCAAGTGAACCGGTAAATTTACTACGGGAGGGTCGCGCCCAGTCAAATCGAATTCCAATACCCTCCATGCGGCGTCAGTAGCGCCTATACACCGTTTCGTGACGTAATCCTCTACTTCGTCTAAATTCTTTTCCTCTCCTACAACAGTCATGCGGCGATGCGATTGTCCTTTTGATAAGTATTTAAACAGATATTTTACTGCCTTTCTGTCTGAGGCGATCTCTACATTCACGTGGCATTCATATTTAAGCAATAACGCCGCGTTGTAGGGAACTATCCACCTGTCGTCTACCTCGATAATGTCTCCTCGATATTGGATGGCCGCTTTGTTTTCGCTGTTTCTTTTGTAGTGCACAAAACCTCTGTCATCAGTGTAAGTCGTTTCCACATGTTGCTTGGGAAAGAACTTGCTGCATTTCTGCGTTGCCGCGTCCCAACAAGGCAAGTTGGTCCTGTGCGGTGGTCCGCACGGGCCGTGGACCATGTGCTTCAATACAAGTTTTCTCAGTCGCCCTCCTGCTTCTTCTACATCAGGAATATCGGCCCTTATCACCCGATCGATTTCGTTATTCTGCCTCGGCCCACCGTCTGCGACTCTAAAGCAAATATGCGCGTGGGGCAACCCTCTCATCTGGAATTCGATGACCCAAACAATATACAAGATCTCGCCGAAAAACGCTCCGCTGCAAATATCTTTCATCAATTCTTGTTTCTTCAGTTCGAACACTCTGTTGCAAATTTGCGCGTCCTGTTTACTGCCCGGATATTTTGACGATTTAATTTCTTCCCATCCGCCGCAGGCTGTGAAAGTCAAAAAATAAGTAGGGCCCCCGAGACGGGATACAAGAGCCATCGAGTCCATATAACCAATTTTCATGTATCTCGGACCACCGGTGAAACTGCAAGGGAGGAATATGCGGCCGGGAACAATGCTTTCTTCTCCTTCCCCCTGCACCGTCTCATCATCTCGTATCGCTGCCCGAACTTCATCTATTGGTCCGCTTCTAAGACCCCCATGTTCTCGTCCTTTCTTTTGCATAAATTGCAAAAACCGTAATCTTTCTCCCTCTATTCTAGCGTACATGTCAATCAGCCAGGTTTCCGACAGAGGGCCGAATCTCGAAAATCTATCTTCTGATAACAGCAGGCATCTCGTATATTTAAGAAGCGATAATTTCTTCGACGTGTTGTCCGTCCGTATGTAGTCCCATCCTGGCTGACCTTCAGGATATAATAGCGGATATTGGAAGGGCTCGACTAAAAAGCTTGTAAAGTCTATGATTCGCGGCGCGGAAGATCCTTTTTTCCATACGCAGAACTTTTGCGGGGCCGGATCCGATCCTTCACAGCTGAGAAGAGCCAAAACTTCTGTAGATGTCGGTCTGTCTCCTAATACCGGCCCGTGCGTATTGCGCGTAGTCAGCTGGAATTCCAGCCGTGCGTTATCCGAACGTTCGTTAGCTAGCTGTTTGTACTTGTGTATGTAAGGGTTTCGGGATTCGAGGAATTTCTGAATCTTTTCAATTACTTCCGGAATTAGTTTTCGTTTCGTTCCTTCTTGTATCCGTGCGCTACCGTCGTCAATGTATAGATAACTGTTGTTTACGCCTCCGCAGTTTAAGTCGTATATTAAGTGATACGTCCTACCTTGAATCTTCATAAAAGAAAAACCGGGCGGGTGGTGGTAGCCCTGGGGAACGGAAAGGGCACAGAAGGAGAATAGGTCGTTGTATCTTCGCGGATGTTCCAAAAATCGCCTATCGTAGTAGATCGGTTCGGTCAAGGGTGGTAACTTCGTCACGTTGTATCTTCCCTGCCCGCAACACCATTGGGTCCTACGGCGTTCCTCTTCGAACAAGTGAGCACCACAATGTGAACACTTATACGTATTGGGAGATCGTAAGCTACTATTTTTTAGCACGTAAGGTAGTACCGCGACCAGATCCTTTCCGCTGAGTTCTCCGATTAGACCTTTTTTTCGTAATGGTCTCGGTAAATGTCGCCCGGGATTATTGTCCTTGTATTTCCTTACCGCATCTCTGTTTACTTCCGGATGATCTTCTGCGTATTTCCTTACCGAATCTCTGTGAACTTCTGGATGAGCTTTGGTGTATTTCCTTACCGAATCTCTGTGAACTTCTGGATGATCTTCAGTGTATTTCCTTACCGAATCTCTATGAACTTCCGGATGGTCCTTTGAGTATTTCTTTACAGCGTCTCTATTTCCTTCTAGATGCGTTTCACCGTATCGTTTTACTGCAACACGGTGTTGCTCTTCCTTAGTCAGATGTGATGTTTTTGGGCGACCACGGCGAATCTTTTTCGGCCTTCCTACTTTATTGATTGACGATATTTTGGGAAAATCGCTTGGTTTACTTCCGAAAATATCTTCCACCATAACCATTACTTCGGCATTTAGTTTTGGATCTGTGTTTTCTCTTAAACCCTTATATTTTATAAGGGGAACATTGTCGGTTGAGTCGGACGAATCAGCGCCTACGTCTGTTCTTATTTCCGGTTTGGGATTATCTATTGTTTTTTTGAATCTAATAAGAGGAATATCATCTGTTGAATCTGAAGAATCTGTGTCGAAAATCTTTCTTTTATTGGTCGACTGCTCTACGGATATTGAAGCGCTTATTCTGTTTATTTCGTACTGCCGAGGGGTCTCGTCTAAGGGACTATTTCGCAAAAGAAAGATAGCTAAACTTTCCATATTTGAAAAACAAAATACACGGCCTACGCCAGTTTCACTGTAGTATCCGTTTTCATTGACGGGATGAGAATCGAACACGAAGTACTGTGTACCCGATTTCCAGAATGATACTGCTACGTGGAGGCCGAGGAAAACAAATCCTGAATCTTCGTTGACAGAAAATCTAAGTGCAAGTTCATCCTTTAATTGTCTCGCGGAATTATTTATGCCGTCGAAAGAGGAAGGGTAAAGCCCGGAAAATTCGTAAAAGGTTTCTACTTCGTAATTTACATCGAAAATTTTTACAGTCCTAACTACTTCATCCACATTTAAGTAAAGCTCGCGATGATCTGGCCCGAGGAATTTTTTAGTATTCCTGTAGTAAACGTCGCCGTCTTCAATTAAACGATCAATAACCTCCGGCGTAAAGTCTACTTTAGAGACATTTTCTATGAACGCACAAGTCGCCACGGAAATGGCTACGCATTGTACATTACGCGTACTGCCGAATTTATCATTCGCCTGTGAAATCGTACCTGAGGCTACCGTTCGAAAAGGCAAAGTATTGCCCGACATATTGAAAAAATATGTATTTAAAAAATACTATATTAGATAGAGTCCTGCGCAGGCCTTTCACCTGAGTGGTTGTCCGAAGGGGGTGGGCTGTTTCAGCTTATTAGCCTTAACCAAAGTCAGCACGACTACCACGGTCTGCTGCTTCTCTGTTTTGTCAGAGAATTCAGTCAGTTTGTGGTGTGCTCACGTCAGACCCGATAAACTTTGTGGAGCACTTCGCCAAGTTGAAGGGGTTAAGTTTAAAGGCGTCGTTCCGCACAGCACTGACCCAACAATCCGAATAAATTCAGATCGTTCACCTTGCCGACCTATAGGCCGACTTTTTCCCAACGCCGAAGTAATACAAGAAAAGAAAAGAGTTTCTGAGCTGTACGTTCTCACCGCAAGGTTTCAAGCTCAGAAAAATATTTTTAATACTTACTACAGTAGTGTATGATGGTAAAAAAATATCTAATTCAAAAAGTGTGTTTTCAGATTCAGAGAAAATTTAACAAGGGTTTCCCCCTTGTTTTGATGTTTCTCCTCGAAGTGCTGAAAGCACACTGGCGTCCGGCTACGATGCTGGGACTTATATAAACTTCGGTAGCGGAGTGGGAATGGTGGGGAGAGATGGTGTGGTGGGAGAGCGCAGTTGCTGCAAACGCGTTTACTGCGCACGAAGGGTGGGGAGGACATGCGCAGTTATCCTCCCCACCACCGTGAGTTGTCCTTCTACCGCCATGACGTCACCCTATTACGTCAGAAATTTAGGCCTAATCGTGACGTCACGACCACAACAAGCATGACTCATCATTGCGTAATGTTGTGCAATACCTGTACTGAAGATTTTTATTTTATTTTACCATTATTCTTTTCGTGATTAATATACTGTTTTCCCCGTAGCTCACCACTGGGCCCACAACTGAAAAAAATTTATTTTCAAAATTTAGTTCCCAATTTGAACACCAAAATTGAGTGAAATTTTTTCGAACTGCCCAAATTAGTGCATATGCCAAAACAGTTTCTGTTATGATTTTGAAAATTTGACAATTTTGAAAATTAATTTTCCGAAATCTTGAAAACGGCGCATCCTACCGAAAAAACACTTCAGACCTTTTTTTTCGGCCTTTCAATGTTCATTAAGGGCCGTTAGTCAAAAACTTGATATAACCCCCCATTGGGCTAAAATTTTGAAAAAACGGTTTTTTGGACCCCCAAAACGGGTAATGGGGGGCGGTTAGGGTACAACATGCCTGTGAGGCGCTGTTTAATGTCTGAGCCAAATTTCAGAAAATTCGGACCATTACGAGGGGCGCAAAGGGCAAAAAACGAAAAACAACAGAAAAAAACATTTTTTTTACTCACGATTTACAGGATTTACGAATCGATTACGAATTATGATTTTTTTAAATAACTATTGAATGCGTGGTTGGATTTTAATAATTCAAAAACCATAATAATCTGCTTGCAGAGGGCTATTTATCCTATTAACCTCAAAGTAGTCAGACGAAGGACAGAGGCGTGAGGGGGGTTTGAAATTTCAAAAAAATTAGATGCAAAGGGTCCCCCCTTTGCATCTTCAAATTTTCGAAAAATTTTTTTTCTGCATTTCTGTTCCTTATGGGTAGGGAAGAAAGAATATGATGGTGGATTTGACCCAAAATCATTTTTGGGGCAGGTAGGGGGGTTTTTGAAAAAAAAAAACATTAAACTTTTCAGCAAACACAGACGAATGAATAGTGAGTAAAAAAGACACTAAATACTGTTATTACCAATCATGAAACAGTAAGTAAGAGTTCGTAACGGAATTTAAGGCCCGAAACCCTTTTGGGCCCCAGTTTTCAAAAAATTTGCTGCGACCACATGTACGGTACCCGTGCAAATTCAAATTTTACGAATGTTTTTATACGCTGGACATTTTTCTTTATCGGTAGGGGAGCAAGAATCTGGTGGTCGATTTCCCCCAAAATCATTTTTGGGGCAGGTGGGGTTTTTTAAAAAAGTCAATTATTTTTAGCAAACACAGACTAATGAATAATAGAATGATAATAATAATAAATCAGTAAATACCATTATGGCAGTGGAACAAACATGGTTTCATACAATTTATAGCTACGACCCACTGTTTAATAGATAAAAACATCACCCTCGCGCTATAACAGGGCGAGGTTACAAAAATTTTAAAGTAAGCTGTTTGTATTTGTTTTTGAAGCTAAACGACATGCCATAAAAAATCTTTTGTATGTTCAAAATTTGACATTTTAAAAAAAGTTGTGCGGGGAAGATTTCTGGGTGATGGGACCTTTCGTAACTTATTCCTGAAGTACTCCGGCAGTGGAACAAGAATGGTCCAATGCAATTCCGAGCTATGACCCACCAACGCGATCCGAACGAAGTAACATAATACCTGGATGCACAAAAAAGTCGAAATTTTGTTTTTCTAGTTCTTTCCGTGAACGGGTGGGCTGATGGGACTTTTCGCTACTTATTCTTGAAATACTCCAGCAGTGGCACAAAAATGCTTCTATACATTTTTTAGCTACGACCCACCGTTTAAAAGGTGAAAAACAACCCCCCCCCCAACCGGTATAAAGGGGCGCGGATATAAAAATTTTAAAGTAAGCTGTTCGTATCTGTTTTTAAAGCTAAACAACTTGCCGAGAAAAAAATTTCGTATTTTGAAAATTTGCGATTTTTAAATGCTGGGGGGGGGGGTTGTAGCACCTGATTTTGGGACCCAAAGAATAATTGTAAATCAGAATACATAAGCGGATCAGAACCATAAAAGTACGGGCGCTGCGCGACCGCACTTTGTCTTAGGGTGAAGTTCGGCCGCCAAGGGGGTTAGGTGGATCAGAATTTATCAGTGGCGAGGGGGTGCAGGGGGCGAAGCTCCCTGCACCCCCTCGCTACTCCAGCGGCGCTTCGCGCCGTTTCCATACCTCGCATCAGAGGGGTAGGTGGATCAGAATTCATTATTGGATCAAAATTTGATATTTAAAACATTTTTGGGGTGAGGGGGTAGCACCCCCTACGGGGCCCGGAAGACGAATTTCAAAAAATTTCTCTTCATTAGCTTTCATTCCGAACACGATATATAGCAAATATTTGGACTCCAAGCTATTTTTTAAACTTAATGAATAAGTACCTTGAAACCCGGATACGCAAAAAAATCAAAATTTGGTTTTTTGGATTTTTACAACGAACGGGTGTCGAAATCTACTTTTTGCTTAAATAATCTCAAAGTACTTTAAGAGAGGAACAAAAAAGTCTTTGTAGACCACTAGGTCCGACAAACCCTTAAGGAGATAAAAACCACCCCTTCCCCCCCTTAAATATAGGGGGTGGTTTAAAAAGAATTCGAAAATACACATTTTTGAGTGTTTTTAACGACAAACATGGTACCGTTAAAAGATTTAAAAAATTTTGAAAATTTGAATTTTTTAAAAATTTTGGGGGGGCGTAGCACCCCTCACAGGTCCGAGACCTAAGGTTTCAAAAATTGTCCGTACTTCCGGTCGATACGGTAAGCCGAAGAAAAATGAAAACTGGCGTGAAGATCGATCCCGGGGCGTAGAAAAAAGAAAACCTGAAATGCGCAACCCCTAAAAAGCCTAAATTTTGTTTTTCGGGTTTTTTGAGCGAACCGGTCGTTTTTGAGCAACTTTCAAAAAATAATTTTAAAGCGCTTCGGAAGAGCAACAAAAAAGGTTCTATACACTTTTACGCTAGGACTCACCGTTTAGGAGTTCAAAATTTTAACCCCCCCATAGCGTCCCCCCGGAAGGGCTGACCTCATGTTTCGGAATTTTCCTGGGGGTTCTAGCTATAGGTGAAAGGGACCACGGCGTCAGTTTTTCCGCGCGATGCGCCCAGATGGCTGTGAATTTATGTCAGTGAGTCAGTCAGTCAGTGACCCGCAGGGCTATAGAGTATATAGACTCGCCTCCGGCGAGGCAGGGGGCTTCGCCCCCTGCACCCTTCTCGCCACTCCAGCGGCGCTTCGCGCCGCTTCCGTGCCTCGCATCAGAGGGGTAGGTGGATCAGAATTCATAATTGGATCAGAATCATTTTCCCAAGGTTTTAGTCGCCAAACGATTTGGGTTGTTCATTATATTTTATTTTGAAATTTTAAGATGTGAACGTTTAAAGTTGAAGTTCGAAGTTTTAGAAGTTAAAAATTCGAAGGTTTTTAAGTTTTTGTTTTATTTTTAGTTTTAACGTTTTTTCGGGTTACCAAATTTTTATGTAATTTTCTTCGCTAAGTAACATGTTAAAAAAAGATTATTTGTATTGTACTCAGGAAATTTTAAAATTTTTCTTTGGTTAGCAATCACCATAGGACGGCGACCTAAAATTTAATAAATTTTATTTATTGTATTGGGTTACATGAAACTATTAACAGGGCTTTAGGTTACAGGCGTTTGCCAAAACAAGTAATCCAAAGTTTCACTTCAAGGGTTTCTTAATTTTCAAAAATTTCCGTGACTTCCCATCAGCAAAAATACATCTAATCTGTTTCAAATGTACTACGTTATAATCCGCACATATTTTTCTATGTTATGTAAAAAAATAACACAACTTAAGTATTTTCCTGGTATTGATCAAGCTAACATAAACATATTTTACAGGGCTTTAATTTTCGGACGATTGCCCACAAAAAAGAGTTCAATAATGTTTCGTTCCAGTGGTTTCTTAATTTTTTCAAAATTTTCGGTTCATCGTGCTTCGCAAAAATTAATCTAATTTGTTTCGAATAGGCCCTGCCGTTTTCCACTCACGTTTCTGTATAAATTGAAATAAATAAAAAAATTCACTTATTTTCCGGTTTACCTAATATTGGTCACGGTCACATAAAAATATAACAGGGCTAGGTAACAGGGATGGGTTGAAGTCGACTGCCGCAAAATTAGTCGACTAATGTTTGCTCCTAAGGTTTTTTAATAATTCCAAAATTCTTGGGTCACCCACCTTCGTCGAAATCAATCGAATGTGTTTTGAATGAGCTCCGTAGTTTTCCGCTCACAATTCTCTATGTAAAAAAATTTAAAAAGGCATTTTGCGAGTTTTCATGATATTGGTCGTGGGTATATATATTAAAAAAATCTCTAATTTCCCTGTTTTCCCGGTATTGATCGCTGTAAAATTAAAATTTTGAAAGGGCATCATAGCATTTAAAAAGCATCATACCCGGATGCACAAAAAAGTCGAAAATTTGTTTTTCTAGTTCTTTCCGTGAACGGGTTGGGCTGATAGGACCTTTTGTTACTTATTCTTGAAATACTCCGACAGTAGAACAAACATGGTTTCATACAATTTATAGCTACGACCCACTGTTTAAAAGATAAAAACATCCCCCCCGCGCTATAACAAGGCGAGGTTACAAAATTTTTAAAGTAAGCTGTTTGTATTTGTTTTTTAAGCTAAACGACATGCCGTAAAAAAAATTTTTTATGTACAAAATATGACATTTAAAAAAAAAGTTGTGGGGGGGGGGGTTTCTAGGTGATGGGACCTTTCGTAACTTATTCTTGTAGTACTCCGGCAGTGGTACAAGAATGGTCCAATACAATTCCGAGCTACGACCCACCATTTAGAAGAAGAAAATAACCCCCCCAATAAAGGGGAAGGTTATAAAAATTTTAAAGTAAGCTGTACGTATCTGTTTTTAAAGCTAAACAACTTGCCGAGAAAAAATTTCGTATTTCGAAAATTTGCGATTTTTAAATGCTGGGGGGGGGGGTTGTAGCACCTGATTTTAGGACCCGAAAAAGAATTGTAAAGAAATCTGGTTTACGTTTTATCCCGAAATTGATATATAGCGACAAATAGCTATTAATAAGGCGTAAGAACCAGGCAACCTAAAACCAGGACACACAAAAAATTCAAAATTAATTTTTTTGGATTTTTCTAACAAACAGGCGTAAAAAGAGATTTTTTGCTTAAAGATTCTTAAAGTACTTCAAAAAAGGAACAGAAAACTCTTTGTAAGGTACTAAGTCTGACAAACCGTTAACGAGATAAAAAGCACCCCTCCCCCTACCCTAAAAAGAAACACAGGTTAAAAAAAAATTCGAAAATACACAATTTTGTGTATTTTTAATGGGAAAGAAAATGCTGATGAAACATTTCAAAAATTTTGAAAAAAAATTTTTTCGAAATTTTGGAGGGGCCAAAATGGTAGCACCTCTCACAGGTCCGGGACATAATGTTTCAAAAAATGTCCGTATTTCCGGTCGATAGGGTAAGCCGACTGAAAATAAAAACCTGCATCAAAAGTTATCCCCGGGCGTACAGACAGAGAAAACTGAAATTCGCAACCCCCAAAGAGCCTAAATTCGGTTTTTTGGGGTTTTCGTGCGAACCGGTCGTTTCTGAGCGACGGTTAAAAAACGTTTTTAACCCACTTCGGACGAGCAACAAAAAAGATCCTATACTCTTTTACGCTAGGACGCACCGTTAAAAACCTCCTTGAACATTTTCCGATTACCAAATTTACCCAGTATTGATCAATGTTCCTTGAAAAATATTACAAACATATTACAATTTTGTTTTTTGAGTTTTCTTTGTGAAAAAGTGGGCTGACAAAACCTTTGTTTACCTATTCATTAAGTACTCCGGTTGTGGATCACAAAAGGTCCTCTACAGTTTTTAGCTACGGCCCACCGTTTAGAAGATAAAAAATCCCCCCCCTTAACTAAGAAGGGGGAGGTTATAAAAATTTTAAAGTAAGCTGTTCGTATCTGTTTTTAAAGCGAAACGACATGCCGTAAAAAATTTTTTCGTATTTTCAACATTTTGAGATTTTAAAAAATTTGGTGGGGGGGTAACACCCCTATTGGGCCCGCAAGACGAATTTCAAAAATTTTCTCTTCTTTAGCTTTTATCCGAACACGATATATAGCGAAAATTTTGACTCCAAGCTATTTTTTAAGCGTAATGAATAAGTACGTTAAAACCCGGATACGCAAAAAAGTCAAAATTTGGTTTTTTAGACTTTTGCAACGAACGGGTGTCAAAATCGAATTTTCGCTTGATTACTATCAAAGTACTTCACAAGACGAACAAAAAAGTCTTTGTAGACCACTAGGTCCGACAAACCCTTAAGGAGATAAAAGCCAACCCTTCCCCCCCTTAAATATAGGGGTTGTTTTTAAAAAAATTCGAAAATACACATTTTTCAGTATTTTTAACGACAAACAAGGTACTGTTAAAAGATTTTTAAAATTTTGAAAATTAGAATTTTTTTAAAATTTTGGGGGGCGTAGCACCCCTTACAGGTCCGAGACCTAAGGTTTCAAAAATTGTCCGTACTTCCGGTCGATAGGGTAAGCCGTCGAAAAATGAAAACCGGCATCAACATTGATCCCGGGGCGTAGAAAAAGGAAAACCTGAAATTCGCAACCCCTAAAAAGCCTAAATTTCGTTTTTCGGGTTTTTTGGGCGAACCGGTCGTTTCTCAGCGACGGTCAAAAAACATTTCTAAAGCACTTCGGACGAGCAACAAAAAAGGTCCTATACACCAATACGCTAGGACGCACCGTTAAAAAGTTCGAAATTTAAGGGAGGCCCCCTAGCGCCCCCCGAAAGCGAAAACCCAAAAGTCATAATTTTCCCTTCGGTTTCAGCGAAAGGCGAAGAAAAAAGGTCCTGATCGTTTTCGCGCTCCGAGGCCTCCTTACGGGTTAGAATTTATGTCAGTGAGTGAGTGAGTGAGTCAGTGACCCGCAGGGCTATAGAGTATATGGATTGAACAGTGGAATTATTTATTTCTTAAATAAATATTACTTAATTAAAAACAGGTTAGTTTATTTAATATTATTGTGTTGTTTAGGTCAATAGCCGAAAGGCTGGTTTGAACCTGTAGAGGTTTTACTAAGTAAAACGAGGAGTCAGCTGGTTTACCATTGCCACAACTCACTGAGTGGAAAAGTACGCTTAACAGCATGCCGGGCCCTCTGAAAAGCACATATTTTCCACTCTGCAAATGACACCTTCACTTCATTCACCACAGGGTCTGGCTGTATAGTGAAATTCATTACTTTCAGAGGAGATAAGTGTGATTAGTGTCACCTAACACACCTCTACCTCTTCTCTTCTTAAATGATTCAGTCATTTAATTGGCTGACCATGTGATAAGTAACATAGTACCATATACTGTGACTGGGAAGGACGTGTACGGGTGGGTGAGTGTGTCTGTCTCATTATCGCAGAGAGTTGGAGATATGAACAAGTGTCCAACCCTTCAGGGAATTCGGATTTGATAGTGGTGACATACAGAAAACGGAAAACACCTATCTGTTTAATTTGTTCTTTCTACATACATTTTTACTTTCTCTTGCCAACTATATGAATATAAAGGAAGGAAAGTATTGTTTTCATGTCCATCACAACAAATTGAGTTTTCACCGGATCTACACGATTTCAGACCCCCTGAACCCACACAAACATGTTTTTAACGATTGGTCTGTTTTAACAGAATATCTCAAGAACGGAACATCGTGCGAACTTGAAACTTGAAACTTAAGTTACATACCACTACCGGACCCGACACGAACATTTTCATCAAAATCGGTCAACCGGAAGTAGTAGTTTATTCGTGTAATTTTTCACTTTTTTGCGATTTTCTCAAAAACTGGTCCTTCGATTTTTTTTAAAATCGCCTCATTTACTCAATTTTTTATTCTCTAAAAGATAGGGTAGGCGCCATGTTTGCTGACATTCTTGGTGAGGGTGTTTTTACGTAAAAAAAGTGTTTTTTTAAGATTACGACTTTAATATTAATTTTAGAGTAAAAATGTATATAATAAAAGTTGTAGAGAATTTGAAAACCTACAACTTTTATTTCAAGCAATTGTTTGTACAACGCTTAGTTTAGCGGTAATTAGCGATTTTCTGTTTTTTCTCACGAAAACGTGTGAAAAATCGATTTTTTTAAGATTTCGGCCTTAGTATGCACTTTACGACAAAAGTGTTTATAATAAAATTTATAGAAAATTAAGAGATCTACAACTTTTATTTGAAGAATTTTTCTCTACAGAGCCTAGTTTAGCGTGAAAGTGTGATTTTCCGTTTTTTTTAAGCCAAATTGAGTTCGATTTTCATTTTGCGTCATTCACTCGTGATTAAAAAAAGGTTATGTTTTTGAGGTTAGTTTTTGTTTAATTCTAATATTTTATTAATAATGTTGGGTTTAATAAATTATTTGCATTGGCAAGAGGAAGTTGTGTGAGTGTTTCACACCAGATTTTTTATGAATAATATTAGCACTTGGATATACATAGGCCGACATTAATCGGCGTATATGCAATAAATGTTTATACATAAGATTACGGCCAATTTTGTTTGAAACGAGTATAAGAATGCATTCGAGAGCAGTGTATACATTTTCTTCCTCTGGCTGAAGCACACACACAATATCTTTCTCATTTCTTTTTCTTGTTTAATATGACCCACCCTCTCGCATTTTACACTCATCCATCTACACACCCTCTTATCTCATGATTCATCCCCCGCTAGCACAACATCCCTTCCTTCTACAGGCGCTATTCTTGCCTTGTGCACTGGAGTCTAACAATCGTATATTTCTTCCGGCCCAGCCCGGTCTCTCAATGTGTCTGTGTCTGTGTAAAACCGTCCTACCGTTCTCAATAAAACAACAAAAAGAATTGCTATCGTATCTGATTTTTTTCTTCTTTGCCCGTTTCTTGTTATGTAGAAATGGAACTGCATCATGTCCGCTTTCTTTTCTACTCCGAGTGGAACACACCCAAGTTTATTCTGAATTGCTCACAGATCTCCGCTCATTTTTATCTCTTTTTACTTTCTCTTGCCTATATGAATAAATAGAAAGGAAAGTATTGTTTTCATGTCGATTTTTCGAAATCGAGTTTTCACCGGATCTACATGTTTTCAGACCCCCTGAACCCAAAAAACATGTTTTTAGCGATTGGTCTGTCTGTGTGTGTGCGCGCGCGCGCGTGCGTGTGTGTGTGTGTGTGTGTACAAAATAACTCATAAACGGAACATTGTATGAACTTGAACCTTGGAACTTAAGTTACATACCACTACCGGACCCGACACGAACATTTTCTTAAAAATCGGTCAACCGGAAGTAGTAGTTTATTCGTGTAATTTTTCACTTTTTGTGATTTTTTCAAAAACTGATCCTACGATTCTTTTTAAAATCGCCTGATTTATTCAATTTTTTATTCTCTACAAGATAGGATAGGTGATATGTTTGCTGAAATTCTTGGTGAGGCTGTTTTCACGTAAAAAAAGTGTTTTTTCTTCTTTGCCCGTTTCTTGTTATGTAAAAATGGAACTGCGTCATGTCCGCTTTCTTTTCTACTCGGAGTGGAACGTTCGCAGCATCAACACACCCGACTTTATTCTGAATTGCTCACAGATCTCCGCTCATTTTTATCTCTTTTTGTCCAAATTATTCATTCGCTTTACAAATTTCACACATACTACTCATATATTTATATAAAAAAAATTCTAGTGTGAAACACTCACACAACTTTCTCTTGCCAATGCAAATATATATAACAATATAACTTAACACTAGTAATAAAAGACTGGCCCGTGTGGTGTAGTGGTCAGCGCAACTGACTACTATGCCGGGGTCCCGGGTTCGATTCCCGGTCAGGTCTGGCTTTTTTTTCATTTGTAAATCACCACGTATCATTACCTACGCACAAGCCCAAGGCTTATGTAGGCATCATCACTCGATAAAAAAATAAAAAACTAAAAAAATGAAAATAAACTTCAGTTTGGCTTCAAAATACGGAAATCACTCTTTCACGCTAAACTAGGTTCTGTACAGAAAAATGCTTTAAATAAACGTTGTACATCTTTTAATTTCCTATAAATTTCATTATATAGATTACACTTTTGTCGTAAAATGCATACTAAGGCCGAAATGTTAAAAAAATCGATTTTTCACACGTTTTCGTGAGAAAAAACAGAAAATCGCTAATTACTGCTAAACTAGGGGTTATACAAAAAATATTTGAAAAAAAAGTTGTAGAATTTAAAATTTTCTACAACGTTAATTATATACATTTTTGCGTTAAAATGCATATTAACGCCGCAATCTTAACAAAACAATTTCTATACGTAAAAAACGTCTCACCGAGAATTTCAGCAAACATGGCGCCTACCCTATCTTGTAGAAAATAAAAAATTGAATAAACCAGGCGATTTTACAAAAAATCGTGGGACCAGTTTTTGAAAAAATCGCAACAAAGTGAAAAATTACACAAATAAACTACTACTTCCGGTTGACCGATTTTGATGAAAATGTTCGTGTTGGGTACGGTAGTGGTATGTAACATAAATTTCAAGTTTCAAATTTTTACGATGTTCTGTTCTTGAGATATTCTGTATAAACACACACAGACCAATCGATAAAAACATTTTTGTTTTTTTGGGTTCAAGGGGTCTGTTTATGAGGTGAAGAGTGAATTTGTTTAAATGGACATGAAAACAATACTTTCCTTCCTATATATATTCATAATAGGCAAGAGAAAGAAAAAATTGAGAGTTGGTGGCGCGACGGTAACCTTCCATTAATCGGTGGATAGTGCACTGTTGAAATGCTGGCCACATAACTTAGGCTACATGCTACACATATGTGGGGCTCACATCTTACCATTTTCTGTCTTCTTTTATTACTTCCTTTCTTTCTTTTTTGACAACCATTACTAAAAAAATTATTTTTTTAAGATTGCGGGTTTAATATGCATATTAGCACAAAAATTAATATAGTAACAGTTGTAAAGAATTTAAAATCCTACAACTTTTATTTCAAACTTTTTTTGTATAACTCTTAGTTTAGCGGTCATTAGCAATTTTCTGTTTTTTTCTAACGAAAACGTGTAAAAAATCGATTTTTTTTAAGATTTCGGCGTAACTATGCATTTTTCGAGAAAAAAGCATATAATCAAATTTATAGGTTATTAAAAGATCTACAACTTTTGTTTAAATCATTTTTCTCGACAGAGGTTAGTTTTAGCGTGAAAGCCTGATTTTCCGTAGTTTTAAGCCTAACTAAGGTTGATTTCCATTTTGCGCGTTTCACTCATGATTAAAATAAGGTTATGTTAATTGAGGTTAGTTTGTGTGTTTATTTCTAATGTTTTATTACTAATGTTAGGTTTATTGTTAATTATTTGCATTGGCAAGAGAAAGTTGTGTGAGTGATTCACACCAGATTTTTGTTCTTAAATTGAACACGGATTAAAAAAAATTGACTGATGGTTGCGAGACGGTAACCTACCATTAATCAGTGGATATAGTGAACTGTTGAAATGCTGGCCACATAACTTAGGCTACATGCTACACATATGTGGGGCTCACATCTTACCATCTTCTCTCTTCGTTTATTTCTTCCTTTCTTTCTTCCTTGACGACCATTACTCCTTCTAGAGTGAAGTGAACGGCATTATGCACTGGGGGGTAGTTAACCCCATACCTACTACCCTTAACAACCCCCTTTCTTTTTTTATTATCTTTTCTCCCTTTTTACTCTCTCCTATTTTCTTTCTTTTCACGTGATTCTCTCTCAGTGTGTGTAACAATCGATAATACGTGTGCTCGTTTGCCCCGAAGCGCTTCTTCTTTCTTTTAAAAGGCCATCTACTTCTTGGTTGTTGGTTCGGCACTGCCTCTTCTATTCTAACCTAAATAAAAAATCTGGTGTGAAACACTCACACAACTTTCTCTTGCCAATGCAAATAATTAACAGTAAACCTAACATTAGTAGGTAATAAACCATTAGAAATAAATAACAAAACTAACTTCAATAAACATAACCTAATTTTAATCATGAGTGAAAGGCTTGCCCATAACAGACATGTGGAGTGTCAAATTATTTACACTCAATCAGTTAGTTGGAGGGCTAAAATAAATAGTTCTGTTTTTTATCGTATAGTCAGCCAATAAAATGAGTGAATCATTTAATAAAAGAAGAGGTAGAGGTGTACTGTGACACTAATCACAGTTATCTCCCCTCTCAAAGTAATGAATTTCATTATACAGTTGGACCCAGTGGTGGCTTTTCAGAAGGCCCGGCATGCTGATAAGCGTTCTTTTCCACTCTGTGAGGAAGGCAGGGGTAAACCACCTCACTCCTCGTTTTACTTAGTAAAACCTCTACACGTTCAAACCAGCCTACAGGCTCATCACCTAAACAACAAACAGAGTGAAAGACGCAAAATGAAAAAAAAACCAGTTTGGCTTTAAAAATACGGGAAATCGCTCTTTCACGCTAAACTAAGCACTGTATAGAAAAATACTTTAAATAAAAGTTATAGAGCTTTTAATTTCCTATAAAATTGATTATATACACTTTTGTCGTAAATTCATACAAAGACCGAAATTTTTAAAAACTCAATTTTTCACACGTTTTCGTGAGTAAAATACAGAAAATTGCTAATTACCGCTAAACTAAGCGTTATACAAAAAAAATGTTTGAAATAAAAGTTGTAGGATTTTAAATTCTCTACAAATTTGTTTAATACATCTTTGCGCTGAAATGCTTAATAAAGCCGCAGCCTTAAAAACAACAATGTCTTTACGTGAAAACGGCCTCACCAAGAATTTCAGCAAACATGGCGCCTACCCTATCTTGTAGAGAATAAAAAATTAAGTAAATGAGGCGATTTTAAAAAAAATCGTGGGACTAGTTTTTGAGAAAATCGCAAAAAAGTGAAAAATTACACGAATAAACTACTACTTCTGGTTGATCGATTTTGATGAAAATGTTCGTGTCGCGTCCGGTAGTGGTATGTAACTTAAGTTTCAAGTTCGTACGATGTTCCGTTCTTGAGATATTCTGTTCACACACAGAGACACACACACACACACACAGACCAATCGCTAAAAACATGTTTTTTTGGGTTCAGGGGGTCTTAAAACGTATAGATCCGGTAAAAAATCGACATGAAAACAATACTTTCCTTCCTATATAATTATACAGGACTTTCTCTTGCCAATGGAAATTATGAAAACGAACCCGCTGATGTCGGCAAGACGCCAGTGCTGAGCTGTGACGGAATATTCAACTAGGTACGGTATAAGATTATATAATATAATCACATCAAAGAGCAAAGAGTGCAAATTGGAAAAAGGAGAGATAAAAAAGGTGAGCCAGTTTTCTTTCTGAAGAAAAAGGGAAAGCTAGAGATTTCTTTTCATTCGCAGTCTAAGAAAAGGTAAAGCAACGAATGGGTTTCCTTTTTCTGTTTTATTTTATCAGTGAAATGAAACTATTTAATTTATACATTTATAATTTTCTTAATTATTAAAAATTTACCGAGAACAAAATCCTCACTCATAAAACATTTCTTCTATAATGATTCAGTTAACGCGGTTTACTGTACGATGTCTTCTTGTTAACGCCTACCTATAGCGTCGTGGGAATAGCCTGGCTGTCATGAGATTGCCTTTTGCGTATGTATGGGCTGTGAAGGAGGGAAATTATATATTTGCAGTGCTGCCAACCTCAACAGTGAGACACTACTCGTACATTTCACTACCGTCCAGTTTCTAGATACATTTTGTAAGATGTGGTTTAATCTGAGAAAATTTTCTTCATAAACCTTATAAGAAATAAATCTGTCCTGTAATACAGCCTATAGCTTAATTGCACGACTAGAAATGTTTGATTTATTCTAATTACCAGCTACCTTAATCCATTGGAACAAATTTTTTACTTTCTCTTGCTTATATGTAATGCATATATAGGAAGGAAAGTATTGTTTTCATGTCGATTTTAACAAATCCACTCTTCACCGGATCTATACGTTTTCAGACCCCCTGAACCCACACAAACATGTTTTTAGCGATTGGTCTATGTGTGTGTATACAAAATATCTCAAGAACGGAACATCGTACGGACTTGAAACTTGAAACTTAAGTTACATACCACTACCGGATCCGACACGAACATTTTCATCAAAATCGGTCAACCGGAAGTTGTAGTTTATTCGTGTAATTTTTCACTTTTTTGCGATTTTCTCAAAAACTGGTACTACGATATATTTAAAAATCGCTTGATTTACTCAATTTTTTATTCTCTACAAGATAGGGTAGGTGTCATGTTTGCTGAAATTCTGGGTGAGGCTGTTTTCACGTAAAAACAAAGTTTTTTTAAGATTACGGCTTTAATATGCAATTTAGCGAAAAAAATTCTATAATAAAAGTTGTAGAGAATTTAAAAACCTACAACTTTTATTTCAAACATTTTTTTGTATAACGCTTAGTTTAGCAGTAATTAGCAATTTTCTGTTTTTTTCTCACGAAAACGTGTGAAAAATCTATTTTTTTAAGATTTCGGCCTTAGAGAGACCCCCTGAACCCATGCCTTCGTTTTACGACAAAAGTGTATATAATCAAATTTATAGAAAATTAAAAGATCTACAACTTTTATTTAAAGCATTTTTCTCTATAGAGCCTAGTTTAGCGTGAAAGAGTGATTTTCTGTATTTCTAAGCCAAACTGAGGTTGATTTTCATTTTGCGTCTTTCACTCATGATTAAAATTAGGTTATGTTTATTGAGGTTAGTTTTGTTGTTTATTTCTAATATTTTATTACTAATGTTAGGTTTATTGTTAATTATTTGCACTGGCAAGAGAAAGTTGTGTGAGTGTTTCACACCAGATTTTTACTTTCTCTTGCCTATATGAATATATAGGAAGGAAAGTATTGTTTTCATGTCAATTTTTCGAAATCGAGTTTTCACCGGATCTATACGTTTTCAGACCCCCTGAACCCAAAAAACATGTTTTTAGCGATTGGTCTGTGTGTGTGTCTGTCTGTCTGTGTGTGTGTGTGTGTGTGTGTGTGTGTGTGTGTGTGTGTGTGTGTGTGTGTGTGTGTGTCTGTGTGTGTGTGTGTCTGTGTGTGTGTCTGTGTGTGAACAGAATATCTCAAGAACGGAACATCGTACGAACTTGAAACTTGAAACTTAAGTTACATACCACTACCGGACGCGACACGAACATTTTCATCAAAATCGGTCAACCGGAAGTAGTAGAAACTTAGTTTATTCGTATAATTTTTCAGTTTTTTTGCGATTTTCTCAAAAACTGGTCCTACGATTTTTTTTAAAATCGCCTATTTTACTCAATTTTTGATTCTCTACAAGATAGGGTAGGCGCCATGTCTGCTGAAATTCTCGGTGAGGCTGTTTTCACGTAAAAAACGTTGTTTTTTTAAGATTACGGCTTTAATATAAATTTTAGCGCAAAAACTTATATAATAAAAGTTGTAGAGAATTTAAAAACCTACAACTTCTGTTTCAAACATTTTTTTGTATAACGCTTAGTTTAGCGGTAATTTGCGATTTTCTGTTTTTTTTCTCACGAAAACGTGAGAAAAATCGATTTTTTTTAACATTTCGGTCTTAGTATGCATTTTACGACAAAAGTGTATATATAAAAGTTATAGAAAATTAAAAGATCTACAACTTTTGTTTAGAGAATTTTTCTCTACAGAGCCTAGTTTAGGGTGAAAGTGTGATTTTCCGTTTTTTTTAAGCCAAATTGAGTTCGATTTTCATTTTGCGTCTTCCACTCATGATTAAAATAAGGTTATGTTTTTGAGGTTAGTTTTTTGTTTATTTCTAATGTTTTATTAATAATGTTAGGTTTATTATTAATTATTTGCATTGGCAAGAGAAAGTTGTGTGAGTGTTTCACACCAGATTTTTTACTTTCTCTTGCCTATATGAATATATAGGAAGGAAAGTATTGTTTTCATGTCGATTTTAAGAAATCGAGTTTTCACCGGATCTACACGTTTTCAGACCCCCTCAACACACACAAACATGTTTTTAGCGATTGGTCTGTGTGTGTGTGTGTGTGTGTGTGTGTGTGTGTGTGTGTGTGTGTGCGCGCGCGCGTGTGTGCGTGTGTGAACAGGATATCTCAAGAACGAAACATTGTACGAACTTGAAACTTGAAACTTAAGTTACATACCACTACCGGATCCGACACGAACATTTTCATCAAAATCGGTCAACCGGAAGTTGTAGTTTATTCGTGTAATTTTTCACTTTTTGTGATTTTTTTAAAAACTGGTACTACGATTTTTTTAAAAATCGCCTGGTTTACTCAATTTTTTATGCTTTACAAGATAGGGTAGGCGCCATGTTTGCTGAAATTCTTGGTGAGGGTGTTTTCACGTAAAAACTTTGTTTTTTTAAGATTACGGCTTTATTATGCATTTTAGCGCAAAACTTTATATAATAAAAATTGTAGAGAATTAAAAATTCTACAATTACCATTTCAAACAATTTTTTGTATAATGCTTAGTTTAGCGGTAATTTGCAATTTTCTGTTTTTTTCTCACGAAAACATGTGAAAAATCGATTTTTTTAAGATTTCGCCCTTAGAATGCATTCTACGACAAAAGTGCATAATTAAATTTATAGAAAATTTAAAGATCTACAACTTTTATTTAGAGCATTTTTCTCTACAGAGCCTAGTTTAGAGAGAAAGAGTGATTTTCCGTATTTCTAAGCCAAACTGAGGTTGATTTTCATTTTGCGTCTTTTACTCATGATTAAAATTAGGTTATGTTTATTGAGGTTGCACTTTCTGAGGTTGCATTTTTCTCTACAGAGCCTAGTTTAGAGAGAGAGAGTGATTTTCCGTATTTCTAAGCCAAACTGAGGTTGATTTTCATTTTGCGTCTTTTACTCATGATTAAAATTAGGTTATGTTTATTGAGGTTGCACTTTCTGAGGTTGCATTTTTCTCTACAGAGCCTAGTTTAGAGAGAAAGAGTGATTTTCCGTATTTCTAAGCCAAACTGAGGTTGATTTTCATTTTGCGTCTTTCACTCATGATTAAAATTAGGTTATGTTTATTGAGGTTAGTTTTATTGTTTATTTCTAATATTTTATTAATAATGTTAGGTTTATTAGTAATTACTTGCACTGGCAAGAGAAAGTTGTGTGAGTGTTTCACACCAGATTTTTACCTTTTGGTCTCTGTGTGAGTGTGTGTGTGTGTGTGTAAACAGAATATCTCAAGAATGGAACATCGTACGAACTTGAAACTTAAGTTACATACCACAACCGGACCCGACACTAACATTTTCATCAAAATCGGTCAACCGGAAGTAGTAGTTTATTCGTGTAATTTTTCACTTTTTTGGGATTTTTTTAAAAACTGGTCCTACGATTTTTCTTAAAATCGCATGGTTTACTGAATTTTTTATTCTCTACAAGATAGGGTAGGCGCCATGTTTGCTGAAATTCTTGGTGAGAGTGTTTTTACGTAAAAAAAGTGTTTTTTAAGATTATGGCTTTAATATGTATTATAGCGCACAAATGTATAATAAAAAATGTAGAGAATTTAATTCTGCAACTTTTATTTCAATTATTTTTTTGTATATCACTTAGTTTAGCGGTGATTAGCGATTTTCGGTTTTTTTCTTACGAAAACGTGTGAAAAATCGTTTTTTTTTTACATTTCGGCCTTAGTATTCATTTTATGGCAAAAGTGTTTATAATAAAATTTATAGAAAATTAAAAGATCTACAATTTTTATTTAAAGCATTTTTCTCTACAGAGCCTAGTTGTTTAGAGTAAAAGAGTGATTTTCCGTATTTTTAAGCCAAACTGAGGTTGATTTTCATTTTGCGTTTTCCAGTCATTATTAAAATAAGGTTATATTTTTGGAGGTTAGTTTTTGTTTATTTCTAATAATTATTAGCATTGGCAAAGAGAAAGTTGTGTGAGTGTTTCACACCAGATTTTTATGAATGAATCGCCTTCTTTACGATCTAATCCCAATAACATTGTCTTTAATAATTGTACTCATTGTTGTGAGCAAGCGTTTATCCATGCAGTAGTAAACTAACAACCAAGATAACGACTGTAGAATGTTTTCATATTTGTATTATAACGGTAAAGACCTTTGAGCGCATGCGTAGTTATGGCACATATCTCCCTCTCACTCACTCAGCTATGGGACATTAATTCATCAGATATCTGTACCCATGTTCGTTTTATTTTAAAGGTAGATTATGATTATGGCGTGCGTGCGATTTGAAAGGAAAAGTAGTTTAATGGACGCAGCAGTTGGCCCGTTGGGATGCGTGCCGGTCTAAAAGCGGTACAACACTATATTCGATAGAGTGACCTTTGTTTATTAAAGGTTGACAAGAAAATCAGAACGTGTACCAGTGTGTGTGTGTGTGTGCGTGTGTGTGTGTGTGTGTGTGAGAGAGAGAGAGAGTGTGTGTGTGTGAGAGAGAGAGAGAGAGTGCGAGAGAGAGAGACAGAGGGAGAGGGAGAGAGAGAGATAGAGACAGAGGGGGAGAGGGTGAGGAGAGAGAGGGGGGAGAGGGGGAGGGGATAGATTGTGAGGGAGGTAGGGAGAGAGAGAGAGAGAGTGTTTGTGAGGGGGTAGGGAGAGATAGAGAGAGAGTTGGCCTACTATGTAAAATGTATTTACGTGTAGTAATGTATTGCGTAGATAAGTAAACATGCGTGTAATCCATTATGGGGTGTAAAATGTGAACGATAACACGAATGTCTGTGAAATGTGAATAATGGTGCAGCAGCTAGCTACATTTGACCTGTTTCAGTTGTTGTCTGTCACGTGTCTGTCCGATCACTCACAAGTCGCTTTCAAATGAAAACCCAAACACACTACGCCCTTCCCGCCCCGTCCCTGACACCTACTCATCCCTCTCTCTCGCTCTCTCTCTCTCTCTCTTAATTTAACTAAATATCATTTCGAATAGCACTGAACATGACGACAACTCTATTGCCTCCCATTTATTGCTAATCATTAAAATGTACTGAATTTACTTTCTCATTCCCTATATGAAATACACGTCCATTTTTCACCAGAAATATGCTACTTATTTTCAGGCCCCTTCAACCAAAAAGAAAAAAGAAAATCTGGTGTGAAACACTCACACGACTTTCCCTTGCCAACGCAAATAATTAATATAACCTATCATCTATATTTCTACACTAATATAATTAAGAAGAAACGTCTGTTCCTTTGTTTGTATGAGATAATCTCAGAAACTACTGAACTGAATTAAAAAAATCTGGTGTGAAACACTCACACAACTTTCTCTTGCCAATGCAAATAATTAACAATAAACCTAACATTATTAATAAAATATTAGAAATAAACAAAGAAACTAACCTCAAAAACATAACCTTATTTTAATCATGAGTGAATGATGCAAAATGAAAATCAACCTCAGTTTGGCTTAGAAATACGGAAAATCACTCTTTCTCTCTAAACTAGGCTCTGTAGAGAAAAATGCTTTAAATAAAAGTTGTAGATCTTTTAATTTTCTATAAATTTAATTATATACACTTTTGTCGTAAAATGCATACTAAGGCCGAAATCTTAAAAAAATCAATTTTTCACACATTTTCGTGAGAAAAAAAAAGAAAATCGCAAATTACCGCTAAACTAAGCGTTATACAAAAAATTGTTAGAAATAAAAGTTGTAGAATTTTCAATTCTCTACAACTTTTATTATATAAAGTTTTGCGCTAAAATGCATATTAAAGCTGTAATCTTAAAAAAAACAAAGTTTTTACGTGAAAACAGCCTCACCCAGAATTTCAGCATACATGACGCCTACCCTATCTTGTAGAAAATAAAAAATTGAGTAAACCAGGCGATTTTAAAAAAAAACGTAGGACCAGTTTTTGAGAAAATCGCAAAAAAGTGAAAAATTACACGAATAAACTACCACTTCCGGTAGACCGATTTTGATGAAAATGTTCGTGTCGAGTCCGGTAGTGGTACGTAACTTAAGTTTCAAATTTCAAGTTCGTACGATGTTCCGTTCTTGAGATATTCTCTTTACACCCACACACACACACACACACACACACACACACACACCCACAGACCAATCGCTAAAAACATGTATGTGTGGGTTCAGGGGGTCTGAAAACGTATAGATCCGGTGAAAACTCGATTTCTTAAAATGGACATGAAAACAATACTTTCCTTCCTACATATTCATACAGGCAAGAGAAAGTAAAAATCTTTCATCGTTGCATAGCTTAGAGCTTCCTTATCAATACGGGGGCTATTTTACAACATTAAGTGAGTTAAGCAACTTAACCTGTGCCGATATCGCATGTTTTAGTTTATCGGGTGCATTGCACTTTTATTTTTACTTAGTCCTCTGGATGGTGTATTTTTACTTTCTCTTGCCTATATGAATATATAGGAAGGAAAGTATTGTTTTCATGTCGATTTTTCGAAACCGAGTTTTCACCGGATCTATACGTTTTCAGACCCCCTGAACCCACACAAACATGTTTTTAGCGATTGGTCTGTGTGTGTGTCTGTGTGTGAACAGAATATCTCAAGAACGTAACATCGTACGAACTTGAAACTTGAAACTTAAGTTACATACCACTACCGGACCCGACACGAACATTTTCATCAAAATTTTCTCAAAAATTGGTCCTATAAGATAGGGTAGGCGCCATGTTTGCTGAAATTCTGGGTGAGGCTGTTTTCACGTAAAAACATTTCTTTTTAAGATTGCGGCTTTAATATGCATTTTAGCGAAAAACGTTATATAATAAAAGTTGTAGAGAATTTAAAATTCTACAACTTTTATTTCAAACATTTTTTTCTGTAACGCTTAGTTTAGCGGTAATTAGCGATTTTCTGTTTTTTTTCTCACGAAAACGTGTGAAAAATCGATTTTTTTAAGATTTCGGCCTTAGAATGCATTTTAAGACAAAAGTGTGTATTATAAAATTTGTAGGAAATTTAAAGATCTACAACTTTTATTTAAAGCTTTTTTTTGTACAGTGTCTAGTTTAGCGTGTAGGAGCGATTTTCTGTATTTTTAAGCCAAACTGAGATAGATTTTAATTTTGCGTATTTCACTAATGTTTTTTAAGGTAAGTTTTTTGTTTATTTCTAATATTTTATTACTAATGTTAGGTTTATTGTTAATAATTTGCATTGGCAAGAGAAAGTTGTGTGAGTGTTTCACACCAGATTTTTTTGGAATGGAAGCACGATTCAACTTTTATATTTCATAGAAAAACGTGAACAATAACATTCGATTCTAAAAACATTAAAAATTCGGAAATATTCAAATGTTTATTTTTGTACGGTATTTTATAGCTATAGCCTATTTGTTTCATTGGACAGGTAATGAACGAGTCGTATACGAGTGCAATTACTCTGTGTACTGCACCCACCCACCTATTACTGTCTCTTATCTCACCCACATAATATCAACTGTAGTCTCTTTCTTTTCTATCGGTATTCTTCTATGCATTCTATTCAATTCTGTTAAATTACAGGGACAAACATTTAAACCGGTGGCAATCGATTTGAGACAAGAGTGCTTCCTTCACTCATGGACAACTTTATGTCGGACTTTCTAGAGCTGGAAGTGCAGAAAAACAATTTATTTTGCTGACACAAATATTGTATATAGAGAGGAGGTTTTAAAATAATTTAATGAGGCCTACATTAGCTGCTGTAAAGCAAAGCAAGCAGAAGTTGCTAGTTAATAATAAAACATTAGATATAAACAAAAAAATGAACTTCAATAAACATAACCTAATACAGTTGAGCCCGGTTTTAACGGCCTCGGACTTTACGTCAACTCGGACTTAACGTAATTTTTTTAGGCGTTGCGTCAAACTTCTATCTGAAAACCCCTGTTTTAACGTCATTAACTCGGTTTTTGCGTCAACATTTTTCCGATGAAATCATTTTTTACTTCACGTACAACGATTGTGATTTTGCCGTAATTTATCAGTAAATTGTATGAAAAAGTAAAAGACAGTAGCTACTTATACAGTAATATAGTACAATAGTCTACTTGTGAATAGTGTTTGTTTGTGCGAAGGGATTAAAATGATTTTGTTAAGCTGTTCATATGTGTGTCTATAACTACTGATTGATCTACGTCAAGGTCAGTTTTGGGAGTGCACCCTCTACGCGACATGTGACACTTAGTAGGTAGCACTGTACCTAACTTTCACATCAGACTATCCACATTTAAGAAAATTCTCTAATACTGAAGAAGCGACTGAGTAAGAGGAAGATGAAGAGAACACAGTCACGCCAACATTGTAGGAAGCAATGCTAGCGGCTTAAACTTTTTTCAGATTTCACCGACACCGAGAGACATTTCGGAGAGGATTTATTTCGCAGAACGAGGTGTTCAAAAGAAAATCACTGATTTCTTCCAATAAAGTAGATAACGTACCATTATGTAGTTTATGTACGTACAAATATGTATTTTGGTTTCCGTATTTTAATACATAATAAAGTCTACCTACTTACACAGACTGGTTATTAATCTATTTTATTAGGGTATTACGATTTAAAAATCGCAAATAAAAAACGTTTAGCACATTACGTAAATTAGTAGTAATGTATACAAAGTGTTCTTAGTTTAGTTAGATTTACTTTGACACAAGAGCCAACTTTGTTATAACGTCACTCGGATATAACGGTAAAATCCGAAAAATCCAAAAAAAACTTACGGAGTTTTTTTAAGGCCTGGCGCTTACCTGTCCCTTCAATGACGCTATAAGCGAGTTCGACTGTATTAATCATGAGTGAAAGACGCAAAATGAAAATCGACCTTAGTTTGGCTTAAAAATACGGAAAATCACTCTTTCACGCTAAACTAAGCTCTGTAGAGCAAAATGCTCTATAAAGTCGCAGATCTTTTCATTTTCTATAAATTTGATTATATACACTTTTATTATATAATGCATACTAAGACTGAAATCTTAAAAAACTCAATTTTTCACAAGTTTTCGTGTGAAATATAGAAAATCGCTAATTACCGCTAAACTAAGGTTTATACAAAAAAAATGTTTAAATTAAAGTTATGGAATTTTTATTTTAACTTTTATTATAACTTATAAATTTTACTGTAGTACCTACATTTTTGAGCTAAAATGAATATTAAAGTCGCGATCTTAAAAAAACAATTTTATTACTACAAAAAAACCTCCCCAAGAATTTCAGCAGACATGGCGCTTACCATTTTTTTTTTTTTTTTTTTTTTTTTTTTTTTTTTTTTTTTTAGCTTTTGTTATCAGGAACTGTACTTTATTGACAACTACCCAATTTGATCGCTGTATTTTTGAAGTGAATTAGACATGAGTTTGAACAGGGACCCCCAGTAGAGATTGTTCATGGATGGCTGTCAACTGGTCACCATACAAAGTCGCTTGCCCAACCGGCGTTACTTAACAAATAATAGTGACTTACTACCAGCTGACTGACTGGGCTGGCCGGAAGGCCTGGCGCTTACCCTATATTGTAGAGCATAAAAAATGTAGTAAATGAGGCGATTAAAAAAATTCAACAAGATCAACGTTTCAAGCATAAAAATTTTACGAAATTATTTTTACTTTCTCTTGCCAACTATATGAATATATAGGAAGGAAAGTATTCTTCTCATGTCCATTTTAACAAATACACTCTTCACCGGATCTATACGTAAACAGACCCCCTCAACCCACACAAACATGTTTTTAGCGATTGGTCTGTGTGTGTGTCTGTGTGTGAACAGAATATCTCAAGAACGGAACATTGTACCAACTTGAAACTTGAAACTTAACTTACATACCACTACCGGACCCGACACGAACATTTTCATCAAAATCGGTCAACCGGAAGTAGTAGTAACTTAGTTTACTCCTATAATTTTTCACTTTTTTGCGATTTTCTCAAAAACTGGTCCTACGATTTTTTTTTAAATCGCCTCATTTACTCAATTTTTTATTCTCTACAAGATAGGGTAGGCGACATGTTTGCTGAAATTCTGCGTGAGGCTTTTGTTACGTAAAAATATTTTATTTTTAAGATTGCGGCTTTAATATGCATTTTAGCGCAAAACGTTATATAGTACAAGTTGTAGAGAATTTAAAATCCTACAACTTTTATTTCAAACATTTTTTTTGTATAACGCTTAGTTTAGCGGTAATTTGCGTTTTTCTGTTTTTTTCTCACGAAAACGTGAGAAAAATCGATTTTTTTAACATTTCTGCCTTAGTATGCATTTTACGACAAAAGTGTATATAATTAAATTTATAGAAAATTAAAAGATCTACAACTTTAATTAAAAAATTTTTCTCTACAGAGCCTAGTTTAGAGAGAAAGAGTGATTTTCCGTATTTCTAAGCCAAACTGAGGTTGAT
The DNA here is from genome assembly GCA_035578175.1 of Catonia carolina. Classification (NCBI taxonomy): domain Eukaryota; kingdom Metazoa; phylum Arthropoda; class Insecta; order Hemiptera; family Achilidae; genus Catonia; species Catonia carolina. The sequence continues at coordinate 2,241,085 of JAQMRL010000034.1, forward strand.
TTTCATTTTGCGTCTTTCACTCATGATTAATATTAGGTTATGTTTGTTGAGGTTAGTTTTTTGTTTATTTCTAATGTTTTATTACTAATGTTAGGTTTATTGTTAATTATTTGCACTGGCAAGAGAAAGTTGTGTGAGTGTTTCACACTAGATTTTTGAGGATAGATTAATTGTTTCATAAAAACAAAGGAAGAGATTGTGAATTACAGGGGTCCAAGTGGTTTTTAAGAGCTGAAATATAAGAAAAGTAGGATTTTGTTTAAAATAAGTAGAATTTTTTTATGAAAAGTAGGACATTTTTTGCTGAAAATTAGTAAGTTGGACAATAAAAGTGCCGTTATGTAAATTATTGCAAACATTTTCCATTTTTTAACAAGCTTACCCATTATTAGATTAACTATTTTCTAACTGAAATATGTCCGCCATAATTTTTTTAACAACACAAACATCAGAAAATATATTTCAAGTCCAACTGAACTTAAAAAAATCTGGTGTGAAACACTCACACAACTTTCTCTTGCCAGTGCAAATAATTAACAATAAACCTAACATTAGTAATAAAACATTAGAAATAAACAACAAAACTAACGTCAATACACATAACCTAATTTTAATCATGAGTGAAAGACGCAAAATGAAAATCGACCTCAGTTTGACTTAAAAATACGGAAAATCACTCTTTCTCACTAAACTAGGCTCCGTGGAGAAAAATGCTCTCAATAAAAGTTGTAGATCTTTTAATTTTCTATAAATTTGATTATATACACTTTTGTCGTAAAATGCATACTAAGGCCGAAATCTTAAAAAAATCAATTTTTCACACTTTCGTGAGAAAAAAAACAGAAAATTGCAAATTACCGCTAAACTAAGCGTTATACAAAAAAATGTTTGAAATAAAAGTTGTAGGTTTTTAAATTCTCTACAACTTTTATTATATAACGTTTTGCGCAAAAATGCATATTAAAGCCGCAATCTTAAAAAAACTTTGTTTTTACGTGAAAACAGCCTCACCAAGAATTTCAGCAAACATGGCGCCTACCCTATCTTGTAGAGAATAAAAAATTGAATAAACCAGGCGATTTAAAAAAAAATCGTAGGACCAGTTTTTGAGAAAATCGCAAAAAAGTGAAAAATTACACGAATAAACTACTACTTCCGGTTGACCGATTTTGATGAAAATGTTCGTGTCGGGTCCAGTAGTGGTATGTAGCTTAAGTTTCAAGTTCGTACAATGTTGCGTTCTTGAGATATTTTGTACACACACACACACGCACGCACGCACACACACACACACACACACACACACACACCAATCGCTAAAAACATGTTTTGTTGGGTTCAGGGGGTCTGAAAACGTATAGATCCTGTGAAAACTCGGTTTCTAAAAATCGACATGAAAACAATACTTTCCTTCCTATATATTCATATAGGCAAGAGAGAGTAAAAATATTTTCCAGACCTGAAAAAAAAATGCTTCTACAACTTGGGTTACGGCCAGAAGGAGCATGAATGTCTTCCTTCAGTTTTCTTCATTAAGGAAAAGTAATAATTACGCTTCACAAAAGAGTATAAAATTAAAGAAATAGAATCCATTTAAAATAATTGGTATGCAGCTATTATTTATAATTTATAACTTACTTAATTATGAGCTGTTGTTGTTTAGGTCATCAGCCGAAAAGCTGGTTTGAACGTGTAGAGGTTTTACTAAGTAAAACGAGGAGTCAGGTGGTTTACCATTGCCACAACTCACTCAGTGGAAAAGTACACTTATCACCATGCCGGGCCCTCTGAAAAGCACATATTTTCCACTCTGCAAATGACACCTTCACTTCATTCACCACACAATCCAACTATATAATGAAATTCATTACTTTCAGATGAGATAACTGTGATTAGTGTCACAGTACACCTCTACCCTCTTCTTTTATTAAATGATTCAGTAGTCATTTAATTGGGTGACCATGTGATAAGAAACACAACTATTTATTTTAGCCCACCAACTAACAGAGTGAGTGTAAATAATTTGACACTCCGCCTGTCTGTTATGGGCAGATTTAATTATGAACTATTACACAAATTGGCCTAAATTTACAATCAGGTAATTTTAATGAACCGGCTTGTAAGATTGAACCCGGCCTTAATAAGTAAAGAAAAGACTTAAAACAGAATAATTTTATTGCTGTAAGTCATACCCTTAAAAAGTGAACGTCCATAAATACAACTGTGTCACATACCTCATCTCCCCATAACAGACAGGTGGAGTGTCAAATTATTTACACTCAATCTGTTCGTTGCAGGGCTAAAATAAATAGTTGTGTTTCTTATCACATGGTCACCCAATTATAGATAACTGAACTATTTAAGGGGAGCAGACCATTTTCATTATCCCTAGACTATACCTGCAATACTAACTTAGGTTGATTTTTTGTAGAAACCGTTAAAGCTACAAAGCTGAGCTTTAGCACACCTATCTACAGTACCATTTTACAAATTTGTACCAGAGCTTTTTCATTTATCTTCATCCAATCAAAAATGATTTGTATTCTCAAAAAATGTTCAAATGCGCCCAAATTTTTTTTGAAAAACACACCTAAAAAATAAAAACTCCAAAATTTTTGAAATACCTCTGGAGTAAATACACATCTTAGTATTAAAATGTAGTGTGTGAAATTTCACACTCCTAGGTGGGATGGTTCCTAAAATAAGTGTACCTAAAGTCAAAAAATACAATATGCAAAAAATGCGGATATAGTAAAAGCATAATACCATAAAAGAAACACCTATTGCCAATTGGAATTAACTTCCAAACAAAAACACACCAATATTTCCTCTACGACTGATTCCTATGCGCTCTAGAAATTTTCGTTTTTATGTAAACGCGATCTCCGTAATGTTAGAGCAGTAAGTAACATGATTATAATATTAATATCAATTTACAAGAATGAAAAACGTGAAAAAATATCGAAATAAACAGTAGCCTACGTACCCCATCAACGTAAAAACATAATTTTTCTCAATAGAAAAAGCAACAAATGTCGTGTTATATATCAATTTAAATAGGGAAAAACGATCGATCAATATATATGGTAAAATTGAAAAATCAATATTTTTTTATTAAAATCAGTCTGCTCCCCTTAATAAGAGAAGAGGTGTGTGGGGGTGTGTTAGGTGACACTAATCACAGTTATCTCCTCCTCTCAAAGTAATGAATTTCATAATACAGTTGGATTGTGTGGTGAATGAAATGAAGGTGTCATTTGCAGAGTGGGCCCCCCACTCGGATAAGCGTACTTTTCCACTGAGTGAGTTGTGGCAGTGGTAAACCACGTGACTACTCGTTTTACTTGGTAAAACCTCTACAGGTTCAAACCAGCCTACAGGCTGATCATCTAAACAGCAACATACCTGATAACAAAACTTATTCACTTATAAAAACTACAAAAATTTGGTGTGAAACATTCACACAACTTTCTCTTGCCAATGCAAATAATTAACAATATACCAAACATCAATAATAAAACATTAGAAATAAACAAAAAACTAACCTCAAAAAACATAACCTTATTTTAATCATAAGTGAAAGACGCAAAATGAAAATCTTACCTCGGTGTGGATTAAAAATACGGATAATCGCTCTTTCTTTTAGGCACTGTACAAAAAAATGCTCTAAATAAAAGTTGTAGATCTTTTTATTTCCTATAAAATTAATTATATACACTTTTGTCGTAAAATGCATACTAAGTCCGAAATCTTTAAAAAAATTGATTTTTCACACATTTCGTGATAAAAAAACAGAAAATCCCTAATTACCGCTAAACTAAGCGTTATACAAAAAAATGTTACAAATAAAAGTTGTGGAATTGTAAATTCTCTACAACTTAAATTATATACATTTTTGCGGTGAAATGCATATTAAAGCCGCAATCTTAAAAAAAATAATTGTTTTACGTAAAAACAGCCTCACCGAGAATTTCAGTTAACATGGAACTTTACCTATCTTGTAGACCATAAAAAATTTAGTAAATGAGGCGATTTAAAAAAAAGTGAAAAATTACATGAATAAACTACTACTTCCGGTTGACCGATTTTGATGAATATGTTCGTGTCGGGTCCGGTAGTGGTATCTAACTTAAGTTTCAAGTTTCAAGTTTCAAGTTCGTACGATGTTCCGTTCTTGAGATATTCTGTTCACACACACACGCACGCACGCACACACACAAACACACACACACACACACACACACAGACCAATCGCTAAAAACATGTTTGTGTGGGTTCAGGGGATCTGAAAACGTATAGATCCGGTGAAAACTCGATTTCGAAAAATCGACATGAAAACAATACTTTCCTTCCTATATATTCATATAGGCAAGAGAAAGTAAAAATTAAGTATCTGATATTAGAAGTGTTTCAGCATAATAATAGGTAATAATAATAATTTTTTACTTTCTCTTGCCTATATGAATATATAGGATGGAAAGTATTGTTTTTAGCATCAAAAATAAGCATTTTAATTTTAATGCGATTAGTAATATTGATAGAAAAGTAGGAAAGTAGGACAAATTTGTGAAAAGTAGGGCTTTTCCTACTTTCCTACTAAAAAGTAGGAAAATTAGGACCACTTGGAGGCCTGGAATTATTCAAATGTTTTTTTTTATAAATCTACTTATTTCCATAATGTTATTACAAAAGTAATATTAAAAGCTGCCCATAACAGACAGGTGGAGTGTCAAATTATTTACACCCCATCTGTTAGCTGCAGGGCTAAAATAAATAGTTGTGTTTCTTATCACATGATCAGCCAATTAAATGAGTGAATCATTTAAGAACAGAAGAGGTAGAGGTGTACTGTGACACTAATCAGAGTTATCTCCTCTGAAAGTAATGAATTTCATTATACAGCCAGACCCTGTGGTGAATGAAGTAAATGTGTCATTTGCAGAGTGGAAAATATGTGCTTTTCAGAGGGCCTGGCATGCTGATAAGTGTACTTTTCCAATCAGTGAGGAAGGCATTGGTAAACCACCACACTCCTCGTTTTACTTAGTAAAACCTCTAGAGGTTCAAACCAGCTTTTCGGCTGATGACCTAAACAACAATATTAAAAGTATTAGTAAGTTAATAATATAAAAGATAAATGACTTAACAGTATGAGAAATTGTGAAATTTGTTCGTAGAATAAGCCCCCCGTCCAAATACTAATCCGATATTTCCGCTTAAACACTAAAGTTTTAGATTATTTTACAAAACTATAACATCATAAAATCCACCAAAACATAACAATACTAATATTTAGTCATAATTTTACACTTTGTACTCGTTAATAAATAACAAAATTAAAAGAAAACGCTAGAAACACAATAAAAACATTATTTGTATTTATATTACACGTTACACGAGAAAACGGTCTCACTCACGTTCGTACAAGTTGAACGAATAGTAAATCCAAAGGGTTGCAACAAACACACCGGTTTCTAAGTCAAAAGAATATTTCTGTTAAGTAGTAAATTATCACACTTAATTTTATTGGTTACTTTTTATATATTTAATAATAGTTTTGTATTTAAAACATTTTAGAGGTAAAGTAAACACTAATGTTTAATATTTTTTAACATTAAAAACCATTATTTTGAATTATTTTTACTTTCTCTTGCCTATATGAATATATAGGAAGGAAAGTATTGTTTTCATGTCGATTTTAAGAAATCGAGTTTTCACCGGATCTATACGTTTTCAGACCCCCCGAACCCACACAAACATGTTTTTAGCGATTGGTCTGTGTGTGTGTGTGTGTGTGTCTGTGTGTGAACAGAATATCTCAAGAACGGAACATCGTACGAACTTGAAACTTAAGTTACATACCACTACCGGACGCGACACGAACATTTTCATCAAAATCGGTCAACCAGAAGTAGTAGTTTATTCGTATAATTTTTCAGTTTTTTGCGATTTTCTCAAAAACTGGTCCTACGATTTTGTTTAAAATCGCCTATTTTACTCAATTTTTTATTCTCTACAAGATAGGGTAGGCGCCATGTTTGCTGAAATTCTCGGTGAGGCTGTTTTTACGTAAAAACGTTGTTTTTTTAAGATTACGGCTTTAATATAAATTTTAGCGCAAAAACTTATATAATAAAAGTTGTAGAGAATTTAAAAACCTACAACTTCTGTTTCAAACATTTTTTTGTATGACGCTTAGTTTAGCAGTAATTAGCGATTTTCTGATTTTTTCTCACGAAAACGTGTGAAAAATCGATTTTTTTAAGATTTTGGCCTTAGTATGCATTTTACGACAAAAGTGTATACAACCAAATTTATAGGAAATTTAAAGATCTACAACTTTTATTTAACGTATTTTTCTCTACAGAGCCTAGTTTAGCGTGAAATAGTGATTTTCCGTATTTTTAAGCCAGACTGAGGTTGATTTTAATTTTGAGTGTTTCACTCATGATTAAAATAAGGTTATGTTTATTGAGGTTAGTTTTTTGTTTATTTCTAATATTTTATTACTAATGTTAAATTATATTGTAAATTATTTGCATTGGCAAGAGAAAGTTGTGTGAGTGTTTCACACCAGATTTTTTTCTGGTTACTAGACAATACAAGTTATCATTCCGCGCTGCTGTGATTTTAAGTGAAAAGAATAATTTTATATACAGTGGAAAATTATCACACTTAATTTTCTTGGTTACTTTTTATATATTTAATAATTGTTTTGTATTTAAAACATTTAGAGGTAAAGTAAACACAAATGTATAATATTTTTTTTAATATTAAAAAGCATTATTTTGAATTGTTTTTTCTGGTTACTAGGCAAGTTATAATTGCAGGCTGCTGTGATTGGTTGAGACGTTTGTCTGTTCAACCAATAGTGGCTCGGCTGTCTGTTGCTTTGCTAGATTCTCTCGGTGAAACAGCTGTACGGTACAAGTTGTCCGGGTAAACGGTTATTAAAAAGTTAAAAATCTGGTGTGAAACACTCACACAACTTTCTCTTGCCAATGCAAATAATTAATTATAAACCTAACATTATTAATAAAATATTAGAAATAAACAAAAACTAACCTCAAAAACATAACCTTATTTTAATCATGAGTGAATGACACAAAATGACAATCGAACTCAGTTTGGCTTAAAAATACGGAAAATCACGCTTTCACGCTAAACTAGGCTCTGTAGAGAAAAATGCTCTAAACAAAAGTTGTAGATGTTTTAATTTTCTATAAATTTAATTATATACACTTTTTGTCGTAAAATGCATACTAAGACAGAAATGTTAAAAAAATCGATTTTTCTCACGTTTTCGTGAGAAAAAAACAGAAAATCGCTAATTACCGCTAAACTAAGCGTTATACAAAATAATGTTTGAAATAAAAGTTGTAGAATTTTACATTCTCTACAACTTTTATTATATAACGTTTTGGGCTAAAATGCATATTAAAGCCGCAATCTTAAAAAGAAAATGTTTTTTCGTAAAAACAGCCTCAAGCAGAATTTCAGCAAACATGGCGCCTACCCTATATTGTAGAGCATAAAAAATGTAGTAAACCAGTTGATTTTAAAAAAAATCGTAGGACTAGTTTTTGAGAAAATCGCAAAAAACTGAAAAAATTATACGAATAAACTACTACTTCCGGTTGACCGATTTTGACGAAAATGTTCGTGTCGGGTCCGGTAGTGGTATTTAACTTAAGTTTCAAGTTTCAAGTTCGTACGATGTTCCGTTCTTGAGATATTCTGTTCACACACACACACACACGCACACGCACACACACTCACACGCGCGCGCACAGAGAGAGAGAGAGAGTGTGTGTGTGAAAGAGAGAGAGAGGGAGAGAGAGAGAGAGAGAGAGAGAGAGAGAGAGAGAGAGAGAGACCAATCGCTAAAAACATGTTTGTGTGGGTTCAGGGGGTCTGAAAACGTATAGATCCGGTGAAACCTCGATTTCTTAAAATCGACATGAAAACAATACTTTCCTTCCTATATATTCATATAGGCAAGAGAAAGTAAAAACGCAAATTGGAGTTACTAATCGAGAAATGTAAATAAGTATACGTTAGGACATTATTATTTTCCTAGATGTTTTACTCACTGAAAACGTTTATACGGTTCAAATTGTTCATTTAAACGGGAATTAAAACGAAAATCGGATATACCAACTGGGGTAACGGGAAAAATAACAATTGGAATGTAATCGCATAACTTAATTACTTCATTAAAGGTATGTTTTAAATTAATCTTAAACAAAAACACAAAAGAACTAACATTAAAATTTGTTAAAATTATCACTCACTGTTGTTTTATAACAATTTTTAAAAAAATACACTATATTGCATATTTATAAATTGATCATATGGAAATCAGTTTTGTTTAATACAGACACGACAGTGACATCTTAAACATCTGGAGTCTAACTACAATAATAATATTTTCCCTAGTATTAAACTCTATTTATACCGTATTGTAAGAGGGGAGAGAGAGAGAGAGCTGTCCTGTCAATTGATTGGACATAAAAAGGTTATTCTAGTAGTAATAGTTACAGCAAAAAAATACCCCAATTAGAACAAAAATCTGGTGTGAAACACTCACACAACTTTCTCTTGCCAATGCAAATAATTAACAATAAACCTAACATTAGTAATAAAACATTAGAAATAAACACACAAACTAACCTCAAAAAACATTAGTGAAATACACAAAATGAAAATCGACCTCAGTTTGGCTTAAAAATACGGAAAATCACTCTTTCACGCTAAACTAGGCTCTGTAGAGAAAAATGTTCTAAATAAAAGTTGCAGATCTTTTAATTTTCTATAATTTTGATTATATACACTTTTATTATGTAATGCATACTAAGGCCGAAATCTTAAAAAAAATCGATTTTTCTCACGTTTTCTTGAGAAAAAAACAGAAAATTGATAATTACTGCTAAACTAAGCGTTATACAAAAAAGTGTTTGAAATAAAACTAGTAGAATTTAAAATTCTCTACAACTTTTATTATATACATTTTTGCTCTAAATTGCATATTAAAGCCGTAATCTTAAAAAAAACTGTTTTTACGTAAAAACAGCCTTACCCAGAATTTCAGCAAACATGACGCCTACCCTATCTTGTAGAGCATAAAAAATTTAGTAAACGAGGCGACTTTTAAAAAAATCGTAGGACCAGTTTTTGAGAAAATCGCAATAAAGTGAAAAATTACACGAATAAACTACTACTACCGGTTGACCGATTTTGATGAAAATGTTCGTGTCGGGTCCGGTAGTGGTATGTAACTTAAATTTCAAGTTTCAAGTTCGTACGATGTTCCGTTCTTGAGATATTTTGTATACACACACACACACACACACACACACAGACCAATCGCTAAAAACATGTTTCGTGGGTTGAGGGGGGTCTGAAAACGTATAGATCCGGTGAAAACTCGATTTCTTTAAAATGGACATGAAAACAATAATTTTCTTCCTATATATTCATATGTTGTTGTTTAGGTGATGAGCCTGTAGGCTGGTTTGAACCTGTAGAGGTTTTACTAAGTATTCGAGGAGTGAGGTGGTTTACCATGCCTTCCTCACTGAGTGAAAAATTACCCTTATCAGCATGCCAGGCCCTCTGAAAAGCACATATTTTCCACTCTGCAAATGACACCTTCACTTCATTCACCACAGGGTCTGGCTGCATAATGAAATCCATTACTTTCAGTGGAGGAGATAACTCTGATTAGTGTCACAGTACACCTCTACCTCTTCTCTTCTTAAATGATTCAGTCATTTATTTAATTGGGTGACCATGTGATAAGAAACAGAACTATTTATTTTAGCCCTCCAACGAGCAGATTGAGTGTAAATAATTTGACACTCCACCTGTCTGTTATGGGCAAATATTCATATAGGCAAGAGAAAGTAAAAATTAAACTTCTGTTTTTACTTTCTCTTGCCTATATGAATATATAGGAAGGAAAGTATTGTTTTCATGTCGATTTTAAGAAATCGAGTTTTCACCGGATCTATACGTTTTCAGACCCCCTGAACCCAAAAAACATGTTTTTAGCGATTGGTCTGTGTGTGTGTGTGTGTGTGTGTGTGTGAACAGAATATCTCAAGAACGGAACATCGTACGAACTTGAAACTTGAGTTACATAGGCCTACTAAGACCGAAATGTTAAAAAAATCGATTTTTCTCACGTTTTCGTGAGAAAAAACAGAAAATCGCAAATTACCGCTAAACTAAGCGTTATACAAAAAAATGTTTGAAACAGAAGTTGTAGGTTTTTAAATTCTCTACAACTTTTATTATATAAGTTTTTGCGCTAAAATTTATATTAAAGCCGTAATCTTAAAAAAACAACGTTTTTACGTGAAAACAGCCTCACCGAGAATTTCAGCAAACATGGCGCCTACCCTATCTTGTAGAGAATAAAAAATTAAGTAAAATAGGCGATTTTAAAAGAAATCGTAGGACCAGTTTTTGAGAAAATCGCAAAAAACTGAAAAATTATACGAATAAACTACTACTTCCGGTTGACCGATTTTGATGAAAATGTTCGTGTCGCGTCCGGTAGTGGTATGTAACTTAAGTTTCAAGTTTCAAGTTCGTACGATGTTCCGTTCTTGAGATATTCTGTTCACACACAGACACACAGACCAATCGCTAGAAACATGTTTGTGTGGGTTCAGGGGGTCTGAAAACGTATAGATCCGGTGAAAACTCGATTTCTTAAAATCGACATGAAAACAATACTTTCCTTCCTATATATTCATATAGGCAAGAGAAAGTAAAAAAATTGTAATAATTTAAGAATATATTTTTATTCCTAATGTGTGTCAGTTGCAATCTGTTGAATTTAGAACAATAAGCAACCCCATGACCCAATGAGATGAGGATGATGTGTATGACGTGTAAATGAGACTGTGTAGTCTCCTACAGACCCAGTCTGACCATTTCTGAGAGAGTATTGTTAATTGAACTCCAACCATCAAAGTACACCGGTAACCACTGTCTAGTATTCAAATCTATGTAAAAGTAACTACCTTTACTAGGATTTTAACCAGGAACCTTCGTCTCCGAAAATCAGCTGTTAAATAGCTGATTTTGGCGACGACTTTACCTCTAGGCCAACCCGGTGGGTTAAGAATATAATAACTTTTTACTTTCTCTTGCCTATATGAATATATAGGAAGGAAAGTATTGTTTTCATGTCCATTTAAGAAATCGAGGTTTTCACCGGATCTATACGTTTTCAGACCCCCTGAACCCAAAAAACATGTTTTTTAGCGATTGGTCTGTGTGTGTGTGTGTGTGTGTGTGTGTGTGTCTGTGTGTGTGTGTGTCTGTGTGTGAACAGAATATCTCAAGAACGGAACATCGTACGAACTTGAAACTTGAAACTTAAGTTACATACCACTACCGGACGCGACACGAACATTTTCATCAAAATCGGTCAACCGGAAGTAGTAGTAACTTAGTTTATTCGTATAATTTTTCAGTTTTTTGCGATTTTCTCAAAAACTGGTCCTACGATTTTTTTTAAAATCGCCTATTTTACTCAATTTTTGATTCTCTACAAGATAGGGTAGGCGCCATGTTTGCTGAAATTCTCGGTGAGGCTGTTTTCACGTAAAAAACGTTGTTTTTTTAAGATTACGGCTTTAATATAAATTTTAGCGCAAAAACTTATATAATAAAAGTTGTAGAGAATTTAAAAACCTACAACTTCTGTTTCAAACATTTTTTTGTATAACGCTTAGTTTAGCGGTAATTTGCGATTTTCTGATTTTTTCTCACGAAAACGTGTGAAAAATCGATTTTTTAAAGATTTTGGCCTTAGTATGCATTTTACGACAAAAGTGTATATAATAAAAGTTATAGAAAATTAAAAGATCTACAACTTTTTGTTTAGAGAATTTTTCTCTACAGAGCCTAGTTTAGCGTGAAAGTGTGATTTTCCGTTTTTTTTAAGCCAAATTGAGTTCGATTTTCATTTTGCGTCTTCCACTCATGATTAAAATAAGGTTATGTTTTTGAGGTTAGTTTTTGTTCATTTCTAATGTTTTAATACTAATGTTAGGTTTATTGTTAATTATTTGCATTGGCAAGAGAAAGTTGTGTGAGTGTTTCACACCAGATTTTTTACTTTCTCTTGCCTATATGAATGTATAGGAAGGAAAGTATTGTTTTCATGTCGATTTTTCGAAATCGAGTTTTCACCGGATCTATACGTTTTCAGACCCCCTGAACCCAAAAAACATGTTTTTAGCGATTGGTCTGTGTGTGTGTGTGTGTGTGTGTGTGTGTGTGTGTGTGTGAACAGAATATCTCAAGAACGGAACATCGTACAAACTTGAAACTTGAAACTTAAGTTACATACCACTACCGGACGCGACACGAACATTTTCATCAAAATCGGTCAACCGGAAGTAGTAGTTTATTCGTATAATTTTTCAGTTTTTTGCGATTTTCTCAAAAACTAGTCCTACGATTGTTTTTTAAAATCAACTGGTTTACTACATTTTTTATGCTCTACAATATAGGGCAGGCGCCATGTTTGCTGAAATTCTGCTTAAGGCTGTTTTTACGTAAAAACATTTTCTTTTTAAGATTGCGGCTTTAATATGCATTTTAGCGCAAAACGTTATATAATAAAAGTTGTAGAGAATGTAAAATTCTAAAATTTTTATTTCAAACATTTTTTTGTATAACGCTTAGTTTAGCGGTCATTAGCGATTTTCTGTTTTTTTTCTCACGAAAACGTGAGAAAAATCGATTTTTTTAAATTTCGGTCTTAGTATGCATTTTACGACAAAAGTGTATATAATTAAATTTATAGAAAATTAAAAGATCTACAACTTTTGTTTAGAGCATTTGTCTCTACAGAGCCTAATTTAGCGTGAAAGCGTGATTTTCCGTATTTTTAAGCCAAACTGAGTTCGATTGTCATTTTGCGTCATTCACTCATGATTAAAATAAGGTTATGTTTATTGAGGTTAGTTTTTGTTTATTTCTAATATTTTATAACTAATGTTAGGTTTATTATTAATCATTTGCATTGGCAAGAGAAAGTTGTGTGAGTGTTTCACACCAGATTTTTTTTAATTCTAAGATAAAAATTCGTGACTGAATGGGTTAAAGGAAGCCGCTACTATCAGCTTGATGTGACCACAGAACCCGCATCTGGTGCTACCAGCCGGGCGAGTATTTGTCAGCGGCTGGCGAAGTTGGACATGTTCAACTTTTGGTCGCAGGTAGCGGCAACTAGCAGGTCACGTGAGTCATTCGCACAAGCTTGCAGCGCAGTCTGACCACCCCAGTAGCGTGTCAGCGGCGAGTAAACTACACGTGGTTCTGTGTTTACATCTTTTGTTTTGTTCATTCTTCTTCTTCTTCTTCTTCTTCTATATGCCTGCTCCGCGTCGGAGATTGGCGATCATTATCATGATTCTAACCTTGGAACCAGCCGCTCTGAAGAGTTGAACTGAGGTGGTCCCAAACCACCCCCGCAGGTTCCCCATCCAAGAAATTCTCCTTCTCCCCGGTCTTCGTTTACCTTCAATTTTCCCTTCCATGATGCACTGCAGTAGGTGGTATTTTTTATTCCGTATTATATGGCCAAAATATTGGAGTTTCCATCTTTTGATATTGAAAAGAAGTTCTGTATTTTTGTTCAAACGGCTTAGAACTTGCCCATTTTTAATTTTATCCTTCCATGAGATGCGGAGCATCCGCCGGTAAGTCCACATCTCCTCAAACGCCTCCAATTTCCTTTCCAAGGACTTAGTCAATATCCATCCCTCATGACCATAAATGAGTACAGGAATTACATAACATCTGAGTATGCGAAGTCTTGTATCGAGGTTGAGTTCTCTATTGCAAAGCAAATTTTTCATTTTTATGAATAGAGACAGCTCTTGCCTGTTCAATGCGGGTGAGTTCGTTTAACTACTGCTGTTTCGTAGGTAACTGTTAATTAATACTGTAAAAATCTGGTGTGAAACACTCACACAACTTTCTCTTGCCAATGCAAATAATTAACAATAAACCTAACATATTAATAAAATATTAGAAATAAACAAAAAACTAACCTCAAAAACATAACCTTATTTTAATCATGAGTGAATGATGCAAAATGAAAATCAACCTCAGTTTGGCTTAGAAATACGGAAAATCACTCTTTCACGCTAAACTAGGCTCTGTAGAGAAAAATGCTTTAAATAAAAGTTGTAGATCTTTTAATTTTCTATAAATTTAATTATATACACTTTTGTCGTAAAATGCATACTAAGACCGAAATGTTAAAAAAATCGATTTTTCTCACGTTTTCGTGAGAAAAAAAAAAACAGAAAATCGCAAATTACCGCTAAACTAAGCGTTATACAAAAAAATGTTTGAAATAAAAGTTTTAGAATTTTACATTCTCTACAACTTTTATTATATAACGTTTTGCGCTAAAATGCATATTAAAGCCGCAATCTTAAAAAGAAAATGTTTTTACGTAAAAACAGCCTTAAGCAGAATTTCAGCAAACATGGCGCCTGCCCTATATTGTAGAGCATAAAAAATGTAGTAAACCAGGCGATTTTAAAAAAAATCGTAGGACTAGTTTTTGAGAAAATCGCAAAAAAGTGAAAAATTATACGAATAAACTACTACTTCCGGGTGACCGATTTTGATGAAAATGTTCGTGTCGGGTCCGGTAGTGGTATGTAACTTAAGTTTCAAGTTTCAAGTTCGTACGATGTTCCGTTCTTGAGATATTCTGTTACACACACACACACACACACACAGACCAATCGCTAAAAACATGTTTGTGTGGGTTCAGGGGGTCTGAAAACGTATAGATCCGGTGAAAACTCGATTTCTCAGAAATCGACATGAAAACAATACTTTCCTTCCTATATATTCATATAGGCAAGAGAAAGTAAAAATGGCTGAGTTGAAGTGATCGGGGAAGCAGGTCATTGAATTTTTGAATTTATTTCAAAATTATCCGTGCTTTTGGGACGTTTCATCACAGGATTACCTTGATAGGAATGTCAAAGAAGCAGCCTACAATAAACATTCGTAAAACATTTCTGTATGTTTCTGGGTCGTCTTCTTGTAACTCTTGGAAAAGTGTTGCAGATGCTCCTAATTTTTCTCTTCTCATAATCCAAGGTCTACTCCACCAACGTCTCTTTATGCGGTTAAGCATTTTAACACAAAGCTCCTTCACACACATCCTTAATTACTCGTTCACGTGGGCCCACAGACGACATGCAGACTAGAACTAGAACCAGAGGCGAGTTAAAAGCGGAATGTGACCGGGTTGCCTGCCAGCCGCTGACAATCAGCTTAGTGTGACCCGTGCTTTAGATGAAGGAAGGGACGCACACACGACCCCACCAAACTGTCCCACACTCATTTTTACTTTCTCTTGCCTATATGAATATATAGGAAGGAAAGTATTGTTTTCATGTCGATTTCTGAGAAATCGAGTTTTCACCGGATCTATACGTTTTCAGACCCCCTGAACCCACACAAACATGTTTTTAGCAATTGGTCTGTGTGTGTGTGTGTGTGTGCGCGCGCGCGTGCGTGTGTGTGTGTGTGAACAGAATATCTCAAGAACGGAAAAACGTACGAACTTGAAACTTGAAACTTAAGTTACATACCACTACCGGACCCGACACGAACATTTTCATCAAAATCGGTCAACCGGAAGTAGTAGTTTATTCGTATAATTTTTCACTTTTTTGCAATTTTCTCAAAAGCTGGTCCTACGATTTTTTTTAAAATCGCCTGGTTTACTACATTTTTTATGCTCTACAATATAGGGTAGGCGCCATGTTTGCTGAAATTCTGCGTGAGGCTGTTTTCACGTAAAAACATTTTCTTTTTAAGATTGCGGCTTTAATATTATGCATTTTAGCGCAAAACGTTATATAATAAAAGTTGTAGAGAATGTAAAATTCTACAACTTTTATTTCAAACATTTTTTTGTATAACGCTTAGTTTAGCGGTAATTTGCGATTTTCTGTTTTTTTTTTCTCACGAAAACGTGAGAAAAATCGATTTTTTTAACATTTCGGTCTTAGTATGCATTTTACGACAAAAGTGTATATATTTAAATTTATAGAAAATTAAAAGATCTACAACTTTTGTTTAGACCATTTTTCTCTACAGAGCCCTAGTTTAGCGTGAAAGCGTGATTTTCCGTATTTGTAAGCCAAACTGAGTTCGATTGTCATTTTGCGTCATTCACTCATGATTAAAATAAGGTTATGTTTTTGAGGTTAGTGTTTTGTTTATTTCTAATATTTTATTAATAATGTTAGGTTTATTATTAATTATTTGCATTGGCAAGAGAAAGTTGTGTGAGTGTTTCACACCAGATTTTTCCTTTCTCTTACCAATATTGGGTGTTTTCCGTTTTCTGTATGCCACCACTATCAAATCCGAATTCCCTGAAGGGTTGCACACACTTGTTCATTTATCCCCCTCACTGCCTTACTGAAATACTCATACAGAGAATGATACACTCACGCACGCGTACACACGTCCTTCCTATTCACAGGATATACGTAGTACTACGTTACACGTTGTTTTATTTCTTATTTTGATTGTGTTATTATTTTATTACTTTCTCTTGCCTATGTGAATATAATATAGGAAGGAAAGTATTGTTTTCATGTCGATCACAACAAATACACTCTTCATCCGAATATACACCTAAACAGACCCCCTCAACCCACACAACAACAACTGCTTTTTACCTATTGGTCTGTGTGTGTATGTAAACAGAAAATCTCAACAACGGAACGTCGTACGAACTTGAAACTTAAGTTACATACCACTACCGAACCCGACACGAACGTTTTCATCTAAATCGGTCAACCGGAAGTACTAGTTTATTCGTATAATTTTTCACTTTTTTGCGATTTTCTCAAAAACTGGTCCTACGATTTGTTTAAAAGTCGCCTGGTTTACTAAATATTTTATGATTTACAAGCTAGGGTAGGTGCCATGTTTGCTGAAATTCTTGGTGAGGGTGTTTTCAAGTAAAAAAATTGTTTTATTTTAATATTACGGCTTTAATATACATTTTAGCGCAAAAATTTATATAATAAAATTTGTAGGGAATTTAAAATACTTTTATTTTAACTTTTATTTTAAACATTTTTTTGTATAACGCTTAGTTTAGCGGTAATTAGCGATTTTCTGTTTTTTCTCACGAAAACGTTTGTTGTTGAGATATTTTGTACGCACCTACACACACGCTACGTCTCTCCCAACCTCCGTTTGGGTTTACGTGCGCGTGCGCACACACATCTACACGTACACCCAGAGAGAGAGAGAGAGAGAGAGAGAGAGAGAGAGAGAGAGAGAGGGAGAGAGAGAGAGGAGAGAATGGGGAAGGTCAATCGCTATAAACATGTTTTTTTTTGGTTGAGGGGTTGTGAAAACGTTCGATCCATTGAAAGATCGACATGTAAACAATATTTTGGTTCCGCATGAAATGAAAATTAGCCATGTGTACTAACGTATTGGTAGAGAGAGAGAGAGAGAGAGAGAGAGAGAGAGAGAGAGAGAGAGGTGTTGATGGCATACCGACATGTGGATGGGGTGGGTTTGTGACAATTGGGTTAATACCCTATCGTAATATAATCCTACAATTACATTATTAATTTACGCTATCTACTAAATTGCCAAAATTAACAATGTTCCAAATCAAATGGTCATCTTTCCCATTAAAATTACCCCTTCAAACCAAATATGTGTTTGTTTTCTGACATGAACATTTTCATCAAAATCGGTCAACCGAAAGTAGTAGTTCAAATTCATGTAATGTTTCACTTTTTTGCGATTTTCTCAAAAACTGGTCCTACGATTTTTTTTTAAATCGCCTGGTTTATTCATTTTTTTATGCTCTACAAGATAGGGTAGGCGCCATGTTTGCTGAAATTCTTAGTGAGGCTGTTTTTACGTAAAAAAAGTGTTTTTTTTAAGATTACGGCTTTAATATGTATTAAAGCGCAAAAATTTATATAATGAAAAATGTTAAAAATTTAAAATTCTGCAACTTTTATTTCAAACATTTTTTTGTATAACGCTTAGTTTAGCGGTAATTAGCGATTTTCTGTTTTTTCTCACAATAGCTTGTGAAAAATCGATTTTTTTAAGATTTCGGCCTTAGTATTCATTTTATGACAAAAGTGTTTATAATCAAATTTATAGGAATTTAAAAAATCTACAACTTTTATTTAGAGCATTTTTCTCTACAGACAGTAGTTTAGTGTGAAAGAGTGATTTTCCGTATTTTTAAGGCAAACAGATCGATTTTCATTTTGGGTCTTTCATATATGATTAAAATTCAGTTATGTTTATTGAGGTTAGTTTTTTTGTTTATTTCTAATAATGTTTTATTAATAATGTTAGGTTTATTGTTAATTATTTGCACTGGCAAGAGACAGTTGTGTGAGTGTTTCACACCAGATTTTTAAAAGAAAAAAATCTGGTGTGAAACACTCGCACAACTTTCTCTTGCCGATACAAATTATGACCAATATAACTTAACATTAGTAGTAAAACATAAGAAATAAACAAAAAACTAACTTTATTTTAATCATGAGTGAAAGACGCAAAATGAAAATTGACCTTAAAATCGATTTGGCTTAAAAATACGGAAAATCACTCTTTCACGGTAAACTAGACTCTGTAGATAAAAATGCTTTAAATAAAGTTGTAGATCTTTTAATTTCCTATAAATTTGATTATATACACTTTTGTCGTAAAATGCATTCTAAGGCCAAAATCTTAAAAAAATCGATTTTCCACACGTTTTCGTAAGAAAAAAGAGAAAATTGCTATTTACCGCTAACCTAAGCGTTATAAAAATAAACTTTTGAAATAAAAGTTGTAGGATTTTAAATTCTCTACAACGTTCATTATATAAATTTATGCGCTAAATCGCATATTAAAGCCGTAATCTTAAAAAAACAATTGTTTTTACGTGAAAACAGCCTCACCAAGAATTTCAGCAAAGATAGCGCCTACCCTATCTTGTAGAGCATAAAAGTTTAGTAAATCAGGCGATTTTAAAAAAAATCGTAGGACCAGTTTTATGAGAAAATAGCAAAAAAGTGAAAAATTACACGAATAAACTACTATTTACGGTTGACCGATTTTAATGAAAATGTTCGTATCGGGTCCGGTAGTGGTATGTAACTTAAGTTTCAAGTTCGTACAATATTCCGTTCTTGAGATATTCTGTTCACTCACACACAGACACACAGACCAATCGCTAAAAACATGTTTGTGTGGGTTCAGGGAGTCTGAAAACGTATAGATCCGGTGAAGAGTGTATTTGTTGTGATCGAGATGAAAACAATACTTTCCTTCCTATATATTCATTACATATAGGCAAGAGAAAGGAAAAATTTATTAACCTAAGGAAGGAAATTGTATAGTCGTTATGGTGTTCTGAAATTGTATAATTGTATTCTTTTTAATTTTATGTTAATTTCATGTAAGTTGATGAAAGCAGATCCTAATTATGATTTCTAAAACTGATAGTTTCTTTTAAACCTCCAACCTAAACTTTAAGGATGATAGGAAAATTTTAAAAATGAATTTCATTCAGGTATTTAAAAAAATAGTCTACCAAAGAAATAAATAAAGAATATTAAAATTAAAAGTTTTACAAGAATATCAACGTTTCAAGCATAAAAATTTTACGAAATTATTTTTTAAGATAGACCTGTTTCATAAAAACAAAGGAAGAGATTGTGAATTACAGGGGCCCAAATGGTTTTTGAGAGCTGAAAAGTAGGATTTTCTTTAAAATTAGTAGAATTTTTTTTATGAAAAGTAGGACATGTTTTGCTGAAAATTAGTAAGTTAGAAAATAAAACTGCCGTTATGTAAATTATTGCAGACATTTTCCATTTTTTAATAACCTTATCTATTATTAGATTTTTTTTTCTAACTGGAATATGTCCGCCATAATGTTGTCACCGGATCTACACGTTTTCAGACCCCCTGAACCCAAAAAAAACATGTTTTTAGCGATTGGTCTGTATGTGTGTGTGTGTGTGTATTTTTTTAATGATTACGGCTTTAATATGCATTCAGCGCAAAAATTTATACAATAAAAGTTATAGAAAATTTAAATCCTACAACTTTGAATTGAAACATTTTTTTTTTGTATAACGCTTTGTTTAGAGGTAATTAGTAATTTTCTGCTTTTTTTCTTACGAAAACGTGTGAAAAATCGATTTTTTTAAGATTCTGCCTTAGTATGCATTTTACGATAAAAGTTTAAATAATCAAATTTATAGGAAATTAAAAGCTATATAACTTTTATTTTGAGCATTTTTATCTACAGAGCCTAGTTTAACGTGAAAGAGTGATTTTCCGTTTTTTTAAGCCCAACTGAGGTCGATTTTCATTTTGCGTCTCACAAAGATGATTAAAATAAAAAGGGTTATGTTTTTTAAGGTTTTTTTTTTGTTTTGTTTTTTTAATGTTTTATTACTAATTTTAGGATTTATTGTTAATTATTTGCATTGACAAGAGAAAGTTATGTGAGTGTTTCACACCAGATTTTTACTACATAATAAAATAGGGCAACAAAAACTTATCCAATACAATAATGAAGATGCAGCCAATGAATGGAATGGACCATAGGTTATACTACTCATATCATATTACAAACAACTGTTTAAAAAATGAATACAAAATAATCTGGTATGAAACACTCACACAACTTTCTCTTGCCAATGCAAATAATTTACAATATAATTTAACATTAGTAATAAAATATTAGAAATAAACAAAAAACTAACCTCAATAAACATAACCTTATTTTAATCATGAGTGAAATACTCAAAATGAAAATCAACCTCAGTCTGGCTTAAAAATACGGAAAATCACTATTTCACGCTAAACTAGTCTCTGTAGAGAAAAATACGTTAAATAAAAGTTGTAGATCTTTAAATTTCCTATAAATTTGGTTGTATACACTTTTGTCGTAAAATGCATACTAAGGCCAAAATCTTAAAAAAATCGATTTTTCACACGTTTTCGTGAGAAAAAATCAGAAAATTGCTAATTACTGCTAAACTAAGCGTTATACAAATAATTGTTGGAAATAAAAGTTGTAGAATTTTCAATTCTCTACAACTTTTATTATATAAAGTTTTGCGCTTAAATGCATATTAAAGCTGTAATCTTAAAAGACAACGTTTTTACGTGAAAACAGCCTCACCCAAATTTCAGCAAACATGACGCCTACCCTATCTTGTAGAGAATAAAAAATTGAGTAAACCAGGCGATTTTAAAAAAAATCGTAGGACCAGTTTTTGAGAAAATCGCAAAAAAGTGAAAAATTACACGAATAAACTACCACTTCCGGTTGACCGATTTTGATGAAAATGTTCGTGTCGAGTCCGGTAGTGGTAGCCTATGCATTTTACGACAAAAGTGTATATAATTAAATTTATAGAAAATTAAAAGATCTACAACTTTTGTTTAGAGCATTTTTCTCTACAGAGCCTAGTTTAGCGTGAATGCGTGATTTTCCGTATTTCTAAGCCAAACTGAGGTTGATTTTCATTTTGCGTCTTTCACTCATGATTAAAATAAGGTTATGTTTTTGAGGTTAGCTTTTTGTTTATTTCTAATATTTTATTATTAATGTTAGGTTTATTGTTAATTATTTGCATTGGCAAGAGAAAGTTGTGTGAGTGTTTCACACCAGATTTTTTTTATTATTAAAACTTTATAAAGTCCTAGCAGATTGCAGCACTTGCTGGACTCTTAAAGAATTTGTTCATGTATGTGACCAATTTTACGCAAAGCGATATGTGCGCAGTTTAATGAATGAGAAAAGGTGAAATTTTATGTAGTCTACATGTATATGGCCAAGGTGAATGAATGGGTGAATTCGCGGCTGCAATCAGCCTAGTGTGACCGGTGCTTAACAATAACGATGAGATCTGTCACAGCTACTCAATTAACAACTACTGGTAATGAATTAGGAAGTGGGGGGATAAGAGGGGGGGTACTGTAGATAACAGACATAACTTTGTCTATTTGAGAGTAAGCGAAATTCCTGCTGCGATTACGCCACGGCCTACATGATACATGAATGCAATCATTTATATTCTCGGCTTACATCTGCTACATTGTTTACCGCCTACATTCTGTCTGTTGTCTGTCAGCATATTTCTATTGGTATTCATCCAGTGAGAATTCCGGAATGCTTTGCCTCCTCGATACGCCTTTTATACAACCATCAAAACTTCACTTACACTTCTTCTTTAACTAACAGCCTCTTTTCACATCTTTGTCATTCACATCATCTAATGAAGCCAAACATAGTCAACCGTCCGTATCTCAACTTTCTCTCTGATTAGTCAAATCTAATAATATTAAACTAAATAATATATAATAATAATATTATATAATATAATATTCTGCCCATAACAGACGACAGGTGGAGTGTCAAATTATTTACACTCAATCTGTTAGTTGCAGGGCTAAAATAAATAGTTGTGTTTCTTATCATATGACTGAATCATTTAAGAAGAGAAGAGGTAGAGGTGTGTTAGGTGACACTAATCACAGTTATCTCCTCCTCTCAAAGTAATGAATTTCATTATACAGTTGGATTGTGTGGTGAATGAAGTGAAAGTGTCATTTGCAGAGTGGAAAATATGTGCTTTTCAGAGGGCCCGGCATGCTGATAAGCGTACTTCTCCACTGAGTGAGTTGTGGCAATGGTAAACCACCTCACTCCTCGTTTTACTTAGTAAAACCTCTACAGGTTCAAACCAGCCTTTCGGCTGTTGACCTAACCACAATATAAAATTATAATCATATAATATTATACAGGGTCCGGCAGATTAAACTGACGATTTTGTATTCATCGGTATGTTGGAAACACTGTGAACAGGAAGTTGGTAGGGCTAATACTACCATTTTAGCTGCCATAATGAGTTAGTCGTGTGAGCACCGTCCTTTTGTGGTTGAAGCGTATTTCAAAAACAATGATTCTGTTATTGCTAAGCAGCGTTTATTTCGTAGACATTTTAATTTAAACCGAAACGCGTCTGTTCCAAGTAGGAATAAGA